>JAKWBJ010000123.1:0-370951 GCA_023159175.1 Wohlfahrtia magnifica
TTAATATTTTTCCTATCCAAGCTAATTTGTACACATACTTAGAACATTTACATATACATGCACATATACATAATAAAATGTGGCAAATGCTATCCAACAGCCATCGAATTCACCTGATTTGGCTCCCTGTGTCTTCTTTCTGTTCAATCGAGTTAAAAAAACCATTACAGGGAAAGTGTTTCAGCAGCCGTTTCTAAAATTGTAAAAAATCGCCAACATACATAGATATAGATGTACTCTTGGCTACGTAGCTTTTGCAAATGTCAAGCTATGACGCCAAGATTTAGCGGAAATATCAGCACCAGATGTACCAACTTAACCAAAAAAAAAAAAAAAAAAAAAAATTAAAACGGAACGATGTGACCGCCACACGGAGGTTATTCCGAAAACCTTTTGATCACGGTAGTATACTTCTTGCAATATCTATTATGTATATCCTCGGAAAGCATACCAATAGTAAGTGCTGCTACATCAATTTTATTTGGTTTTATTTTTCTCTACAAATCGAGTGAAATTGAATGAAACTTCGAGTTGCTGTAATATTAAAATCTAAAAAGATTTTGATATATTTTTTATTAAGTTGCTTATTACATTCAAAATAATATCTTTGATTGCCAAAACTTTAAAATAATTGTCGCAATTAAGTTTTATTTGTCTTTGAATACATATTTATTCGATTTTAATTTCAGTCGGTTTCGGTTTACAGAACATACCCGATTAACAGTAAAAAAGTCAATTGATCAAACTTTTTGCAGGTAGATTTTTTAAAATAGGGTTTCATTGATTGCACTTTTTGAAATAAGCATTTGTTGAGAGCGTACAATAAGGTTTTAACACAGGTAGCCTTTAAAAGGCTTACATTTAAACAAAATTTCAAGAATTACGAATATGGATTTACTTTTTATTGTGAAGCATTTTCGTTATATTATGTTTTTCTAAAAATTAATTAGCATTTTATTGTGGTTATTTTTTCAATTAAATTCAAGAATATGGCCTTGAGTTAATCTAAATGATTGTCAGATAAAGAGGGATATACACGATAATACGAGTCGTGCGACATTGATAGAAAATACGGATGAAAAAATTGCCAGTCGTACGTGCGGCTCTTCTTGTTTTAAAAAATTGTTAAGAACCATCACAGTTCATTAGATCACTTTATCTTTATTCATCCAAATATTCCGTTCTTACATAGTTTATCTTAAACTAATTAATCATGTATATACTTATTCTATGCGTAAATGATACTTATCAACTAAAACTTAAAATAATGCAGAATAGCCGCAATCCATCACTAAAACAAATCAACTCTTATACTATATTCCGCACAAAATGGAAAAAACGGAAACACTCATATGCTTAAAACTAACTTAAAACACTACTTATAACTAATTAACAACAACAGGGCACAGACATCCACCTCACTGTGCAGTGTTATACACCAGGCTGTCCAAATCCAGCGTATTAACCCTACTGTGATAAAATAGCAGGCCCTCGTCGCCATAGAGCAGCCCCTCGTCCTTCAGCGTTAGGAGATCCATAGGCAACAGATATCTGTGCACCCTTAGGGTCTCCATATCACTCCTCCCCTCGAAGCAGCCAGTCACCATCCCATTCTCCAGGGATGATCGTTCCAAAAATCTCAGCGCACTCCTCATAAGAAAAACATCGATCCTCTCGAAACCCGCATGGTCATAAATGACCCGACAAGACGGTCTCCGGAACGAACCATCGGGGAACTGGCGAGCCCTTAATCCAAGGCAAGCCGACAAAATACGCCTCTCTTAGACCCTAAGCCTCTCCATCTGATGGGACGAAATCCCAAACCAGACAGGGAAGGCATAAGACATCAGAGGTCTGATGATCTGCCTGTACATAAGCAGCTTTACCTCCCCACGCAAACCTTCCCTTCGGCGCAGTAACCTACATTAGGAGTGGTATATCCCCTTCATCCTATCCAAAACGGAATCCACATGTAGATAAAACTCAAAGCTTTTGTGGAAAATCACCCCGAGATACTTAATCTTGTCGGAGACTCTTACAACTTCACCGCCTACCCTCAGCACCGGTACGAACTTCCTTGCGTTGGGATACAGCCGTCCACGACGTCCCTTAAATATTACGCAATCCGTCTTTTCCATATTCAGGCAGAGACCCCATTTGCAGAAGTATCCGTGCAGTCTACCCAGGTATCCGCTGAGTCTCTCATTCACCCTTGCCGCTCTGGGTCCAGATGCCGCAACCAGCACATCGTCTGCATACAGAAGGAGTAAATCTCCGTTAGGTGGCCGAGGTATATACGACATGCATATGTTGAATAGCACAGGTCCCAGTAGTGACCCCTGCGGCACTCCAGCAACAACATTTCTCTCATCAGAGAGTGTATCGCCCACTCTCACTCTTAGGGAGTGATCCCTCAGGAATTCCGCAACAATTCCGCAGAGATGCCTGTCGAAACCGAACGACATCATCTTATGAACTATATCCTCCTGGCAAACATTGTCAAAAGCCTTTGCGAAGTTCAGGCTCACAGCAATCGTCGGATATCTCCTATTCAGTCCCCTTGCTACATAGTCCGCAAGTGCCATCAGTGTATGGGACGTAGAGTGGCCCCTCTTAAATCCAAATTGGCACTCCAGCAATATCTCGTTATCGTCCATGAATCTTCTCATTACGCTCCAAAATAAACCACTCCATAAGCTTACCCAGGCTAAAGAGCAGAGATATGGGTCTGTAGCTACCAGCACCCTCAGGGTCAGACCCCGGCTTGGGTATAGGCACAATGATCGCACCCTTCCATGCTTTTGGAAAGTAACCAAAGTTGAAACAGTGGTTAAGCACCAACGCCAAGAGCCTCCATGTGGTGGCGTCCGTCTTCCTTAGGATTAGGTCCGGTATGCCATCCGGCCCGCTGAATCTATTGTTAGGTCTACTGGACAATGCCCTGCCAATATCAGAGGGAGTCAGCAAAGAAAAACCTCCTCCAGCGTAATCCCCACCTCGAACACCATCCGCAGTAATATCCGAGCCAAATTCAATGATCGGGGCCTGATTCCTCAGCTCCGATACCTCCTCCAAGGCCATCCCTACGATAGTGGAGGACTGGAGATTCACAGCAGCTCTCTGCACACCGCAGAAACGTTCAGCCAAAAGATTCGCCTTGCCACCGTCATCCGTGATGAGTGCTCCATCATCCCTCATTATATCAGCAACCGCCAACCTTCGCCGCACACCTGCTGCACCCTTCACTTTCCGAAAAGTCCTGTTGTCCACCTTAATACTCCATAGATAATCCGTCCAATATTTCCGCTCAAACAAAGCAATTGCCCCCTGGATTATCCTATCCATTCTTATCTCAGCCCTCAATATGGGAATTCTCGAGACATCTCTCTGTCGGGGAGTCTTAGCACGCCGTCATGATGTACTGGTAGTCTTGGAACCGATTCCTCCATCGCAGTTCTAGTGACGCCAGTCGTAGACTCGATGCAGTCATCAATTTCGCGGGAGGTCACATTCCGATCCGACGGAAGCATAAGGTCAGGCAAATCACGAGACAGTACCGAGTTGAAAGCCCTCGTATTCATCCTATCAAAGTCAAAGAGATATCGCTGCTCTCTACCGCAAAGCCCATCCATCCGCAAGATCAACTCCACAGCCCTGTGGTCAGACTCGTAGTGCAGAGTTTTTAAGCCCATCAGCACCTTCCGGCATCGGTACAATATCAGATGATGTCATGACCACGTCGATAAACGATGGGATTCCCACATGGAAACATGTCGGGGCCTCCGTGCGACATATCTCCAGCTCAGGACACATCCTCAGGAATTCTCTGAGGCAGTCCGCCACTGCGGTTGCAGACACTTCCACCCCAGTACTCGTGCTTCGCGTTCAGATCCCCTCCAACCAGGAGCGATCCCGCCGCTGACAATCCAACCAGGGGATCCAAATCCGCTGGGCAAAAGAGTGTCCCTGGGTCGCAGATACATTGACACAATAGTCAATGCCATTCCCACCAGAACGACGAATCCTCACCGCCGTGCATTCCACATTTCCCATATCCAACGGAACCCTCTCAGCGTGCAGACTCTCGCGAACAAGTACAGCAGTACCGCCACCCCGTCCATTGACACGATTCTGCCTAAAGGTCGTGTATCCTCTCATCTCAAAAATATGCCTCGAAGACAGTTTATGTTCAGCCACCATCAGAACATCCGGTCCATGTTCCTCCAGGAACAAGTTTAAATAGTGTCTCTTATGCCTGGACACTATCGTGTTGACATTCACAAAGATACATTTAATTGTGCGAACCATTCTGAAGACTCAACAGCATTCCCAGGAGTGCCTGGGATTTATCCTCATCAGTCATAAGTCTGCCGTATTCAAGAGCGAAACCTCCTATCTTGCTCAAGCAGTGCAATAGACCACCTCCAAAAAATCTTCTGCAATCTCCATCGATGAGATTAAAATTTCCTCTCCGCCGCTTCCAGTGTAAGGCCGCTAGACGGAGCCTGAAGGGACCTCTGGGGCACTCCAACACTACCAGCCACAGCAGCGTACGATACACCCGTACGAGTAGAGTTTCTCGCAGCCGTAACGCTGCTGTTTTTTTGCAACTGCCTTCCTCTCAGCAGCTTTCCTAAGAAGCTCCTGGCGTCTCGGACACTCAGCAGAGCTTGCCGCGTGTCCTTCAACGTTGCAGTTGGCGCACCTTACCGGCAGTCCAATCCTTCTCACAGCCTGGCCCGTGGTAGGATCAGTCACTACCTTCTCCGCGCTATTCTCTACCTTGGGTGGGACCTTGCATTTCCCCGGTCCGTGGGAACCTCCGCATTTAACACACCTATAGGGCATGTTACAGTTGGTCGACACATGCCCATATCGCTGACAGTTTTAGCACTGCGTCAGCCCCTTCCTTTTCGGTTTCTCAATATACACTCTACAGTGCAGAATGTAGCTGATGCCTTGGAACGCCTTCAGGTCCGAGTCTCTGCTCAGACTAAGGATCCACTTGTCCCCCTTCAGCTTCCGGAGACTCAAAATCTGCCCAGACCATATAGGTACTCGTCGACTTCATCTGCCTCAAAGGTGCCCGATAGGCCCTTCAGCATCACTGAGGCATCTGGTCCTTCGGTGTATAGGTGTAGAAGGATACACCACTCTTCTTCAGCATCGCCTCCACCTTCTCATAGTCTGCCAAGGTGCAGACCTCTATATTGGTCGCATTTGCGCCCAAAATCTTCAAGTTATACTCCTTGTGCCCCAAAAGTTTGTTGAGGTCACTAGTCAGCAACTTTATGTTAATATTATATGTTGTAAGCACCGGGACCTTCACGCGCTTATTTGCCGTCTTTAGGCTCTGACTCGCTTTACCATCGTCTACAGCCCTGGTTTTTTACGGCCTCCTTCGAAGGCTTAGAGCTTTCATTCTTATCGTGCTCACTGCCCCACAGCAGTCCCCTTCTCAGGCACGACTTTACATGGAATGTTCACCTCCTCGGTGACCATTTCCCCACTCTCCTCGTCAGTGGATTCCTCTTCACCACTCTCAAATCGCCAAATTTCCTATTGAACCTCGCCATCATCTGTTCCATGGCCTTCCTGAGACGATCGTTCTCGTGCCTCAGGGAATTCACCTCCTTCTCCTTCAGTTCTAACGTACGGAGTAGCTCCTCCGCAGTTACCACCCGCGCCCTCTTTTTAGGGCAGGACGCATCCCTGTCGGCCATTATAATCGCGTTGTATTCTTATCAGTAGAATACGAACACGTCACCCGCTTACTCTGCTTGTGAAATAAATTTCCACGTGTTTATGTACACGTCATTTCCTCAATCACAGCAATACACAATAAACAATCCCTATGTGTTTTCCGTCTCAGCCAGCGCAGGTAAAACCCACACACTTTGTTCAAACAACTTCGTCCGTATTGAAAAATACGCGCAAAGCAAAAAACTTCCGTAACACTACCGTTCGTAATGAATTCACGATACAGAATATTTATCCAAAAATTGCCAGTCGTACGTACGGCTCTTTTTGTTTTAAAAAATTTTTAAGAACCATCACACTTCATAAGATCAGTGATGTATGTACTTTTATGTATACGCTTCCACTACTTCATTCATTAATTTCATTTCATTTTACTTTCTCGTGATCTTTTACGTATCGTGTAAACTCTCATTTTTAAAATACGGATGGAATTTTATAATGTATTCTCTCTGATTTTACGTACGTAAAGTATTATTGTGTAAACTACCCTTAAGTATAAAAGGAGTACAGCACTGGGCCAGCCAGCCAGTCGTAATTGAACCGTCAAAGAGTAAAGTTACAGTAAAACGTGTTGATATCGTGTGTGTTAAATTAGTCTGCACAATAAAAACTGTAAATAAACAGAAATAAGAATTTAAGTTTCGTTTGATTTCATATAATTCGCAATATAATAATATTATTCAATATGCAATTGTTTATACGTGGTTTGGAATCCGTTGAAACCCTTGATGTTTATCAAGATGCTAATATTGCTGACGTTAAGGTAAGTGTAAAGAGTGGTGTAGTATTACATTCAGCAAATATTTGCTATTGAAAATACAACCTCATTTTTTTGTTGCAACTTTGTTTTAATTTGTTCATTGTTTGCTTATACCTGTTTGGTTTGTTTTTTTTTTTTTTTAATTAAGGCTCAAATCGCCCAACTCCATGGATACAATACCAAGGAAATCACTTTGAACTGTGAAGGCAATGTATTGGCCAATGAAAACCTCTATCTCTGCCTTGTCTTCTTTTGAATTGGATATCACCGTCCCAATGTTAGGAGGTAAAGTGCACGGTTCTTTGGCTCGTGCCGGTAAAGTCAGGAGCCAAACCCCCAAAGTAGAGAAACAAGAAAAGAAGAAGAAGAAGACCGGCCGTGCAAAGAAACGTATGCAGTACAACCGTCGATTTGTCAACGTTTGTGCCCGGGTTAAAACGTCGTGGCCCCAACTCCAACTCTTAGCGATGCTTTGTATAGTTTTTATAGTATATACACACTCCAGTGAATCTAAATTTTTTTTCCTTTGTTTAGTTTAAGTATAAGGTAAAATAAAAATAAATAAAATATTAAAAGATCAAAAAAATAAAATTATTCTCAATAGTTTGTTTTTTTATTGTATACAATATTATATGATTAATTTGAAAAGAAAGTTTTATTAATATCTTTGTGCTTCAATTGCCAACCTTGACGCTAGAGGCCGAAAAGGATCCTATTAAAAAAAAAAACAGCAGTAGCATTTGTCTAATAACCCTATCCACACTCGTTAGTCAAAGCATAGTTTGTACCAGAGAATGACAAAAGTATGGTTTTGTGTACTTTTAAAATATTGGTGGCCAAACATATATGATTGAGTAAAGTTAAAAATAAAACGATACACTTACACAATATATTCAAAGCCAGCACAACTTAAAGAACTACAAGTAGGAGTTGCGTGAAGTGCCTGTCATACCCGCACTTATTAGTATAAAGTGTATATGAGCATGGCTAAATTTATACTTGGGTATGTGTATATTTCCTACTCGAGTATACACAGAGTATGTATACTTAGTGTATATTTCTACAAAATCAAATCTTTCGAAATCGGTTTAATACAGTTAATAAAAGTATTTTATATTTGGCATTTTAGTAATGCTAATATGACTATTTTTTAAACATTTAACAAAGAATGGATTTTATTTAAAAAATTAGATTGCTTGTTTTGTATAAAAAAATAAAAACTGGTAAAAGGTTGATAAAATTAACTTCATTAAGAATTCATATGCTAAAAAAATTCTTCAATAAATATTTGTATGTTTAAGCAAAATTCTTTAACATTGTTTATCTCATTTGACTGTAAAAATATTTCAGGAAGGATATAAAAATAATGCTGCTTTATGTAAAATATTTAAATTTGAGCTCCATTTGCCCAAATGCGACATTATTCTAATCTTTAGAGCCACGATTTCAGCTTCTTCATTATTTCGAAAACGGAAGATCATTTTTAATTTATTAAGGAATAGAATAATGAAACATAATGTAGGAGACTCGCTCGCTAAACATTGGAGGACAGAATAATTAAAATTAAACACACTTCGCCTTTGAACATTATCCGCAAGAATTTCATTGATCTTTGTCTAATTTCCAAAAATTGACCCAATATTGCGAAATTCGATTTCCACCTTGTATGACAATTGCTCTTCAAAGTTGTTTCCAGCATGTGCCGCTTATTGGTATTTTACTATTTTTTTGCAACCATTTGTAATTCCTTTTAATTCATTTTTAGATTTGAAAGCATCGGTTAGGATATTATATAAAGATGGGCAAAACAGTTTAATCTTGTGAAACCTTTAGTCCACTTAAAATATTACTTCCGCGATCTGTTACGAACACCACATTTGATATATCAGCCACATCGAATTCTTCAAAAAGGTTGCTTCTTTGATGTTCACTGCTGCCACACAAGAAATTTCGATTAATGAAATCGTCGCACCATATATCAATTGTAACTTCATCATTGGTAATAAGATTCTGTTTGTGTGTTTTTATTTCTTTTTTTTTTCTGTGTCCATCGATTGGGTTTTTCGTGACAATGTCCTTGCGCTTGGAATAAAGCTGTCTAAACCACCATTTTCATTCATTTCTCTTCGGTGTTTATTTGAATTGGTGAACTGTCATGAGGCTGTGAATGAACGCACTTATGCTTAATTAAATTGATGTTTACTTCTTTATAAATTTAAAAATCTTTCTTTCTTTGAACAAAAACAAGTGCATACACCACTGTTCCACTTTTTCGTAGGCATCTCGTATACTCCTTCATATATTTTCTTTAAAATTTCATCAGAGTTCTCCATTATTAAAACTTGTATCGTAAACTTCAAAAGTTCAAATGCTAATGAAAACGTGAAAACTTTGATTGGCTTATTATTTTACTGTCTTATTTTTGGGATTTCCCAAATTTTTATTGCCCCATATTTTTGTGGAAAGTTTTTTTGCTTTTGATCTTCCATGTAAGAATGTATACGAAATTTTTGAAAATTTGTCATTAGTGAAAGATCGTAAATATTCTTATTAAGCGTTTGTATTTGTGCCTTTGAACATACATTGTATGTACGACATTAGAAAAAAATGATTTTGTTTAAATATTTCGCTCAAATTTTTTAATGACTTTTATAGCAGGTAGTGTTCTTCAATGGGTTTAAAAAAAAAAAAAAAAAAAAAAAAAAAATGATGGATTGGTGATAGATGCGAATTCAAATTTTCCGGTGGCCAACAAGCTGAGCCGCTAACTTGTTAGGATTTATGCTTAACCCATTTGCAGATGCCCACAAATATATTCGATGTTAATTCTCACTTACTTACTTACAACTAATGTATGGCTGCATATCATCAGCATACATTTGAATTTGGCAGTGTCTCGCTTGTAAAGCAAGGTCATTAGCATATATAGAATACAATAATGGGCCCTGTGGAATACCCTTTGGTATAGAGCAACTCCTGGAGATATTTGAATTATGAAAAACACTTTGACTTCTATTGCTCAAGTACGATGATAAAAGTTTTAGTGCTTATATATCTTAATTAAAGGTCCCAAATGGAATGATGGACTGTGACAAATGCCTTAGAATGGTCCAGAAGTATGAGAAATCCCAAATTGTTACCCTTGTCAACTTGACTTTTTATTTCCTCAGCTACATCAACCAAGGCACTAATGCAGCTGTGTTAGGCCTAAATCCGGATTGCCTCTCAGTTAGTAACGAGTGTGTATATAAATATCGGCTGATTTGAGAATGCATTAATTTTTCAAATACTTTTGATAAGTAGGGCAATATAGCAGTAGGTCGAAAACTTTTGTCAGATTTTAAAATTGCTACAATTTTAGCATGTTTACACGCGGAGGGCAAAGTAGACGTGGCGATAATTGCATTAAAAAGTGGGTGAAGTAAGTTTATGAGTAAGGCAGGGTCATTTTAATAGACCTAGGATGCATTCCATCGTAACCAATAGCATTAGATCCTACATCAAGAAATGACCAATACTTCCTCCTGTGCAAAATGCACAAAATTGAACTCATGCGGTCTTGACCCCAGTCAATATTATGCTATCGTAATAATCAATGTTCATTGGTGGCATACATATATTACAAAATTGCCGGTTTATCTGTTTGACTTCAACTGCCCCAGGATCAGCATTGTCACGATTCGCCAAGCCCACTTTGTAAATTTCCCTCCATTTAGTCCGCTAGCTCGAAACTTATTGCTATAGTAAATGGATTTTGTCCTACGAATACTTGCGTTAACAGAAGTTCTTGCCGTCTTAAAACATTCATAAAGCTACGGAGACTAAAGCATTTCCATCTGGAATATGCGCAGTTTCTAATGTCAGTTAAATTTTTAATCTCCGATGTGAACCAAGGTTTTTCATCTCTAAGTATCTTACATCTCATTCGAATGTGTTTATCAAAAAGATGCCGAAAATTGTTGCCGAAAAAATTTAGTTTTTCATCAACAACATAGTTTAAGAGTATATAGCTCCAATTCAACGATAATAAGTATGCACCAAGGCATGTATAGTCTTTGTTCTTCAAATCAATATATTGTTTCGTTTGCATGTGTGGTATCTTCGTAAGCTCAAAGTCATATGATATAAACAAGAAATCATGCCTCGAAAACATTGATTCAGACAGATGATCAAAGACTAGCCGACGAGAAGTGTCATTAATAAAGCAAGGATCTAATAAAGTGCTAGTTGTAGACGTAAAATTATTAGGATTCATTCCGTTAGCTAAGTACAAACCAATGGCGCCCATATCTACCAATAAACTATTATCCTCTAATACATTAGCATTGAAATCACCAGTAAGAATGATATGATTGTAGCCAAGACTATATGAACTTAAGACTTCTAATATAGGATCCATATCCATCCATACTCCTGTTGGGCCTATATACGGTATCAACTAATAGTTTCTGATTTCCACTATAAATCTCAATATATATATACTCAATATCACCACCCACATTCTTGACCTTTTGCTTACAGCAAATGTTAGTTTTAATATAGTTAGCAACACCACCACCGTTGGAAGTCCGAACAGAGCGAAGGAGACGATATCCATTCAAATTATATGTATTACTACTAACGTTCGCAAAAAACCACGTCTCCGATATGCGGATTATATCTATTTTGGAATTTTCAAGAAGAAAAAATCTAATCTATCAAAATCTGTGCATTGAAATAGCAAATCTTTAGTCCAGAATCATTTCCAGAAGGTATTCTCAACATGGTATTTAGATTTTCTCTAGAACCCACCCTCAAATTATCATAGGTAGTCATCATTAATTAAACAAATTATCCTAGCAATGCAGACAAATTTCATCCGCCCATAAAAAAGCACTAAAGAAATTAGGTTATAAGCAAAAAAAGAAGTAAATAAATAATCAATAGATTAGATAAATTATTCGAGTTAGGAGGTTATTATTGTAATTGTTTACTAGATGCATCATCATTCGGACGAAAAAATTGGTTTAGTCCATCGTATTCATCAATAAGTAAAGGCTCTTCACCACCAAAGGTCTTAACAGAAACTATACCCCTTTGTATAAACGCAGCAGCTATCATTCTGCTCTTTTTCAATCGATGGGCTCGGGCAAAGATCATATGATTCTCCTGAGTAAGATTTTCGTTTATGTACAAAGGAGTGGCAGTTTTAAAGCCAATTAAATTTAACCGAAATGGTTCCTTTTTTTCCTTACATATCTTCTAACTGATTTTAGAACATACGATAGTTCCTATCATAAGGACGGGTGAATTTAACAATAATTGGAGCATCTTTCAACATGTTAATATCGCCGTTGTTCTTGTTAATCTTAACGCGAAAAATGATTTGAGTAATTGGAGGATTAATACCAATTCTGTCACAAATAAGTCTGTACACATTTTCTAGCTTTTCATTGTCACTATAAGGTACACCACTAATACATAAATCATGTGATTTATTTATTCCCATAACATTCGATGAAGGAACATAGCGACTTCTCTCAGTCAATGAGCTGCACCCGATTCTATTTTTAAACTCATTGAAAGGGACCTACAGCTTAACGGCGGCTTCAAACGGCAAATGCATTTAGAGAAGTTTTCAATAGTAGTAATACTCATAACCAGTTACTAGCTAATGTTATGAGTTGATACCGCTGCACAGTGGTCCCAATGACGAATTTAGCGCGAAAAAACTCATATCTCTTGTTTAAAAGCACTTAGAGTAAAAAAAATTTCTACGAATAAGTGACTTAGTACGGTGCGAGCTCACGCCAAAAATGGGCGGTTTCTATTGAGGGGGGTGGCACTTTTCATACAACACAAGTTGACATAATGACTGCGTTAATTTGTATATTTATATATTTTCACTGAGAGCATAATGATTAATAAAAGTTGTAAAAATAGAAAAAGAGATAGGAATATTGTGTTTTAAAGGTTTTATTAAAAATAAGTAAGGTTTTGTTTATTAAAAATAATTAACATAATTGTGTATTTTAAATACATACATAAATTTACATAAATGTTTATTCATCCGAATGGGTTTCCGTTTCATCCGAATCATCTCCTGAAAGGTTTTCTTCATTTAAAATAGAAGTATCTAAAAGTAAAGCAATTGACTCGTGACACAATGGTTCTGAATTTCTATTCGGCAGCTTTGTAGAAAGAGAAGATATGTAAGGATCTGATGAAAATAGAAGATTGTTAAAAAGATCTTCGATGTTATTCTCCCGTGACATTTTTCGAGCATGATGTTCTCCAACATATTTAAAATCCTTGTTGCGGGATTCAAGCGCCTTCTCGGATAACATTCCAATAGGCAGAGCAGCATTTTGAATGATGTTTGCACCATGAATAAGTATTTTATGAACGCTTGACGGCATACAATACCAAGGATAAAATTCCACGCATAATTCCGCAGTTTCGAAAGCATAAGCTCTAAACGCTTCTGCATTAATTGCGTAGCCGGATGCCATAGTTCGTAAAATAATGCCAAGTCTCCTAATTAAATTTTCGTTCACACCAGTTATTTGTGATACTAAAGTTCATTTCTTTTTTCATCCTATCAATTATCATTTGCTTCCTTGTTTCAATTGAAGTATTTTCAGATTCTCCCCGAGCTTGCAATTTTTTAAAATCAAATTTATATGCAATATGCAAAATACATTCGAATATACTTATCCAAGCGTGTAAAGTCGATAGACCGTACTCGTAATCAATTCTTTAATTTTGTTTATGTCATTCATTGCACTAGGTGGTGCTCCACAAATTCCACATCTTTGTGGCGACAAATTTTCGATTGTTGAAAAAACTTTACCATCGATCATTGTTAAAAAGAAACGATGGTTTACATGTAGTACGTTTTCGTCAACCTGAATTAAAGTTGGAGAAATTTCATCTATTTGCGTTTGTATAATATCAATTTCTTGTGTAATCAATGATTTAGTTTCTTTTTTAAATGTAATTTTAATTGGCCTGCAAAAGCGCGTAGATGAAGGTCTTGGGTTTTGCCACATAACTTTATCATCATCAATACTGATCCGTTTGTGTATCATGATCACTGAACGTCTGCTTGTATGTTGAGTGACCACTGCATCCTTCACATCCCCATTTATATGTCAACATTAGTGATGAACAAGTAAATTCTTCCAGCCTTTCTCTCTGTAGCTTTACTAGCCTATTTGACGTATGATCAACCAAGCTTTGCAAATTTACTTCGGCAAATATTTCGGAAATTTTTATACCATTGCTTGGATAGCATTCTTTTTTGGCAACCAAAAGGTTTTTATAAGGGGGGTATATATCCGCATTACGTTTTCTGGCACCCGTACGCATAGAAAGATACGAACATTTTGAGTATTTTCCGTCAATATACATCGCTAGCGCTTCTTCACTGCTATAAGGTATTGGTTCTTTAGATGGCGTGCTTAAGAACGCTTTTATTTTAAATGGCCTTTTTGGAGAATTATCTATAGTTCTAATAACGTCTGAAGCAGTTCTTTTGCCTTATTTATAAAGGCTACTTGCAGCAGCAAATGTTAGTTCTTCAGGGGAACAAGTTTTTACAAGATGCTTTGTTTTATATTGCTTAGATATTTTCCCAATTTCTAAAAACGGTTTAGAAGGTCGTCCGTATTTTGACGTTGATGGTCCGTCAATGGTATTTTCGTCCGAGTTTTCCTTACTAGGAAGAACGAAATATTCATCTAACCAACTTTTAAATGAAGACTCGAACACACTCTTTGTTCGATGTACCATGGACCATTTCTTCGACAATTGTGTGATGAAATTTCTACCTGCTTGCTTTAATTTATTTGTATAGCTATCATTTTCATAATTTTTTATACCAATTTTCATTAAAATGTAATATACAGCATTAAATTTTTTTCTTGCACCTTTTCAAAGAACCAAACATTAAATAATTCTCTTTTGGTGATAGACATCGCAACTAAATGATTTGATATGAAAGCTTTCAGGCAGAAATCGGCAGGAAATTTTTTACCATTTAACTGGCTACATATCATAGGTGATAACAATATACAACATTTTGCTAAATCGGGTTAAATTCACAATTAAAACTTTAACACAATTTATAATGCAATTAAAATTGCACAATTAACGAATACATCTCAGTTTTCACGTATTTTTTTCCGAACGAAATTTTTTAACATATCAAAACCTCTTTGCGAAGAAATCAATGTAGATGTAAAACTAATGTATTGAATAAGTTTTTCTTATATTATCATAAAAAAATGTATTTTTTCGAGCGAACATGGCGTACAAACTAATATAATACATATTTTTTAAGCGGGCTTATAACCTAATATGGTATTTTATTGTACCACCATTGGCTATAATATCATTAATTCGCCTTGGCATAGATTCGACTAGATTTCGATACTATCAGATCGGTAAATTTTCTATTTTTCTCAAACGGGCCCAAATATTCTCTATGATATTCAAATTAGGATTAATAGCCGACTATTCCATCACATACTGTTGGAAAATAATGGAATTACAACGATAATTTTATTTTCAAATCCTTTGCCTCGATTTTTCTTAAATATAGTGCCACGTGTCTACTGCATTAAATAAAAAAAATAAATAAAAATGCCCATATGTAATTGAAACGCATTTTGACAGCCACATATTTGAAAAACATCAGGCAGGTACTAAATTAATTCTACCTGCTGATCAAACTTTCTAAGTAGTGTGGGTAATTCATTAGAATACGTAGTTGTACATAAGACTCCTTTAATTCAAGTTCGCGTCATAATGTTAATGGATAACTTAGGGAACTTTCACTAATTGCCTCTGAATGGGTTTTTTCCTGGAATTAGCACTTAGACTATGTTATCTCTCAATCATTGGAAATACAATAGTATCATAAAAATAACAGTTGGGTTAAATTTAATTACTGCTGATAACAAAGTCAGAGCAAAATCCTATTCTTTTTTTTGTTGGAAAAAATGGAGCTGCTATTAGATTAAAACCATGGCAAATGATGATGATTTCCAAGAATGTCTGTCAAAAAAGAGGTTTTTGAATACAGTAGTTAAGTGGCACTATATTCAGTATACAAGTAAGAACAATCGGTTCAACTGCTATAAAAAAACAGTTAGTGTCATACTAACGGACTATTAGGTTAAAATTTGGCAGTTGGAGCACAAACTGCACTTTCTTTTTAAAATAAACATATAATATCATGTATGTATCGTACAAAAAAAGACAATATTTTGAGAGTATTATTTTTATTATCTTTTAATATTTGATTTATTTTTATTTTATCTTAATCTTATAACCAGTTATAAAGAGCTACATACATAGCCGAAAATAAAAGTCTCTAGCGAAAAATAAGCTAAAAACATTTTTTAGATTTACATACACACTAAAAATTACATAAATCATAGCTTGGAGTTGGAGTTGGGGCCACGATGTTCTGAACCGGGCACAATGTTGACGAAGCGACGGTTGTACTGCATACGCTTCTTAGCACGTCCGGTCTTCTTCTTCTTCTTTTCTTGTTTGTCTACTTTGGGGGTTTGACTCCTGACTTTACCGGCACGAGCCAAAGAACCGTGCACTTTACCACCCATAATTGGTACTGTGATATCCAATTCAAAAGAGGACAAAGCAGAGATGGGGGTTTCGTTTGCCAAGGCATTGCCTTCACAGTTTAAAGTGATTTCCTCGGTGTCATATTCATGGAGTTGAGCAATCTGCGCCTAAATGAAATAACAAAAACAACAGGTATAAATAAGTAAACAATGCACAAATTAAAACAAAGTTGCAAAACAAAAGTGTTGTTGCATTTTCAATAACGAATATTTGCTAAATGTGACACTACACTCCTCTTTACACTTACCTTAACGTCAGCAATATTAGCGTCTTGATAAACCTCAAGGGTTTCAACGCATTCTAAACCTCGTACAAACAATTGCATATTGAATAATATTTTGATATTGCGGATTATATAAAATGAAACGAATTGAAATTTTTACTTCTGTTTATTTACAGTCTTTATTGTACAGACTAATTTAACACATACGATAACAACACGGTTTACTATAACTTTACTCTTTGATAGTTCAATTACGACTGGCTGGCTGGCCCAGTGCTGTCCTCTTTTTATACTTATCTGACAATCATTTAGATTAACTCAAGGCCATATTTTGGTCTTGGAAAATGTAAGCCTTTTAAAAGTTACCTGCGTTAAAACGTTATTGTACGTTTTCAGTAAATGGTTATTTTGAAAGCTACATGCAATAAAATTCAATTTTGAAAAATCTACCTGCAAAAACTTTTATCAATAGCCCTCCTAACCCTTATATACCTGAGTTTGAAAAACATATTATATATATAAAAATATATGTTAGGGAAAAAAGATGGAGAGAAGAGAGAGAGAGAGAGAGAGAGAGAGAGAGATGGCAAGAAATAACGAACTGCAACTAAATCTCTATACACTTGTGCAATTTTTTTTGAGAAAAATACTTCTTTTAAAACAATTATTGTCTCAGCTTTTGACGATTATTTTCTACAAAAATCAACGCAACAACGCCTTTATTTAATATCATGTATTAAAATTGTTGGTTTAATAGACAGGAGATATCCTAACAACCCTATTTAGGAATAAATTTTTGCTTTCTTAATGAGGGAGAAGAATCTAGGGAAATAAACCATAGTACACACTCAGTAGTAATGCTAGGAAGCATCCTTGCATTTCATCCAAATAACCTTAATGATTTGTTATTCGTATAAGCATTCCTGGCTTAGACTGTTACTGGTTATCATCAAAACAATTTGTTCATATAGAAAATTCTTTCTGGATATTGATACGCTAGTCTGTATTAACCCGATTGCCCTCTTTGACAGCATAAATATTTTCCTCCTTAATATTATTGTAGATAATAGCACCTTCCATATATTTGCGGAATTCATTAGGCGTAGATATCTGAGATGAAATATAAAAATAAATTATTAAAATATAGTGTCGAAACCTTATAAACTATTAACTGAGCTTATTTTCACATACATATTTTGCATAAATTGCTAAAGCATTTTTTTGTGTACATAATCATGGTTATTTTACTAAAATATAGATGGATTTTCATAGTCCTCTCTGTTATGTGTAAGGGACATATGAAACTAATCTGTATAGATATAGTAAATATATTTACTTTCTGCGCTCTAAGGAATAAAGAAATACGACGCACAGAATTCATTTTTGTCAAAATAATATAAGGAATGGTGCCAGGTCATTGACCTATTGAGTAAGTTTAGAAAAAACTGAATTTCATCAAACATGGCTACGGCCATAGCCCATACAATCCAAATCGATTTTTTCGCTTAATATTTTTCCTATCCAAGCTAATTTGTACACATACTTAGAACATTTACATATACATGCACATATACATAATAAAATGTGGCAAATGCTATCCAACAGCCATCGAATTCACCTGATTTGGCTCCCTGTGTCTTCTTTCTGTTCAATCGAGTTAAAAAACCATTACAGGGAAAGTGTTTCAGCAGCCGTTTCTAAAATTGTAAAAAATCGCCAACATACATAGATATAGATGTACTCTTGGCTACGTAGCTTTTGCAAATGTCAAGCTATGACGCCAAGATTTAGCGGAAATATCAGCACCAGATGTACCAACTTAACCAAAAAAAAAAAAAAAAAAAAATTAAAACGGAACGATGTGACCGCCACACGGAGGTTATTCCGAAAACCTTTTGATCACGGTAGTATACTTCTTGCAATATCTATTATGTATATCCTCGGAAAGCATACCAATAGTAAGTGCTGCTACATCAATTTTATTTGGTTTTATTTTTCTCTACAAATCGAGTGAAATTGAATGAAACTTCGAGTTGCTGTAATATTAAAATCTAAAAAGATTTTGATATATTTTTTATTAAGTTGCTTATTACATTCAAAATAATATCTTTGATTGCCAAAACTTTAAAATAATTGTCGCAATTAAGTTTTATTTGTCTTTGAATACATATTTATTCGATTTTAATTTCAGTCGGTTTCGGTTTACAGAACATACCCGATTAACAGTAAAAAAGTCAATTGATCAAACTTTTTGCAGGTAGATTTTTTAAAATAGGGTTTCATTGATTGCACTTTTTGAAATAAGCATTTGTTGAGAGCGTACAATAAGGTTTTAACACAGGTAGCCTTTAAAAGGCTTACATTTAAACAAAATTTCAAGAATTACGAATATGGATTTACTTTTTATTGTGAAGCATTTTCGTTATATTATGTTTTTCTAAAAATTAATTAGCATTTTATTGTGGTTATTTTTCAATTAAATTCAAGAATATGGCCTTGAGTTAATCTAAATGATTGTCAGATAAAGAGGGATATACACGATAATACGAGTCGTGCGACATTGATAGAAAATACGGATGAAAAATTGCCAGTCGTACGTGCGGCTCTTCTTGTTTTAAAAAATTGTTAAGAACCATCACAGTTCATTAGATCACTTTATCTTTATTCATCCAAATATTCCGTTCTTACATAGTTTATCTTAAACTAATTAATCATGTATATACTTATTCTATGCGTAAATGATACTTATCAACTAAAACTTAAAATAATGCAGAATAGCCGCAATCCATCACTAAAACAAATCAACTCTTATACTATATTCCGCACAAAATGGAAAAACGGAAACACTCATATGCTTAAAACTAACTTAAAACACTACTTATAACTAATTAACAACAACAGGGCACAGACATCCACCTCACTGTGCAGTGTTATACACCAGGCTGTCCAAATCCAGCGTATTAACCCTACTGTGATAAAATAGCAGGCCCTCGTCGCCATAGAGCAGCCCCTCGTCCTTCAGCGTTAGGAGATCCATAGGCAACAGATATCTGTGCACCCTTAGGGTCTCCATATCACTCCTCCCCTCGAAGCAGCCAGTCACCATCCCATTCTCCAGGGATGATCGTTCCAAAAATCTCAGCGCACTCCTCATAAGAAAAACATCGATCCTCTCGAAACCCGCATGGTCATAAATGACCCGACAAGACGGTCTCCGGAACGAACCATCGGGGAACTGGCGAGCCCTTAATCCAAGGCAAGCCGACAAAATACGCCTCTCTTAGACCCTAAGCCTCTCCATCTGATGGGACGAAATCCCAAACCAGACAGGGAAGGCATAAGACATCAGAGGTCTGATGATCTGCCTGTACATAAGCAGCTTTACCTCCCCACGCAAACCTTCCCTTCGGCGCAGTAACCTACATTAGGAGTGGTATATCCCCTTCATCCTATCCAAAACGGAATCCACATGTAGATAAAACTCAAAGCTTTTGTGGAAAATCACCCCGAGATACTTAATCTTGTCGGAGACTCTTACAACTTCACCGCCTACCCTCAGCACCGGTACGAACTTCCTTGCGTTGGGATACAGCCGTCCACGACGTCCCTTAAATATTACGCAATCCGTCTTTTCCATATTCAGGCAGAGACCCCATTTGCAGAAGTATCCGTGCAGTCTACCCAGGTATCCGCTGAGTCTCTCATTCACCCTTGCCGCTCTGGGTCCAGATGCCGCAACCAGCACATCGTCTGCATACAGAAGGAGTAAATCTCCGTTAGGTGGCCGAGGTATATACGACATGCATATGTTGAATAGCACAGGTCCCAGTAGTGACCCCTGCGGCACTCCAGCAACAACATTTCTCTCATCAGAGAGTGTATCGCCCACTCTCACTCTTAGGGAGTGATCCCTCAGGAATTCCGCAACAATTCCGCAGAGATGCCTGTCGAAACCGAACGACATCATCTTATGAACTATATCCTCCTGGCAAACATTGTCAAAAGCCTTTGCGAAGTTCAGGCTCACAGCAATCGTCGGATATCTCCTATTCAGTCCCCTTGCTACATAGTCCGCAAGTGCCATCAGTGTATGGGACGTAGAGTGGCCCCTCTTAAATCCAAATTGGCACTCCAGCAATATCTCGTTATCGTCCATGAATCTTCTCATACGCTCCAAAATAAACCACTCCATAAGCTTACCCAGGCTAAAGAGCAGAGATATGGGTCTGTAGCTACCAGCACCCTCAGGGTCAGACCCCGGCTTGGGTATAGGCACAATGATCGCACCCTTCCATGCTTTTGGAAAGTAACCAAAGTTGAAACAGTGGTTAAGCACCAACGCCAAGAGCCTCCATGTGGTGGCGTCCGTCTTCCTTAGGATTAGGTCCGGTATGCCATCCGGCCCGCTGAATCTATTGTTAGGTCTACTGGACAATGCCCTGCCAATATCAGAGGGAGTCAGCAAAGAAAAACCTCCTCCAGCGTAATCCCCACCTCGAACACCATCCGCAGTAATATCCGAGCCAAATTCAATGATCGGGGCCTGATTCCTCAGCTCCGATACCTCCTCCAAGGCCATCCCTACGATAGTGGAGGACTGGAGATTCACAGCAGCTCTCTGCACACCGCAGAAACGTTCAGCCAAAAGATTCGCCTTGCCACCGTCATCCGTGATGAGTGCTCCATCATCCCTCATTATATCAGCAACCGCCAACCTTCGCCGCACACCTGCTGCACCCTTCACTTTCCGAAAAGTCCTGTTGTCCACCTTAATACTCCATAGATAATCCGTCCAATATTTCCGCTCAAACAAAGCAATTGCCCCCTGGATTATCCTATCCATTCTTATCTCAGCCCTCAATATGGGAATTCTCGAGACATCTCTCTGTCGGGGAGTCTTAGCACGCCGTCATGATGTACTGGTAGTCTTGGAACCGATTCCTCCATCGCAGTTCTAGTGACGCCAGTCGTAGACTCGATGCAGTCATCAATTTCGCGGGAGGTCACATTCCGATCCGACGGAAGCATAAGGTCAGGCAAATCACGAGACAGTACCGAGTTGAAAGCCCTCGTATTCATCCTATCAAAGTCAAAGAGATATCGCTGCTCTCTACCGCAAAGCCCATCCATCCGCAAGATCAACTCCACAGCCCTGTGGTCAGACTCGTAGTGCAGAGTTTTAAGCCCATCAGCACCTTCCGGCATCGGTACAATATCAGATGATGTCATGACCACGTCGATAAACGATGGGATTCCCACATGGAAACATGTCGGGGCCTCCGTGCGACATATCTCCAGCTCAGGACACATCCTCAGGAATTCTCTGAGGCAGTCGCCACTGCGGTTGCAGACACTTCCACCCCAGTACTCGTGCTTCGCGTTCAGATCCCCTCCAACCAGGAGCGATCCCGCCGCTGACAATCCAACCAGGGGATCCAAATCCGCTGGGCAAAGAGTGTCCCTGGGTCGCAGATACATTGACACAATAGTCAATGCCATCCCACCAGAACGACGAATCCTCACCGCCGTGCATTCCACATTTCCCATATCCAACGGAACCCTCTCAGCGTGCAGACTCTCGCGAACAAGTACAGCAGTACCGCCACCCCGTCCATTGACACGATTCTGCCTAAAGGTCGTGTATCCTCTCATCTCAAAAATATGCCTCGAAGACAGTTTATGTTCAGCCACCATCAGAACATCCGGTCCATGTTCCTCCAGGAACAAGTTTAAATAGTGTCTCTTATGCCTGGACACTATCGTGTTGACATTCACAAAGATACATTTAATTGTGCGAACCATTCTGAAGACTCAACAGCATTCCCAGGAGTGCCTGGGATTTATCCTCATCAGTCATAAGTCTGCCGTATTCAAGAGCGAAACCTCCTATCTTGCTCAAGCAGTGCAATAGACCACCTCCAAAAAATCTTCTGCAATCTCCATCGATGAGATTAAAATTTCCTCTCGCCGCTTCCAGTGTAAGGCCGCTAGACGGAGCCTGAAGGGACCTCTGGGGCACTCCAACACTACCAGCCACAGCAGCGTACGATACACCCGTACGAGTAGAGTTTCTCGCAGCCGTAACGCTGCTGTTTTTTGCAACTGCCTTCCTCTCAGCAGCTTTCCTAAGAAGCTCCTGGCGTCTCGGACACTCAGCAGAGCTTGCCGCGTGTCCTTCAACGTTGCAGTTGGCGCACCTTACCGGCAGTCCAATCCTTCTCACAGCCTGGCCCGTGGTAGGATCAGTCACTACCTTCTCCGCGCTATTCTCTACCTTGGGTGGGACCTTGCATTTCCCCGGTCCGTGGGAACCTCCGCATTTAACACACCTATAGGGCATGTTACAGTTGGTCGACACATGCCCATATCGCTGACAGTTTTAGCACTGCGTCAGCCCCTTCCTTTTCGGTTTCTCAATATACACTCTACAGTGCAGAATGTAGCTGATGCCTTGGAACGCCTTCAGGTCCGAGTCTCTGCTCAGACTAAGGATCCACTTGTCCCCCTTCAGCTTCCGGAGACTCAAAATCTGCCCAGACCATATAGGTACTCGTCGACTTCATCTGCCTCAAAGGTGCCCGATAGGCCCTTCAGCATCACTGAGGCATCTGGTCCTTCGGTGTATAGGTGTAGAAGGATACACCACTCTTCTTCAGCATCGCCTCCACCTTCTCATAGTCTGCCAAGGTGCAGACCTCTATATTGGTCGCATTTGCGCCCAAAATCTTCAAGTTATACTCCTTGTGCCCCAAAAGTTTGTTGAGGTCACTAGTCAGCAACTTTATGTTAATATTATATGTTGTAAGCACCGGGACCTTCACGCGCTTATTTGCCGTCTTTAGGCTCTGACTCGCTTTACCATCGTCTACAGCCCTGGTTTTTACGGCCTCCTTCGAAGGCTTAGAGCTTTCATTCTTATCGTGCTCACTGCCCACAGCAGTCCCCTTCTCAGGCACGACTTTACATGGAATGTTCACCTCCTCGGTGACCATTTCCCCACTCTCCTCGTCAGTGGATTCCTCTTCACCACTCTCAAATCCAAATTTCCTATTGAACCTCGCCATCATCTGTTCCATGGCCTTCCTGAGACGATCGTTCTCGTGCCTCAGGGAATTCACCTCCTTCTCCTTCAGTTCTAACGTACGGAGTAGCTCCTCCGCAGTTACCACCCGCGCCCTCTTTTTAGGGCAGGACGCATCCCTGTCGGCCATTATAATCGCGTTGTATTCTTATCAGTAGAATACGAACACGTCACTTCATAAGATCAGTGATGTATGTACTTTTATGTATACGCTTCCACTACTTCATTCATTAATTTCATTTCATTTTACTTTCTCGTGATCTTTTACGTATCGTGTAAACTCTCATTTTTAAAATACGGATGGAATTTTATAATGTATTCTCTCTGATTTTACGTACGTAAAGTATTATTGTGTAAACTACCCTTAAGTATAAAAGGAGTACAGCACTGGGCCAGCCAGCCAGTCGTAATTGAACCGTCAAAGAGTAAAGTTACAGTAAAACGTGTTGATATCGTGTGTGTTAAATTAGTCTGCACAATAAAAACTGTAAATAAACAGAAATAAGAATTTAAGTTCGTTTGATTTCATATAATTCGCAATATAATAATATTATTCAATATGCAATTGTTTATACGTGGTTTGGAATCCGTTGAAACCCTTGATGTTTATCAAGATGCTAATATTGCTGACGTTAAGGTAAGTGTAAAGAGTGGTGTAGTATTACATTCAGCAAATATTTGCTATTGAAAATACAACCTCATTTTTTTGTTGCAACTTTGTTTTAATTTGTTCATTGTTTGCTTATACCTGTTTGGTTTGTTTTTTTTTTTTAATTAAGGCTCAAATCGCCCAACTCCATGGATACAATACCAAGGAAATCACTTTGAACTGTGAAGGCAATGTATTGGCCAATGAAACCTCTATCTCTGCCTTGTCTTCTTTTGAATTGGATATCACCGTCCCAATGTTAGGAGGTAAAGTGCACGGTTCTTTGGCTCGTGCCGGTAAAGTCAGGAGCCAAACCCCCAAAGTAGAGAAACAAGAAAAGAAGAAGAAGAAGACCGGCCGTGCAAAGAAACGTATGCAGTACAACCGTCGATTTGTCAACGTTGTGCCCGGGTTAAAACGTCGTGGCCCCAACTCCAACTCTTAGCGATGCTTTGTATAGTTTTTATAGTATATACACACTCCAGTGAATCTAAATTTTTTTCCTTTGTTTAGTTTAAGTATAAGGTAAAATAAAAATAAATAAAATATTAAAAGATCAAAAAAATAAAATTATTCTCAATAGTTTGTTTTTTTATTGTATACAATATTATATGATTAATTTGAAAAGAAAGTTTTATTAATATCTTTGTGCTTCAATTGCCAACCTTGACGCTAGAGGCCGAAAAGGATCCTATTAAAAAAAAAAACAGCAGTAGCATTTGTCTAATAACCCTATCACACTCGTTAGTCAAAGCATAGTTTGTACCAGAGAATGACAAAAGTATGGTTTTGTGTACTTTTAAAATATTGGTGGCCAAACATATATGATTGAGTAAAGTTAAAAATAAAACGATACACTTACACAATATATTCAAAGCCAGCACAACTTAAAGAACTACAAGTAGGAGTTGCGTGAAGTGCCTGTCATACCCGCACTTATTAGTATAAAGTGTATATGAGCATGGCTAAATTTATACTTGGGTATGTGTATATTTCCTACTCGAGTATACACAGAGTATGTATACTTAGTGTATATTTCTACAAAATCAAATCTTTCGAAATCGGTTTAATACAGTTAATAAAAGTATTTTATATTTGGCATTTTAGTAATGCTAATATGACTATTTTTTAAACATTTAACAAAGAATGGATTTTATTTAAAAAATTAGATTGCTTGTTTTGTAAAAAAAATAAAAACTGGTAAAAGGTTGATAAAATTAACTTCATTAAGAATTCATATGCTAAAAAAATTCTTCAATAAATATTTGTATGTTTAAGCAAAATTCTTTAACATTGTTTATCTCATTTGACTGTAAAAATATTTAGGAAGGATATAAAAATAATGCTGCTTTATGTAAAATATTTAAATTTGAGCTCCATTTGCCCAAATGCGACATTATTCTAATCTTTAGAGCCACGATTTCAGCTTCTTCATTATTTTGAAAACGGAAGATCATTTTTAATTTATTAAGGAATAGAATAATGAAACATAATGTAGGAGACTCGCTCGCTAAACATTGGAGGACAGAATAATTAAAATTAAACACACTTCGCCTTTGAACATTATCCGCAAGAATTTCATTGATCTTTGTCTAATTTCCAAAAATTGACCCAATATTGCGAAATTCGATTTCCACCTTGTATGACAATTGCTCTTCAAAGTTGTTTCCAGCATGTGCCGCTTATTGGTATTTTACTATTTTTTTGCAACCATTTGTAATTCCTTTTAATTCATTTTTAGATTTGAAAGCATCGGTTAGGATATTATATAAAGATGGGCAAAACAGTTTAATCTTGTGAAACCTTTAGTCCACTTAAAATATTACTTCCGCGATCTGTTACGAACACCACATTTGATATATCAGCCACATCGAATTCTTCAAAAAGGTTGCTTCTTTGATGTCCACTGCTGTATTAGATATAATATTCGAAATTCACTTGGCAGTGTAAAGTGCCACACAAGAAATTTCGATTAATGAAATCGTCGCACCATATATCAATTGTAACTTCATCATTGGTAATAAGATTCTGTTTGTGTGGTTTTATTTCTTTTTTTCTCTGTGTCCATCGATTGGGTTTTTCGTGACAATGTCCTTGCGCTGGGAATAAAGGTCGACCAATTGTAACATGCCGTATAGGTGCGTTAAATGCGGAGGTTCCCAACTAACTACAGACCCATATCCTTGCTCTCTAGCTTGGGTAAACTTATCGAATGTTTTATTTTGAGGCGTGTGAGAGAGTTCATGGACGATAACGTGATATTGCTGAATTGCCAATTTGGAATTATGAGGGGCCACTCTACGTCGCATGCACTGATGGCACTTGCGGACTATGTAGCAAGGGGACTGAATAAAATGTATCCGACGATTGCTGTGAGCCTGGACTTCGCGAAAGCTTTTGATAATGTTTGGCAAAATGGAATAATTCATAAGACGATGTCGTTTGGCTTCGACAGGCATATCTGCGGATTCGTTGCGGAATTCCTCACTCTGAGGGATCGCTCCATGGTTTCTATTTTGAATAGAATGAAGGCGATATACCACTCCTAATGTCGGTTACTGCGCCGGAGGGAAGGTTTGCGTAAGGAGGTAAAGCTGCTTATATACAGGCAGATCATTAGGCCTCTAGTTTTAAGCATATGAGTGTTTTCGTTTTTCCTTTTTTTGCAGAATATTATATAGGATTTGGTTTGTTTTGGTGATGGATTGCGGCTATTTTAAGTTTTAGTTGATATGTCTATCTATAAGTCTATAAGTAAGTGTTCACGTGATTAATTAGTTTAAGATAAACTGTGTAAAAACAGAATATTTTTTAAAGTAAGTAAAAGTAAGGGGCCAGCCAGTCAGGTGAGTTTGCATTCTACGAGTGCAGTTGTTACGGAGGAGCGCATATTTGTATTGCGCTTATTATTCTACCTGCGAGTTGGAATATCCGAGAGAGAAAGAAAATATATAATAATAACTAAATAGATAAAAATAGAAGGAGAGAAAAAGAGAGTACACATCGTACTAGAATTTGTTATTTTGAAGAAGTTGTGACGTGTACTTACACGAGTCCAACTCAACAATGGCTGACGGCAGAAGAACTATTCCAAATATTGGAAACTAAGAAAAAGGCCTCAAAAATCCGTCGTCCAATTAATGGCGAAATTTGAAGCCAGTGTCAATAAGGAAGGGGCAGTGTCAATAAGGAAGGGGCCAGGATGGCTGCATCTACCAAACCCAAGAAGGCGACGACCGAGAACTCGAGAGTAGCTGCGGGCAGAAGCGTTCCAGCATCTACCACAGCAACAAAGAAGGAAGGGAAAGCTTTGGAGAAGAATGGTAAGCAGATTAGGGGTAAGTCTGTACCTATTATAACCACATATAATATCAATGTCACGGAATTTAGTGTGAAATTAGGGATTTTAACATTAAAATTTTGAGTAGGAATGTCACCAATGTAGCGGTCTGTAGCCTGGAAGACTTCGCTAAACTAAAGGATCTGCTGAGAAAAGAGGGCGTACACTTCTACGCGTATACGCCAAAGGGACAACGTCCAATATCGATTGTGGCGAAGGGCCTATCGGACACCTTTGAGGAACAGGAGCTGATAGAGTATATGAAGAGTCTCATATTGAGGTAAGAATAGTCGGTCTCACCGAACTGCAGGTAGATAGATGGCTATTCCGTGTGGACAGGGTTTCTGATGTCAGGGCACTCCGTGACATACTGTTTATAAAATCTAACTTTGCTGATATTCAAAAAATATTATGTGATAAAAGTCTAATTGAGAAATATAACGTTATAAAAGATCATTTAGATCAATTAATAGCGGTTCTTAAACCTTTCATGGATGCCTCAAAGGAACTTGAAGGCAGTTCCTATCCAACAGTTCATTTAGTTAATCCACATGTACATAACTTAAAAGCCATATGTAATACTACCAATAAGGATAAACCTAGTTTTATATCAGAATTAAAAAAAACTACACTACGCTTTAATTTCGTTAGTAGACAGAAATATCACAATTTATCATAAATTAGCAATATTTTTATTTTCGTCTGCTAATCAACTTACTCAATTTAGTATAGAAGAACAAACAGATATAATAACCAAGTGCAAAACTTTATTGCTTCCTTATTTATCTGATATTACTATTTCTAATTCAAACATTGAAACAACCTCATCAAAAATATTTATATTATTTGAAAATTATGTACAGCCAATAGAAGGAGCTAATTATAACCGATCTGTAATTGAAAATGAAATAAGTAAATATAAAAATACTAATGCACCCCTAACAAATGATTTTAATGTCTTGAAATTATAGCTGAGCAGGAAAAATGAATTTCCAATGTTATACAAGCTGTGCTGCAGAATATTCGCTATACCAACATCTAGCGCCTCTCAGAAGGGATATTTTCAATTGCCCGGGCACTAATAACAGATAAACGATCAAAACTCGAATCTAATGGAAAATCATTTAATGAAATTTTATTCGTAAGCATAAATTCAAAACACCGTACATACATAACTAATAAAAAAAATTGTCTTTTACGTACACATATAGATACATACATGTGTTTATTTTAATTTAATTTTTATTTATAGTTTTGGTTATATAGCACCTAATACATATACTTAAGCTGAAAAGATTGAATTGTTTTTGGTACCTGAAAAATAGTTAAGTTTACCTGAATTAATAAAAAGATTTGTTGATAAAATTTTTATAAATCATACATCTGAATTTTTATTTGCATCGTACAATAAGTTATATATTGTATTCCATCGTTATCTACTGGTATTTGCTTGTGTGAAATACAGGAAAACAAATATGTTACTCTCATTCTCTCTTTATCCACTCACACTAGGGTAGAAAAAGTTCATACAATCGTACTTTTTTGGCACAGTTTCAGACTGAAAAGTACAACGGTATACCAATTAACATTTGGTACAATTTACGAACTTCCTCAGTTTATCTTTTTTTTAAATGTATTTTCCCTAGTTTATCATTTAAGTCAGGGGTGAGCAACCTTTTTAATCAACGCGCTAATTTAAATTTTTAAATTTTTTGGAGGGCCTTGCATAAAGTAAAACTTTTTAATAATTTACGAAATTTTATTTATAATAAACATTAATATAAAAAATTAAAAAAAATCAAGATTTCACACACAGATTTTAATGCAAAAAAAAGGCAAGTATTTTTAGTGAGAAATTTGGCACTGTTTTTTCGATACAAGCTGATCGATATCAGCTGGAATTGATGAGATGGCTACACGTACGCAGCTTTCTAGTCGTGCATCACTTAGTCTTGATTGGTGGTCGTTTTTGCTGAATTTCATGGTTGAAAGTAATTGTTCGCAAACATACGTACTTCCAAACATCATTTGCTTTGCATTTTTCGTCAAAAGCGGAAATTTCTCAGGGCTCACATATAATTTATAAAAGTTTTCGATGTTTACTGAAAGAAATACATTTTTTAAATCTGTATTATTCTGCTTGTCAATCACTTCCATTTGAAACTCTTTGTGAACTGTATACACAACGCTATTAAATGTTTTTCAGTTTCTAAATCCTTTAGGAATTCTTTAAACTGGCGGTGATTTAACGCTCGCGACTTAATAAAATTAATTAATTAAATTATTGGTAATGTGACATTTGGCATACCCAATCTTTTCGCACAAAAATTTCTCTGGTGAATTACGCAGTAGTTAATGAATATTTCTTTTCCTATGGCCTTCTTAATGTCTTGAAACAGCCTTCCTGATACTCCAACCTCCATACTTGACATTGCTCGTGCTCCATCTGTCGATACACCCATAATCTTTTCTAATAAAATTGAAAAATTTTCCAACACAGACTTTAGTTCATCGTACAAATCTTTGCCGGTTGTAGTTCCTTGCATAGGAATCAGTAAACACAATTCTTCGGTAATATTAAAATTGGAGACAACACCACGTATAAATATAGCCAGCTGTGCTGTATCGCTAATATCGGAACTCTCATCAAGTGCCAAAGAACAGTATTCGAATTTTGCAATGGGTTCACGAAGCGTTGTTGCTGTGTTCTCAGACCAGTCTTCAATTCTACTTGCTATGGAGAATCTTGATAAACTAATGTTTGAAATAATTTTTATTTTTTCAGGAAATGCTATTTCTGCGACAGCAGTCAGACTTTCTTTTATCATCTCTCCATCCGCGAAGGGTTTCATTTTTTTTGTCAGTATTTTACTGACAACATAACTTGCCTTTACTGCGATATTTGATAAAACAGTTTCATTTAAAAAAAAATCCTGTTGTTTTTAGAAGTTTTTCTCCATTTGATTAAACTTATCTATCCGGAGTTGTGCTCTTGGGTTTTTGTATTGTTGTTCATGTTTTGTATTGTAATGCCTTTTTATGTTATATTCTTTTAAAGTCGACACAGTTTCTAAGCATATTAAGCATACAGCTTTATTTTTGGCGAAAGTGAAAAAATAACCAAATTTCCACTTTTCTTGGAAATTCCTGTGATCATCCGCAATCGTCCGTTTTTGTGTTTTCTTTTCAGACATTCTATTATGGAAAAAAAATTTTTAAGTTAACAAAGTTTGGGGAAAAACTTAATTTTGAATATTACCTTTTCGACAAAAAAATTTCACTAACTTTTTCAAGAAATACAAAAGTTGTTAGTTAACAGCTTACCAGTCTGACTAATTGTGTGACAGAAGCAAACACAACTAACCACAGAGGCGGTGCGTTCGTATTTGATGTTTGAACATTAAAAAGAAATATGTATGCACAAATTAGTGTCGCCAACACTTCTTTTCAATTTCGCGTTATACAAGTCACAGTTTCACGATGAACTGTAACGGAATTCTATTTAAATCGTGTTGTAGAAATACCGCGTTATGCGGGGTTTCCTGTAATTAACTTTATAATAATATGGTCGCAATTTAGACGATATGAGTTTTCTTGCATAAAATTTTACTTTATGTACATAAGTAGAGAACATAAAAGAGAGATTCTGTATCGTGCATTCATTGCGAACGGTTGTGTTACGGAAGTTTTTTGCTTTGCGCGTATTTTTCAATACGAACGAAGTTGTTGAACAAAGTGTGTGGGTTTTACCTGCGCTACCTGAAACGGAAAACACATAGGGGTTGTTTATTGTGAATTGCTGTGATTGAGGAGCTGACGTGTACATAAACACGTGGGAATTTATTTCACAAGGAGAGTAAGCGGTGACGTGTTCGTATTCTACTGATAAGAATACAACGCGGATATAATGGCCGACATGGATGCGTCCTGCCCTAAAAAGAGGGCGCGGGTGGTAAGTGCGGAGGAGCTACTCCGTATGTTGGAATTGAAAGAGAAGGAGGTGAATTCCCTGAGACACGAGAACGATCGTCTGAGGAAGGCCATGGAACAGATGATGGCGAGATTCAATAGGAAATTTGGCGATGAGAGTGGTGAAGAGGAACCCACTGGCGGGGAGAGTGAGGAGATGGTCACCGAGGAGGTGAATATGCCATGTGGAGATGTGCCTGACAAGGGGACTGCTGTGGGCAGTGTACACGGGAAGAGTGGAGGCTCTAAGCCTTCGAAGGAGGCCGTGAAGACCAGGGCTGTGGACGATGGTGAAGCGGGTCAGAGCCTAAAGAGGGCAAGTAAGCGCGTGAAGGTCCCGGTGCTTACAACATATAATATCAACATAAAGTTGCTGACTAGTGACCTCAACAAACTTTTGGGGCACAAGGAGTACAACTTGAAGATTTTGGGCGCAAATGTGACCAATATAGAAGTCTGCACCTTGGCAGACTACGAGAAGGTGAAGGCGATGCTGAAGAAGAGTGGTGTATCATTCTACACCTATACACCGAAGGACCAGATGCCTTACTCAGTGATGCTGAAGGGCCTATCGGGCACCTTTGAGGCAGATGAAGTCGCCGAGTACCTAAATGGTCTGGGCATTAGAATGCAGATTTTGAGTCTCCGGAAGCTGAAGGGGGACAAGTGGATCCTTAGTCTGAGCAGAGACTCGGACCTGAAGGCGTTCCAAGGCATGAGATACATTCTGCACTGTAGAGTGTATATTGAGAAACCAAAAAGGAAGGGGCTGACGCAGTGCTACAACTGGCATGTGTCGACCAACTGTAACATGCCATATAGGTGTGTTAAATGCGGAGGTTCCCACGGACCGGGGAAATGCAAGGTCCCACCCAAGGGAGAGAATAGCGCGGAGAAGGTAGTGACTGATCCTACCACAGGCCAGGCTGTGAGAAGGATTGGACTGCCGGTAAGGTGCGCCAACTGCAACGGTGAAGGACACGCAGCAAGCTCTGCTGAGTGCCCGAGACGCCAAGAACTTCTGAGGAAAGCTGCTGAGAGGAAGGCGGCTGCCAAAAACAGCAGCGTTACGGCTGCGGGAAACTCTGCTCGTACGGGTGTATCGTACGCTGCTGTGGCTGGTGGTGTTGGAGTACCCCAGAGGCCCCTGCAGGCTCCGTCTAGCGGCCTTACACTTGAAGCGGCGAGAGGAAATTTTAATCTCATCGATGGAGATTGCAGAAGGTTTTTTGGAGGTGGTTTATTGCACTGCTTGAGCAAGATAGGAGGTTTTGCTCTTGAATACGGCAGACTTAGGACTGATGAGGATAAATCCCAGGCACTCCTGGGAATGCTGTTGAGTCTTCAGAATGGTTCGCACAATTAAGTGTATCTTTGTGAATGTCAACTCGATAGTGTCCAGGCATAAGAGACACTATTTAAACTTGTTCCTGGAGGAACATGGACCGGATGTTCTGATGGTGGCTGAACATAAACTGTCTTCGAGGCATATTTTTGAGATGAGAGGATACACGACCTTTAGGCAGAATCGTGTCAATGGACGGGGTGGCGGTACTGCTGTACTTGTTCGCGAGAGTCTGCAGGCTGAGAGGGTTCCGTTGGATATGGGAAATGTAGAGTGCACGGCGGTGAGGATTCGTCGTTCTGGTGGGATGGCATTGACTATTGTGTCAATGTATCTGCGACCCAGGGACACTCTTTGCCCAGCGGATTTGGATCCCCTGGTTGGATTGTCAGCGGCGGGATCGCTCCTGGTTGGAGGGGATCTGAACGCGAAGCACGAGTACTGGGGTGGAAGTGTCTGCAACCGCAGTGGCGACTGCCTCAGAGAATTCCTGAGGATGTGTCCTGAGCTGGAGATACGTCGCACGGAGGGCCCGACATGTTTCCATGCGGGAAACCCATCGTTTATCGACGTGGTCATGACATCATCTGATATTGTACCGGTGCCGGAAGGTGCTGATGGGCTTAAAACTCTGCACTACGAGTCTGACAACAGGGCTGTGGAGTTGATCTTGCGGATGGATGGGCTTTGCGGTAGACAGCAGCGATATCTCTTTGACTTTGATAGGATGAATACGAGGGCTTTCAACTCGGTACTATCTCGTGATTTGCCTGACCTTATGCTTCCGTCGGATCGGAATGTGACCTCACGCGAAATTGATGACTGCATCGAGTCTATGACTGGCGTCATTAGAACTGCGATGGAGGAATCGGTTCCAAGACTACCAGTACGTCATGCCGGCGTGCTAAGACTCCCCGACAACATCCTCGGCTTCATATCGGAGAAGAGGAGGCTTCGGAGGATACTGAGGAGGACGGGAGATATCTCGAGAATCCCCATATTGAGGGCTGAGATAAGAAACCTGGATAGGATAATCCAGGGGGCAATTGCTGTGTTTGAGCAGAATTATTGGACGGATTATCTATGGAGTATTAAGGTGGACAACAGGACTTTTCGGAAAGTGAAGGGTGCAGCAGGTGTGCGGCGAAGGTTGGCGGTTGCTGATATAATGAGGGATGATGAAGTACTCATCACGGATGACGGTGGCAAGGCGAATCTTTTGGCTGAACGTTTCTGCGGTGTGCAGAGAGCTGCTGTGAATCTCCAGTCCTCCACTATTGTAGGGATGGTCTTGGAGGAGGTATCGGGGCTGAGGAATTAGGCCCCGGTCATTGAATTTGGCCCGGATATTACGGCGGATGGTGTTCGAGGTGGGGATTTCGCTGGAGGGGGTTTTTCTTTGCTGACTCCCTCTGTTATTGGCAGGGCATTGTCCAGTAGACCTAACAAGAGATCCAGCGGGCCGGATGGCATACCGGACCTGATCCTGAGGAAGACGGACGCCACCACATGGAGGTTCTTGGCGTTGGTGCTTAACCACTGTTTCAACATTGGTTACTTCCCGAAAGCATGGAAGGGTGCGATCATTGTGCCTATACCCAAGCCGGGGTCTGACGCTGGGGGTTCTGGTAGCTACAGACCCATATCTCTGCTCTCTAGCCTGGGTAAGCTTATGGAGTGGTTTATTTTGGAGCGTATGAGAAGATTCATGGACGATAACGAGATATTGCTGGATTGCCAATTTGGATTTAAGAGGGGCCACTCTACGTCCCATGCACTGATGGCACTTGCGGACTATGTAGCAAGGGGACTGAATAGGAGATATCCGACGATTGCTGTGAGCCTGGACTTCGCAAAGGCTTTTGACAATGTTTGGCAGGAGGGTATAGTTCATAAGATGATGTCGCTTGGTTTCGACAGGCATCTCTGCGGAATTGTTGCGGAATTCCTTAGGGATCGCTCCCTCAGAGTGAGAGTGGGCGATACACTCTCTGATGAAAGAAATATTGTTGCTGGAGTGCCGCACGGGTCACTACTGGGACCTGTACTGTTCAATATATTCATGTCGGATATACCTCGGCCACCTGACGGAGATTTACTCCTTCTGTATGCAGACGATGTGCTGGTTGCGGCATCTGGACCCAGAGCGGCAAGGGTGAATGAGAGACTCAGCGGATACCTGGGTAGACTGCACGGATACTTCTGCAAATGGGGTCTCTGCCTGAATATGGAAAAGACGGATTGCGTAATAGTTAAGGGACGGCGTGGACGGCTGTATCCCAACGCAAGGAAGTTCGTACCGGTGCTGAGGGTAGGCGGTGAAGTTGTAAGAGTTTCAGATAGGATTAAGTATCTCGGGGTGATTTTCCACGAGAGCTTTGAGTTTTATCGACATGTGGATTTCGTTCTGGATAGGATGAAGGGGATATACCACTCCTACTGTAGGTTACTGCGCCGAGGGGAAGGTTTGCGTAGGGAGGTAAAGCTGCTTATATACAGGCAGATCATCAGACCTCTGATGTCTTATGCCTTCCCTGTCTGGTTTGGGATTTCGTCCCATCAGATGGAGAGGCTTAGGATCTGGGAGAGACGTATTTTGTCGGCTTGCCTTGGATTAAGGGCTCGCCAGTTCCCCGATGGTTCGTTCCGGAGACCGTCTTGTCGGGTCATTTATGACCATGCGGGTTTCGAGAGGATCGACGTTTTTCTTATGAGGACTGCGCTGAAATTTTTGGAACGATCGTCCATCCTGGAGAATGGGATGGTGACTGGCTGCTTCGAGGGGAGGAGTGATATGGAGACCCTAAGGGTGCACAGATATCTGTTGCCTGTGGATCTCCTAACGTTGAAGGACGAGGGGTTGCTCTATGGCGACGAGGGCCTGCTATTTTATCACAGGAGGGTTAATACGCTGGATTTGGACAGCCTGGTGTATAACACTGCACAGTGGGTGGATGTCTGTGCCCTGTTGTTGTTAATTAGTTGTAATTAGTTGTAAGTAGTGTTTTAAGTTAGTTTTAAGCATATGAGTGTTTCCGTTTTTCCATTTTTTGCGGAATATAGTATAAGAGTTGATTTGTTTTGGTGATGGATTGCGGCTATTCTGCATTATTTTAAGTTTTAGTTGATAAGTCTATGATAAGTATCATTTACGCATAGAATAAGTATATACATGATTAATTAGTTTAAGATAAACTATGTAAAGGACGAAATATTTGGATGAAGAAAGATAAAGATAAAGAAAGAACATAAAAGAGTAAACATGTTCATGTACTTGATATTTGTTTTAATTTCTTGTTCGAATTTTTTTTTAATTTTTTGTTTTTTAATATGAATATTTACTATGCTGAAAGCTAAAAAGAGACAAATAAGTAAAAATTCAAAAAATTTTTTAAGCGGAAATGCAAATTTAAACGAGAATAATAAAAATTCTTGCAAAAAATCTTTTACCGATTAAGCTGGGAAATATTGATGGGAGAAAGTAAATAAAATAAACCAAATTTTAAAAATGCTTGGCGAGCCGCAATGACATGTTAAACGGGCCGCGTGTTGCTAATCCCTGATTTAAGTGATTTATTAAAACGAAAGAACGAAATAGGCTTTACGTGCCTACAGTTTCTAGTCTTACTCAGACCGAACATTTGTTAAGGTCATCAAACTTTTGATGCTTTGGTTTTAAAATATCAAATAATTTGTTAATAAGCAATTTGATCTCATGAGTATATACATATGTACATATATCGATAGACTTTTTATACATATATTATATTCTAACATGTACTTATAGCTTAGTGTATTTTTTTAACCCTCTGCCACTGTCGTGCACTAATTGAAATAATTGTATTGACGTGAAGTCTAATAGACTCCGCTTTTAAACTCATATATTTTTGTTGACGTTTCCGAACACCTTATTTGCCTTATTTATTTATAACAGTAAAGCTAACATGAAGTTTATATTTGAAATAAAAGACATTATTCTGGAAAATGTAGTATGGTTGATTTTATTAATTCAAATTACACAAAGTTACACAAAAAAGAGTTTTTGTGGTGTCTATCAGACTACACGTCAGAGGTTAAAGATATATTTTTAAAGTATAATTTAACTTTTAAGTACAAATATTAATTTTGTTATTATAAAAATTAATTTCTGTGTATAATTTTGTTGTTTTTCTTGTGCTCTTGCTCAAAATAAAAAAATTAAAATTAATTTAAAAACAAAAAAAATTTTTTTTGGTGTAATTGAGGTAGAAAAAGTACAATTTTATGCGCTTTTGAATACAGTTTTGATGTTCTCATTTTGCAACCCTGACTCACACCCAAACTGTTACAAATTATAACAATACCAACTTATAACCGAAACATTTAACCGCTCATTAATATGCACTCACTTCAGTAAACACACAGAAACTTGTCAAACACTTGTAACTGTGCGCGTCTTTATACTGCACGTATAAGTATTATTTAATTAGTTTAGATTTTTTCGGACCCTAGCAGATAGCTTAAATTTACTCTACACACGTTAAATTGCCGCTAATTGCCACGAGTAGATATTTTATAAGATTCTAAAAATTGTTTATAAAATTTCAACTGTGAATAGAAAGAATATGTATGTAAATATTTGTAATATTTTTTACCTATTTTGTAAACAAAGTTAACAAAAAAACCAATAAATTTTATTCTGTTCACTTATTTCCGGTCTATGTGATACTTTTCCGTTCTTTTTTGCAACCCTTTAATAAAATTTCCATTCGAAAGCAAAAAAAAAAAATAATAGAATATAAAAAATAAACAAAAAAGCAGATAAAAAACGCTTTGAAACTCCATGAAGTGGAAATAAATTTGTAAAAGTATATGCGTTTGAAAACATATATTCGGCATGGAGACAAAGTATGAGAGCAATAACAGTATCAATGGATTTTTTGTGAAACTGCCTGATCTGATGTTAACAGAAGCCGGGCCCATGGCTAAAAAATCGATGCAAATCCTTGTTAAAGTGTCATTTGCAAAAGGCTAATTTTATTTTATTTTTTTATAAAAATATATACTTTTTTATTTAGTTCATCGTTTTTAGTCCTTTTTTCATGCTGGTGTTAAATGCTTTAATAATCCACTGAAAAATAGAGAACAAAGAAGAACGAGAAAAAATTAAATTGATTTTTGTAATTTAAACGAACACTGTTGTTTTTTATAGAATTCATTCTCTTTAAAGTTAAAAATTACATTAAAATGACTCTTTTTGATTTGAATAAGAAAGAGATACTCGTATATAATTAAGATTCAGAAATCAAAATGATAAAAAGCATATATGAAAAAGATTTTAAATAAAATTAAGGATTAATGAGCTTCGTGCGATTTTTGAAAACTTTTAATAATTGTTTGTTTTCTCAAAGAGTTTATAAAATATGTATGTAAAATAAGTTTTTATAACAACATCCGAAGAAAGTTTGATAACTTCGTGGCTTTTTGTATTTTTGTAGCAGTAACTTCGAATAATAATATAGCAGTAACTTCGAATAATAATAATAATAATTAATACTGTCCTCAAAGTTTAATTTTAACTACAATATATATATATATATATATATATATATATATATATATATATATATATATATATATGTAGGGACGATCACAACGGAGCTAGAGAAGCCAAATTTATGGCGTGGAAGCTTCATAGTATTAATGATGTCTTTTATTTAAAATCAAAGAATTATAATTAAATTTGTATTAAAATTAAATTTTTGTTAATTTTCTTTAAACCTATATATATAAAAAGAAAATTAACAAAAATTTAATTAATATATATATATATATATATATATATATATATATATATATATATATATAGGTTTATATATATATATATATATATATATATATATATATATATATATATATATATATATATATATATATATATATATATATATAGGTTTAAAGAAAATGAACAAAAATTTAATTTTAATACAAATTTAATTATAATTCTTTGATTTTAAATAAAAGACATCATTAATACTATGAAGTTTCCACGCCATAAATTTGGCTTCTCTAGCTCCGTTGTGATCGTCCCTACAGAAATGGCACCAAATATTTTAGCCGCCCAAAGAAAATTGTCACTTCCGAATAAATATATAATATACATGAAATTATATTTATTTTAACAAGTTGGATTGTTAAAATTATTTGATATTATTCTGACTTTAAAAAATTTCATTGATTCTGATCGAATCAAGAGGTCATTATTAAAATAAACCCCTATTTAGATGGAAAAACTTATTGCTTTTTGGGAGTGATAGAGAAGCCACACAAATTTTTGATTTAATGTATTCGCTGCTATTTGGACTTATAGACTGCTTTCTGCCAATTTAAAAAAATCATAGTTCGTGGAGTTCACAGTGTTCGTGGTACCATTATTGAACATCTGGTCAAACCATGAAGGTAAGCCAAACCACTTTAAGTTCAATAAATTCGGCGAACAATGGTTCTAATCGCAAATTTGGCACGAAAGAAATCTTAGCTCTTTTGTAGAAATACCTAGAATCATTAGAGTTTGCATGAACAAATGTCTTAGTATTACACAATTTCACGTCAGAAATAGGCGAATTAGATTGAGTATGTGTTGTACTTTATATATATATAATTTTTTTTCTGTGTCACTTTCCGTAACGCATCCATTGCTTTGTCTCAATTTTATTAATTAAGTGGCCTCCTCCATATGATTGTAAAGTGGAGAATAACCTTGCTAATTGGTAGTGATCTTTACTAGAGCATTGTAATTTTCCCCGTAGGTGGCGTTTTTCGGAATCTGGTCTGCTTGTGTTGTTATGCGTGCGCTCTAACGACTACGCATCGCCACCCACTTTTTATATGTATATATACATACATGTATGTATTGTTATTAAAGTAAACAATGCACGTTGTGGTAGCCCGAACAAATTTTTTAATAAAAGTCAATTTTAAAAAATGAGAATTGAGGAAAATTTTTTATGTGTTTTAATAGCTTACACTTTTCTTAGTTGAACTGCATTTAAATTTTTTTAATTATTTTATTTTAATTGTTTTATTATTACTTCCAAAGTGTCCAGTTACGAGCTATAGTAATTTTGTTCTGCCCAATGTTGCCCACCAGAACACCTTTTATGAAACTTCAGACTCGCTTTTTTAACATTTTTGTTTTATGCAAGTAAATAATACGTTGCGACAAGTAAACACCTGGGACGTGATGGTGTTTTTCTGATAGGCGTTATCGAGTACAACAAGAACCTGCGTTCAAAATTTTTGAAACACACCGAAAATCTTGACATACCCTCATGAAACATTGAACATTATTAAATTTTAAGCGGTTTTAGAAAGAAAGTAAAGAGACCTTTTAGTTCAGGTATATAGTTCGTTTAAGTAGACTTGAGGAATATCTGTGTTTTTCTCAAGCACTTGATAAAAAATAATAAAAAATAATTCAGTGAGATTTTTTTTAAACTACGTATATATAGCTCAGCCAAAGTCTGGTGGTGGTAATTACAATGATGAATATACTTCCAGAGTATCTTTTATGTGTACAAAATTTCAGAAAAATATCAAGGATAAACGATAAAAATGATAATCTATATATGTATGTATATACATTGTTACGAAAATAAAATTTCTACACCAAAATCCCACAATAATGGTATATTTTGTGTCACCCTGTCAATTTGGTAGCACTGCCATATCGACCATCTTTACGTCCAATGCGCAGGGTACATTCCAGCGGCCTATGAAGCGCGTACTAAAAGGACTACATTTGGCAGCACTGCCACTTCGACAATCTTTACGTTACATTTGAATGAACGGTTATGGAAATAAAAGATGATCGATATTTCCTAAACCTTCCAAACTGTAGGCAATTGGGTATATAAAGGGCTGCTTTACCTACACGTCGGTTAGTTATCGTTTTGCTGTCGCAAGATAAAGACGTGTTATAGCCGAAATAAAAGTGTTGTATAAGCGAATATTAAGTTGTTGTAAACTGTATAAAAGTTATTGTGTAGTAAATAAAAATATAACTGTAAAAAAACAAAATAAACCGGTGTTAATATTATTTTAATACAATTTCAACAAACTTAAGCATCTTAAAAAGATTAAAATATAACAATATATTCTATATACATATGTTATATGTAGAAATGTTCGAAAAAATTATTGATGATATTAGATGTCACCAATGTGCTGATTCATAGTTGGGAAGTAGTTCAAAATTCAAAATTACCTGTTGCTTCTTTGTCTGAGAAAGCGCAAGAATCTATTATTAAATAACAGAAGAAAATGTAATATGATTAATGATTTAGGAGATATGTTTAACTTTCTTTTAATAAATTCAGACCCAGTGGTCACAGCAAGTACCAAGACTCATCATCTGATATGGTGGATTTAAAAGTAAGTATTGGAGAAGACACTGATGAAAAACAAAGTGATAGCGAATAAATACACAATAATGCATCCTTAAACTGATAAATGTGTGTTGTAACCTTCGAAATATTTATGATTATTTGCATTAGCTTAACGATTTTAATACAACAAAATAATTATTTTTTTAAACTTTTTCTTTATATTTTTCAATAAAAACGAATGTTTTTTATTGATAACACTGAAAACAGGACCTTTCCAAAGATACCAGTATCCTATACCAAAACTCGGCGGTTTAATTGATTCCAAAAATGGTGCAATTCTGCCCCACAGTGCAATGCCTAAAAAAAGATACGCCAAATTAGTACAGTAGTAGTATTAGCTATAAACTTCTTTTATGGCATTTATTCTCAAAGTTTGTGTCAATGCTGAATCACCTCTCATTTGTAATATTAACAGTGTTACCATATCGATTTAGGGTGTCACATTTGAATTTTGGCAATGAATAGAATGCTGTAGTAAATACAAGAACATTCGGGAGTACGTAATGTCAGTCGTGTGTAAAAGGTTGCGCCTAATGCTTAGTTGAGTTAGTTGTAATTTAACAGTCAATAAGTGAAGTCGTGATAAAGCGTAAATAAAATTGTTAAGTATATTGGTGCATTAAGTGCAAGTAAAATAAGTTGGACATTGGGTATAGAGTTAAATAAGTAACTATACAAATATAAATAAAGAGACAATAAATTAAAATAACGACAGTGAATTGAAACCACGAAATCTTTATTTTATTTAATGCAATTAAAAAGATCTGAAACGTTTTAGAAATGTTAAAACGTAACATTATTATTTTGTCCTGAATCTGGATTTCAGTTAGGGCAAATGAAGCCAGTTGAGTTTGTTTTACATCGATTTCTTGAGTAAAAATGAAACATTTCCTTTTGGAAATATAAGTTCTTGGCAATTATGTACAATGTCATTTATGAGACCAGCTCTGGATTGGTTGCAGCGGATGATTCTTTTGAGGTAGTTCTTGACCACTTTTTCGCCCATTATTGACAGTTTCTCGGCCAGAACTTGTTGAATGTTAGAGGAATTTAATGGTCGTTGGCAGTGTTATGTATCTAGTGCAAGGGTAACCAAAAAGAGAAATGATAAACAACAACACAAATAAACAATTTCAATGTGCAAAGCGACTTATACCCGCTTTCGTCAACATCTATCGCACATCTGAATGAAGTTGTTGCTATTTGTTTTTATGTATTCGCTTTCGTTCGGTTGTATACATACATATGCGGAGTAGATAACTCTCAGCCAGATAATACTCGTGCGAGTACCTGGTCATATACGGTCTAGTGTTGAAACCACCCGCATTGTTGAAACCACATAGTGCCCAGTTCATGATCCTCAATTGCGTTATTTTCCAAAGTCATTTTTAAACCCAGGCCCATTGACATCTCCAGACCACAATTTTGCTTGTTGACGTAACCACCGAGTGAGAAATTAGCTCCAGCGCTGAAGAAAATTTTGTTCGATTAATCAAAAATCAGTGGCCACGTTTGAATCACTACTGTTGTAGTATGTTTTATTTATTTTTAATTATTTATATAATTATTTTTAAGCAAAATTTGGCTGATTAACGATCCAAGTTCATAAATGACAAACGTTTCACTAAATAAATGACACTTAAGATGACAGACATTTAACAGCTGACAGTCTTGCCAGACCGGCGATTTCATAACCTTAGTGTATAACTCGATATTAGTTTTAGTCTTATAGAAAGAGCATCTAAATTTTTAACAATTCCCGCAGCAACTCTGTTGACTGTTTCGTAGAAACTACTTGCATCAGCATATGCTATTTTAACTTTTCTTTCTAACAAGCGTTTATAAAAAACTTTGCTTTGGATTGTTACAATCTTTACCCTCAGTCTAAAGCGACGGTCTCTCTGCAGAGTATTCTTAAGAAATTATCAATGATATTTTACTAGGAAAGATTAAAAATTCACCCAACAAATATTTATAAGTAAACTCGAAAACACTAACGAAATTTCGAGCTGCTTGCTTTAATTTAGTTTTATTGTCATATTCGTCAACCAATGTAAAGTATTGTTCCGAAAATGAATATGCATAAAGAGAACAGTCGTTACTTAAAATCTATAAACTTAACCATTGTGTAAATTACAATATTGGTTGCTGTCAGTTATATGATATGAGAGTATAATGGATAAATTATCAATCAGATCACCCTCTTACATACGCCACGGTTGTATTTATTTGGACTGGGCTGCCAACACAACTATAAGTCGGATATGTACTAAATCTTTACATTTAAACTGACAGCAATTGAATAGTAGGTAATGGCAGTGAAGTATATAAACCGGCAGTCATAATTTGAAAACCAAGAAGTAAAATCGTGCTAAGAGTTGGGTTTAATAAGTGTTGAATTAATAAAATAAGTTGCACACTGTGTTATAAATAATTTGGAAATTATTTTACGCAATTTAAAAGAATCGAATGTTTTAAAATGGTTAAAACAGTATTTATACGAAAACTGGCAGCCGATTTCTAAAACATTTCTCAATTCTCATGGTTAAGATGATAACGACTAAAAAATAGGAGCGAAATCTTGAAAAATTAACCTTTAAAAGTTTCATTCGAGTTATAACAAAGATCATATTTTTATATATATTAAATGAAATTTAATAAATCCAACATATATTAGAGTCTATGTTCTTAAAAGCTCTCCAATCCACACAAAATTATCGCAAAACATAAATAAAGAATTAAAATAAAACAATTACTACTGTTTAAGTAATACTGCAGTGGTAATATTGCAAATATAAAGGGTCCGCCATCTAACGTTTTTTTTTTCAACTAGTGCTTATTTCGTGAATGGTAACACTTAGCTCATATCAGATTTGACAGATAATTAGTTTTATCCTTCCGCTGAACGAATATGGTTGTGTATACGCTTGAACAAAGCTGGGAATCTGGGCCTGCGATCGCCTTATTGGTGAAATACAGCTGCACACAATCGATAATGTGCTTAAAAATTGGACCGATCGTGTAGGCTACTGCTTGGCCAGCCGAGGCAGCCATTTGAATGAAATTATTTTCCATTATTAACCGGAAGGATTATATTTTAAAATAAAAAAAGAAATTTGAAAAAATATTCAGTAGTTTTTTGTATAGCAATTTCAAACGGTGGCTATTTCTCATTAAATTTATTGTTCGCCACTGTACACCGGACGCTGTAACATCAAGAACATTTACTATTTTTAAAAATTGAAGAAACTCTTATATAAAAACCATACTTGAAAATTTTCTAAAGATAAAAATATCCAAAATAGCGGGACTTGTAATCCATATATCTATATGCGTAAAAAAGTAGTTTAAAAAAAAAAAAAAACATAAAATGTTTCAACTTATCGCATTTTTAAGAACTGAAATAAAATCTAAATTCTAGAGAATGAGGGTATACACTTATTTTTCTTTATAAGTTTGTTTATTTGTTCGTTTGCCTATTTGTTTGTCCGTTAATTAAGCTTAAACGACTGAACCGATTTTGATAGAAAATTCAAAATTGGACCGGGGAGAGGTTAAAATCCGTTGGAAACGGATCAAATTCGCTGATTTGAGTTTGGTATACCTTTTCGGTCCTAATAAAAATATTTTTAACATTACAAATTTGTTGTCTTCAAAATTTGTGTTTTTTTTTATAACGTTCCGATTTTGATGAGATTTGAAACAATTTTTCAATTTTGGACTTGGAAGAGGAAAATTGTAGTACAACGGACTAAATTAGGCCATATGAGAAATAATTTTGTTTATTTAGTTTGTATATATGTCAAAAACGCACAAACGACTAAATCGATTGTGTTGAAATTTGGAGCACATATATAGATGTAGTGATGGATATATATTTTTAAAAGTTGCACTTGATGGCGCTAGTAAGAGTTAAAAGGCTAATTATTAGTTGCTAATCTATTTATACGAGACACGTAGTTATTAGCTATATTTTGGGAACTATAAAAGACAGAGTTTTCAAACTATCCATATGCTATTATATTATCAAGTTTCACATTAAGTTAAATATAATAAAATCGCAGGAACAGTGGGCGTGGCACCTCCTGTAAAAAATAATATTCATTTGCGTCCAATATAGTCATCAATTGTCATCTTAGCTTTTTTTATAAAGACAGACAGTTGGCAAAAAGAAAAAGGTTAAGATAGGGAATAAAAGGAATTTATTTCCCTTTTAAAATATACATACTAGAGTTATCCCTCCCGCGTTGGCGGGAGCCTTTGTGTTGTACCTTCTTTTTGACTGATGATTTCTACACTTGCATAATACCGTATTGACTGCCAAGTTATTTAAATTAAATTTAGAAACTTAAATTCTAACCATTCTCAAGAGAAACAAAAATCATTATGAACAAGATTGGTGTTTGGGATTTAGAAAGACAATGAGGGTTTAGAGATAGATGTGCTAAATGGACTGTAATTCTGCAGAAAAAACACTAATTCGTATTTTATATTATGGGAATATAATTTCTCATAAAATTATGAGGAATTATATAACTGATATAAATGAGAAAAAAAATGGGTTAGAGAGTGAAGAATGAGTATATGCGTGTGTAATATGGCCTGCAAATAATAAAAGCTGACAACTGATATTTTAAAAAATCGCAAATTTTTTGGCGATTTTGTACACATTATTTACTTTGTATGGGTGTACCATGCTCCCTTATTTAATTTCGCCCACTTTTTAACTGATGGTTTGTACCATCTAAGAAGTCATTTAGATCAAATTCAGAACCTTCCATTCTAATCGTTGTCTAGATTAGAGTAACCACTCGATTAAACGTTGTTCGATTAATCGAAGAATTTTCTGGTCATTATTTGATCGAATAATGAAAATAGCCAATTTCGGGTAACAAATAACTCGAACAACGTGTGTCAATTAATCGCGCTACTTTTGAATGTAAAATTTGGGGTGTAAAATGGCAAATATTTATGATCATTTAGTTTTACGCTTATATTATCTGTTAAAATTGTATTAAAAATGAGGCATTTATAAATATAAATATCACTTCTTTTTGTTTTCATCAAACACTTTTCGAACATTATTTTGCTTGCTCTCAGATCAGTCGTTACTGGTTTGTTAGACATTATATTTAAAGTTTTCAAAATCAATCTAAATTCCAAAAATTTCCCCAATAGCGATAACTTTTTAAAATATATTTCAAAAACCAAAACAAAAGAATTTGCTATCAATCGATTCTTTAATAATAAAACTGATCAAAATGTACCAGACGATGATTTTTAAGAAGAAGAATATTTGGTCTAAACTAACATTTGTCATCTTGATCGTACGCCGAGCCTCTTGGAGATTGGGGCGAAAAGGATGAATGTGAAAAACAAACTCACAAGCGACCTGGCTAAAATCTATGAGTGGGGTTGTGCGAACAATCTCGATTTTAATACAAGCAAGACCCAATGTTGTTTTTAACACTCATACCTGTTGGGGTGTTTTTTAATTTGTGTCCATGGGTAAAATAGATATTGGGAAATCAGATGTTCTCAATGTTCTGGGCATGAGAATTCACCGTGGCGTTCGGTGGAATAATCACATATTTCATGTGTCGAAGGAAGATTCAAGCATTAATACATTGCGAGCAATGCGCCACACACATTTATCCAATTCGAACAAATTTTGACTGATGATTTATATTGACCACAAAGTAAGTTGGGCCAACTTTAGAGATTCTTACTATTACCGTTTTAAAGATATTGACGTATAAATTCAAATTTTATATTTGGTGTATCACCACCCAGTTGAACAATAGTGAAGGCATACACTAAATGAAACTTTTCTATATACACATTTTTCTAACTCACACAAAGTTTAAGTGCTGTAGCAAATTTCGTTTTCAAATGAAACTTATACAATATAAAGGGGTTTACTCTAACGTCAATAACTAGCGAACCAATGGACCTCCAAAGCCGCATATAAATAAAAACCTTGGTATCGGCTTCACCTTTCGTTTAGGGGATTACAAAATAAAATCGGTTGGCGCGTTTCAGAGAACATGAATTACAACGCATTTTAAAGTCCTCTTTTATATATATAGATAAGACTTCTGGATCGTTGAAGCTTGTTAAAAAAAATAAAACTTGAAACATTTTAACATCGATTTAAAATAACACAGAGCTTCAAATAATTTTAGTCCGCACTTTTTAGTAATAAATGTTTGAATAAAAATCTTAATAGCCCTGTAAGCTGCTTTTATTATTTCAACTGCAGTTGTATTTACATTATTTAACATTTAAATAATATGATCCATTGACAACAAAATAAGTAAAATGTAAAAAAGCTTTTCTCTTTTAATTTGAAAATATATTGTTTTAACAACTTCTTTTAAGGAGCCAATAAACTTAAAGCACTTCAGTATCAGTATTAAAAAGCAATTCAAATTAAGTGCTACAAAAAGCGAAAACGGTTTTATTAACATATTGCTGCTTTTGTTGTTGCTCTATCAAATAAATAAATAAATATATTTTATTTTAAAAGGCATAAAAGCATCAGCAATATTAGAATATTTGCAATATCAGTAAACACTTAATAGTCCTTAAGTTTAATGCAGCAATGCCGAGGATATGTATTTCAATAGTAACAATAATATTGCCTGCTACTTGTTTTGAAGAAAAGGTGTCTTTCCTTCCTTAAAAACATGCTTATTAAGGCAGTTTTCCAATGTGTGTTTTGAGCACAGTGAGGGTTTTTTACACACTATAACTTCTATAGTTCCAAAGGAGACAGACGTTGCAAAATCAAAATGTTGAGAGGGAATACGAAAAGATTGACATAGAAAGTAAAACGTTTTTTCCTTCGCAATAATATTGAAAGGAAAAAGAGAAAATTAATTTAAAAATATTTTTTTCATTTTCATTTTTCCTTGTTTCATTACTGAATTTATTCATGGTGTGTGTTAATGTGACTTAATGAACACTCATGAATTTCTTATATTTCTGTAACAAAGCATGTACTTACAACGTCAAATACAAATTTTATACGCGTTTTGGCAACTTTTAAATAAATTTTATAAAAAAAATCAACTTTTCTGTGTCTGCTATTTGGTTTAGTATATTTCCTAAAGATTTTTGTGGAGAACAAACACAACGGCATTACGATTTAAACGTGAAGGACTTAAAACAATTGTTTACTTGTTATTCAGTAATTTTGCATATAATTTTGTGCATACTTTAAAAACCTAATGTGGAGTAAAGTAATATGTATTAAAAATTCCAAGTTAAGATAAATAATTCTGGCAGTATTATAAACACATAACGGTATTTTAGGTTTCCCATATTTTTTAACGTGTGCTAATTAGCTTTAAAAGCAAACTGCAAAGTTAAGTAAAAATAATGTCATTGTTGGTGAAAATGATGTCAAATATAAACGATATTCAATACACGAAAAACGCATTGTTACACAGTGTTATAAATAAATAGTGAAGTAAAAATACCTGAGAAGTAATTCAATTGCTGGTAGGTGTAGTCGGCTACAACAAGAATCTGCTGTAATTTTCTAAACAGCTCTTAAATCTTGAGATACATATATGTATTAATTAGTAATTTTAAGTATGTTGTTTGAAGGTATCACTAACTTGGTAGCCGCTTTTCTAGCCATCAGTTTGCAACGTATATGAGTGAAAAGCGGTCGGCTTTGTATTTCACGTACGTCATAGAATATGGTGAATACGTGGTCATCGATAATACAACTAAATCATACAATTCGGTATCAGGAAACACTCATTGTAATATTATATTCAAGCTGGGGTAAGGTTCAGTCCGTCCAGGTTAGAAATAAAGCTCTGCTCACCCTTATCGCTTATTATCTACTATTCTTTCTCATAGATAAGTCCGCTTAACGTAAAATATATAATAAGTATGTAGAATTTAAGTGGTTTTATTTATACTTCAGATATATATATATATATATATATATATATATATATATATATATATATAATATATATAAAATAATAATAATATAATATAATAATAATATAATAATACAATATAATATAAAATAATATATATATATATATATATATATATATATATATATATATAAAATATATAATAAGTATGTAGAATTTAAGTGGTTTTATTTATACTTCAGATATATATATATATATATATATATATATATATATATATATATATATATATATATTTCTCATAGATAAGTCCGCTTAACGTAAAATATATAATAAGTATGTAGAATTTAAGTGGTTTTATTTATACTTCAGATATATATATATATATATATATATATATATATATATATATATATATAACGCTTAACGCTTAACGTAAAATATATAATAAGTATGTAGAATTTATACTTCAGATATATATATATATATATATATATATATATATATATATATATATATATATATATATCTGAAGTATAAATAAAACCACTTAAATTCTACATACTTATTATATATTTTACGTTAAGCGGACTTATCTATGAGAAAGAATAGTAGATAATAAGCGATAAGGGTGAGCAGAGCTTTATTTCTAACCTGGACGGACTGAACCTTACCCCACGATCTATGTAGAACGTTTAGCAAACGTCATGGATTTAATTTTCACAAATTAAGGCATACTTTTGGTTATATAGGGTTCAAGGCAAGGATGTTGAACTTTTGTGATAAATTTTTATAGTAAATTCCTTCCAAAGATGTCCAATTATATAACGTTCTGGACTCTACGTTGGTTTTTATATAGGTGTTCTATGGAGCAGTAACTAATCAACTAAAGCTTTGTGACAGCTGAGGTATGCTTGGAATTGTTATCTTGATAGAATTCGCGGCTGTTTGTCATATCCATTTTCTATGCATATTCTATATATCTTTCCGAATATGGCGACAAAAAATTTGATCATTTTACCAAAAATTAAATGTAAAATGCCTACTTGCCCACACCAGCACTCGAGATATATGATAGATGATTTCATATAATTACTAAAAATATATTGGGATATGGTAGGCTTTACCCTATGAAACGCTAGTAGCAAACAGGTTAAGAAGGTCAGAGCACTGTCTAAAAGAACTGAGGCCTTTGAATACTTTTTTAAAAATCGAAAAATTTAAAGTTCCAACAGACACCACAAGAACCTCAAGAGCATCTTTCTCCACAAAATGTACGTAACCCATAATGCGTTGTGCGTTTCACTGGACAATCAACTACAAAGGGAGGAGCTCTACAAGAAATACGAGTACTACGTAAGAATATATGATTATTAGGATTTAGTTCCTTAATTTCGTCAGAACCCATTCCGTTATAGTACCGATAGACCAATGAAACACACGATGCTCTAATGAATCGATAAGAGTTAAATACCATACCGTCATAAATAAGAACCTTCGCTCTCTCTTGTACGCTGTCGAGAAGCTCTAAAATAGACTTTGAAGCACCGGCCCATACATGAGAGTTGTATTTCAATTGGTCTTGTAAATATTAAGAAGATCAGATGGAGTGAAGTAATTCCTGCACCGTCTTAAATATCCGAGGCACTTGAATGCTTTTTCGACACTCAAAATATGTGATCTTTCCAACGAACGTCACAGTGAATTCTTGTGCCCAGAACATCAAGACCATTTGAATTTTCAATATTTACATTACCCATGGACACAGATGACAACACAACACCACGTCTGTGTGTAAGAAAACAACATTCGGTCTTGCTCGCATTAAAGTCACCTTATCTGCGCGACCCCACTCAGACATTTTTGGCAGGTCGCTTGTAAACATGTCGTTCATATTCCGCTTTTTCGCGCCAATCTCCAAAAGGCTCGGCCTACAATTAAAAGAATATGAATCGCAAATGCTGCTGTCATCTGAAAAGAGTAGATAGGATTAGAAGTAAGAAACAGAAAGTCGTTAAGAAATATTGGAAATAGAGTTGGCGATAGAACAGATTCTTGCGGTACCTCTGAGCTTAACCTGAACTCTTTGGATGAAATCCCATTTATAACCACTCTAATAGTGCGATTTTTGAGAAAGCTCGATATGAATCGAGAGAAGTAACTAACGGCACCAAAAGCAATAAGTCTGGATACGAGAGCCGCGTACCAGCTCTTTCAAACGCCTTGGAAATATCAAGGGCCACAACCTTACTCTCACCAAATCCATGAATGGACCTATTCCACCTTTCGGAGAGTAACGCTAGCAGAGTGACTTTTACGGAAACGAAATTGTTGGACTCTAAATACTTCACAAGTGGTGGTTAATCATACTTTCCATAACTTTGGAAAGTGCCGAACAAAATGCTATTGGGCAGTAGTTTTCATGGTTACTTGCCTCACATTTTTAAGGATTGGCGTTACATTGGCAACCTTCCAGCAAGATGGGAAAAACTCTCGGACGATTAGGCACACTGAAAAGATTAGCCAATGGAATATCGAAGAGCACTGGTTCACCTGAATGCGGCCCAAAAGACTTATTAACTTCGATATTTGCAAGAACCCTTTTTACTGCACAGGTTCGAAAGGATTTATTAGACATAGTCACTGATACTCTTTCTAGTTCTGGCAGTGGTTGAATGCTCTCCGACAAGTTCGAATTTCTTGCAAACAGAAAATTTGCCTCTTCAACCGGTTTAGTGAATGTTTGTTCATTCTTTATAAGGACTGGAACCGAACTAACTGTTCCTAAGCTTTTTAATGAACGACCAAAAGCTCTTTTTTCCCCGCGGAAAAGTATGAACTTTAGCACGTAGGCGCTGCTCGTATAGCGCCCTTTATCGTGTAAGTATTGCCACACACGAAGATCTCTCCCGTTTGCGTAGCGAATCTGTATGATCGCATTTGTTATTACGCCAATTTCTGTATTCTTCCTTTCTGGATCAAAGTTTCCAACTAAAATGACTGAGAAATCGTTTAGCTTGACCCAACGAGCTTTCTCGTAATTGAAAGCCAAGCGCTTCATAGCTGTATGTGAAGCGTTATAAAGAGTGGAAAACGGCAAATAGTCAGAAATCCGAATTTCCGAGAGGTGCAATGACCTCAACTACATACTTTTAAGGGTGTGTAGTGAGAAAAAGGTCAAAGGTGTTATTTTAGTTCCAATCTACACACTATATCTAAATAGGTTCATTCAATAATTCGGTAGAATGTTCAATATGAAGTCGGAAAGAGAGTCAAAGCCGGAAATTATTATGTATGTACTTACATATGTATGTATGTATATAATTTAGTATTTCAAAATTAGCCCACATATTCATAAAATTCAAAATGAGTTTTAAATATATTTTCCGTGCCGGATAATGAGTAGCTAACTACAAAAATAGCAAACTTAAAGTCAGCTTCTATTTACTAACTTATATTCAATGCAAAATTTACATTAACCAAAGTGTATATTCTGTGCAGTAATTTTTTGGCGTTTGGTTAGTTGTTAGTTCCTTATTCGGGTTCTCCCTATTTTGTTTCACACTTTTCGTTGAAAGACGCTAAAACTGATTAACAGAAAAATACATCCAAGGAGCCGTCGGAATAGAATTAAGTTGCGTATACATACATATACACATATTTTAGTTTTTTTTATTTATATCTACACTAGCTAAGGCAGGCGTGCTTCTCTGTCCCTATCTTATTTATTATCGTAAACGTTATTTTAGTAAAATTTTTTAACTTTTTTCCACCTTTTGTATCCTTCGGTCCAAATCCAAACACTTGAGATAGCCTATATATTAATTGAATTAAAAAAGTACACTTTTTCAAGAAAGTTGGTACAATTTGAAAATCTTTTATGCAACCCTTTTTCAAACGCATTTTTTAATATACCATTAGCCTAAAAATATACAATAATAATCCCTTTAAAAAAAAACCCAAAAAACGATTTATATATGGTAAGATAAAACAATACACACACATGTATACCTAAACAAAAAAAAAAAACTTGTTTTCTTTCTTTGGGTTAGTTTAGTAAAAATTTTATAGTCGGTTTACTCCCAAAGTATTGAACCGATTTAAATAAAATATTGTGCACATCTTTACAGAAGAATCTTTAAGCCCATATGTGTTGTATATCTATCCAAAATCGATTCAGTAGAACGGGCGTAAAAAGGATACAAAGAAATGTCTTAGCCTATTAATTATATAGATTTATTCGAAAAAAAAAATAAATAAATAAATCAATGCATTCCGAATGTTGATTAAATAATGGTATTAGAAAACGTCTTGTTTTGAGAAGAAAAAGGTAAGTAAACTAACAGAATCTTATAAGCAGTATACATGTAACTTTGTACGTGACAGCAAGATGAATTTAGTGAATGTTTCTTCACACAACAGTAATTAAAGTGAGTGTTCACATTTTAAAACATTATGTCAATTAACAAAGTCATAGCACTAAAACATTGACCTTTCTAACCAAAATAAAATGACCATAAACGTTTGCACTTACTATATAGCACAATCTATCTTAAATTTATTCTAATTATTGCAAACAAAGTGGACAAGACCATAAGCTATGTGTAGTGTGACAGACCACAGTCTCTTATGAGAATCGACCTCACGAACCCCAAGCCAACAAACGCATATTAAATTTTTATGATTATGGTCATTTTATCGAGGTTAGCAACATCAATGTTTTAGTGCTATGACTTTGCTAATTGACATAATATTGTTACGAAAATAAGGTTGGGCACCACAGCGTTTATTACTTCGCTAAAATATATAAACAAAAGCTTGAAGAACAATTATACGTGCAGTTTACAAATAACCAGATCTACAACAGCAACCATTAGCAGAGATAAAGTAAATAAAAATAACACGGCAACAACAATAATTAAGCAGCAAAGAAACCAAGTAACAAACAATAAACAAGCAACAGCAAATACTAAGAGCTGAAACAGTAGATGTTCACATACGCATGGCTACAGAAGAACTAAAAGGAAATTAAAAGAAAGAAATGGAATTTACCTGAAATATCGAGAGGTTCGAGAGTCTTCGATGTATTGTTTACTCAGCCATATAAAAAGCACATCGATGCGAACTGCAATCAGTTTATGTGTCGTAAACTCAGCGAGTGCAGTTTAAGTAAATTTAACTCAGCGAATGTGTTATTGATGTGAAGAGGGTTTATAAGGGGTAAACTCGTGAAGTTAGTAGTGAAGTAAAAAGCAGTTTAGTAGGAGCTAACTCAGTAAAGAGAATAAAGTGTGGATAACCTCTGGTTGAAAAGGTTGTGATCGAAAAATGTTATAAATACGATCGGGTTGGAAGATGTTTAGGATGAAAGATCTGTCGAGTAATTGTTGTTGTTTACAAAGTTGTAAACAGACGGAGTAATTAAGAATAGAAAACTGTTATTGCCTGTAAAAAGATTACAAGCAGTGGTGCACATAACTGTGTTGAATAAAGGATTTTTAATTAAAACAAAACACAAAACTTATTTTATTTTAACTACAATCTACGAACTCATAAAAACAGGTTTTTAAAAAGGGTAAAAACGTAACAATATTTTAAAAATATGAACACTCACTTTAATTACTTTTGTGTGAAGAAACATCTACTAAATTCTTACATATATATGTACGAGTATGTATGTTATACCCCATACCTTTGAATCAATTTCTTGTGGTTTTAAGTTGATAACCCAAGTGCTTACGTTCTTATAAACCGTTCACTACTCTAGACTAATATATATAAAATTAATAGTATGATAATAATAGTCTGATAATAATAGTCAGACTGGAATCAAACTACAAGTTACAACTTGGAAGATAATGTTATAAATGCTAGTACAATCAATTTTTTTCGCTGCTTAATGCAAGGTATCATCAAGTAATTGACTCTATAATTTACAAAAATTGATAAAAACACCAAAAATGTAGAAGAAAATAATTTACAATTGGACTACATATATTTTATTCTTTTTATTTGAGTATATATATTTTTACGTTTTAAACGTTTGATATTTTATGATTTTTATCAAAATCAACTTTACACACAAGTCCAATTTATTTAACTTCCATTTAATACACAAATTTACTCAACACTTAATACCCAACTTTACTCTTCGACTGTTAAATTATAACTAACTGACTGAGGAGAAAGAATGTCGCTGCTTCACTGTCATTAGTTGTACAACCTACTATTCAGTTGCCGTTAATTCAAATGGAAAAAAGATTTGATACATATCTGACTCATAGTAGAATTGGTAGCGCTGTTCAAATACATACATACAGCCGTGGCAGACTGGTCGTAGCATTGACACCATCCAATAGTGAAACTTCCATAATAAAGTTCACAGCTTTAAATGTTGGTGTATTCATTTTCGTAACAATATGTACATATATACAGTCGAACACGGTTATAAAAAACTCGAAAACACTGCAGAATTTAGTTCATTATGAAAGAAGTTCGCTATATTGCTAAGTCACGATAAATATAACCAAAACAGCAACACTGGTTTTGGTTATTTTTAATCAAAATTGGTTATTTTTCTTCGATGTGTACTTTTTGCCATATGTTGCATTATATTTTTTTCTCGAAGTAAAAAATAACCAAGGAATGAGGAAGTTTTTTCTTTTAACGCTTATTATGTGATCGAAATAGGTGGTAGTCGGACGGGTAAGGTCTAGATTTTAAATAGTTCCATCTAATCTTGGAACATTTTGATCTATTTTTCATCGCCAGTAACGATAGGATGCCGCACCAACTTTGATTATGACTTTCCAGCAAAATTTCGTGAAAAAATTTCATGAAATTTCGCCTTTCAACATCTTTCGGCATTAATTATGCGGTACTCAATTCCATTGCTTTTTGGTTAATCTTACCGCTTAAAAATGTTTTTTTTGTGTAGCTTTTTGAGTTTGATATTAATCTTCATAGAGTAATGTCTTCAATTCATCATCTCCGAACATTTTTGCCTGACCTGGACGGTCTTCCTTTTTCATGTCAAAATCATCACTTCTGAACTGCATAAATAATCTCTCGTAGTTTGAGATCGGAGAACATATTCCGGATAAGCTTTGGCAAGTAATCAAAGCAAAAAACTTCGCTGTTTATACTATTTCGTCCAGTGGATGAGAGAGAATAAATGTCAGACATATTTAAGTTTAACGCTATCGTTTCGTTCGGATATTTAGCGATTAATTAAGATATCTGTTAGTAAAATTATTCACAAATTAATTTTAAAACCTCATCATAACCAAACGTCATCATATGAGAGAACGATGTTTCCTAGTGTGCAAAGTTTGTTAATACATAGTTAAAATATTCAGAACGAATAGGAGAATAGGCTACATCAGTTAGTGTATCAAGTTTTTTTAACCATTCTATATTCAGTCAATAATGCTATAAAATCTACATATAAAATGATATTTTAAAGTTTTTGGTATAAAAATTTGGATTTAAAATTTTGATAATATTTTGGTTACGTTCAAGGTGAATTCCATAAGGTGGCCCTAATTTACTACGTAAACAACAGCTGATACATTCGCGTATGTCAAAAACACAAACGTTCTGTATTTTGTTGACAACAAATATTTTTGATGCTACAGCTTTTTGCTTACTACAGTGTTGCATTATATTGACATACCGAAATTTTGTTTTGCAGTCTTGTATTCATTTTCAATTTAAGACCACCATATGAAATTCGCCTTGGTTTCGTTTTTATTGAAATTTGGTTACACAAAATTCGAAGTTGTGGCAGCATTGGTCACGACGTAAATTCTAGTTTAGAATTTCAACAAATCAAAAAAGTTTAATGGTTCGTTTTTGACTTTGTAAACCGCTACAGACGTCGTAATTTAAGTGGAAAATCATTGCCAAATCTTTTTAATACATAATACCTTGTATCACACATCCACCCCTATTCTTCTTTATTTCCGATTATATACAATTTATTTTAAAAAATGTTATTGACTAGATTATTAATGAATCTCAGACCTTTTCAACGTTTAATATTTTTTGGGCAATGAAGTGGTTGGCTTTACCTTTGACACAAATACAAAGGTACTTCAATTAAATTATATAATAGTAAAAACTGAGCTTTTATATCTGAGATGAGGGCATGTAATGTCGGATAAAAATTTTTTAGTTTGAATTTTAGTAAGCATTCTTAAAAACAGAAGCAAATATAATCAAATGCCTAATATAATATTGCTCCCAATTCTGTTGTAAGAAGTCTATGTTTGGTCTTATTATGTTAAAATCAGTCTAAGATATTCTTTAAGTCTCATACAAGCGTACATTCAGTTTTTAATTTCTTATGACTTCACTGGCATTGGAATGCGTCTTATTCACTTACTTACACTTCTTATAAAGGGTGCTTTAGTATTCTTTTCCTTATCGTCTTAAGACACATAAAGGTTTATGAGAACACTCTTTTAATATTAAATCATTTTCCTGGGAAAAAAAACTCAAAGAAACTATATATTAAGTGCTTTACTCGTAAGATCATAAAAAATACGAGAAAACTTTGAAATTTTGTTGCCGTTTCGCAGCTGCTTTTATTTTTCTTATTTATTTTGCCACGTTTTCTTCTTGTTTAGGAAAATGATGCGGCATAATTTTTTATTGCAAGATATAAAAGGCGTATTTTTTGTCGCAATTACCAGTGGGTATTATTGCAGCTGCCATGGCTGTTAGAGGCTTTATTGTTAGATATAAAACTGTTTCCATTATACTACCAACTATTGTTTAAAACTATGAATAGTTGCAAATAATACAAAAGTTTTCTTTAAGAAAATTTACAAACATGGAATTTTTTTCTGTTGCATTATTAAGGAAATAAAAAAGGTTCAATGAGTAGATACATACTTACAAATTTTCTATCTTTATTACGTTTATAATCCTTTAACTTTTATTCTTAGAATTTAACTAATGAATTGTGCATTCAGTTATTATTCGCTTTTAATTTTTTTATTTTTTTTCCTGACCATTTATAAAGTGCAGGCAATATAAAATTTTAGTTTCTAGCAGGCTTTTTTAAATCTTATATTTAAATCTTAATCTTAAAAATGTAATGTTAATGTAATGTATTGCCAGTGGTACACAATACATATATTTTGAAAGTTTGTCAATATCATAAAAATAATAATTCCGCTAGCATTCTATTTTTAGACTTATTGTAAGCGGCCTAGAATTTTACGCCGGCTCCTAACGATCAATGCATTAGAGAGATTTTTTATAGTTTACCAACACCTCCAGTTACTAGCTAATGTTATGAGGTGATACTTCTGTTGAAAAATTGTTTCTTTTTCAGATGGTCTGGATTGGGATTGAACCGAGGCCGTTTTGGTGCTAAGTTGGATGTCTTACATACCATACCACAGCTACATACTATACCTACATATATCGATCTATATTCTATAGGCCAAATGTAATAAAAGCTATTTTTAAGCTCTCCGATATTTAAAAGGGATATTTAGTATATATTTCCTAAACTGGACACCGTATTTGTTTTAACGTTGCTTTTCAGTAAATTTTTGCAAACCGTTATGTACAATATTACACTCCAAGAACGCTTTTAAATGGCGGAACATTTTTTAAATATCATTGTTCTAAGCGAAGTCTTTTTTAGCGAAAAAGCAGAAGGTTCGATAAATAATGCTTACAAAATGGAAAAGGAACTACAGTTGCAGATATGCTTAATAAATTTATGTTCCTCTTAATTAACTTCTGATTGTAACAGAATAGTGTAACGAGGCGTAAAACTGTCTTTTTAGTGATATTGTTATTCCGCGAATTGTACCTACTTCTTGACTTTAGAGATCGTCTTATTATTTTTAAGTACAATAAGTCTTCAAAAAGCAATAAAATAATAACAAAAGTTGTAAAAAAATGGTATTAGACCTACAGGTTGTTACTACCTATCTTGAATTCACTAAGCGTGTGAGTAGGGGCTTTGTTCTGGAGCTCACACGGATTTTATTTTTACTGATTTCAGTAAGGCCTTTGACCAAGTTGCATCATATACTTGTGATGATTGGTTTTCCCGATAGATTACATAGATGGATTGACTCCTACATATCCCTCAGGACTCAAACGGTTTTGTTTCGAAATGTATTGTATTGTGTATTGTAGATGATGTCAAATTACACTGATCTACAAAAAACAAAAAACTTTCTGAAATTTAAACAAAACTATATGGAATATAATGATGCGCTGAACTCAAATTCGTTATCAGTTTTTTTCGATCGGGCTCAAATTTTTTTATGAGCGTGCAAATTTTTCGCCCAAAATATGATAGTCATGTTAATATACTTATTTCATCATAACTTGAAAACGAATTGACCGATTTTACCCAAGTACCAGCAGTTTAGTAATAAAATTCCATATAAGTCAACTGAATAATTTTTTTTTTATTTTCAAAATTTTCGGAGTTATTCATAACTTATAGCATTTTCTTTTCAACAAATATTAAAATCCAGCAAATAAAATTAATTACATACAAATTGATTACAAAAAATTAAGATTGTGTAAACAAAAAATACGCAGAAATAATCTGCGTAAAAGTGTATGAACTTTCCTAAAATCTTATTTTTGGATATTTATAACAGCATTCACAATAAATTAGTATTTAGTTGGACGGCCTATTCTTTTGAACCACAACCAATCTTTTTTGCATAGAATAAACCAGTTATGTAGTGATATTTCTTCCCATTCAGTTGGTATAACTTTTTTTATATAATTTTTGATATCATAACATGATGCAGAATTTTTACTCCAACAGATCCAATAAATAATTAATGTAATTCTAAAGACTGTGGTGGCACACACAACCTGTTTGAAACATTATAAAGCAGCTAAAGCTTTAAAATTTCGACGTTGTTCCTAGAAACGTTAACTTATTCAAATAAAACATTGCTACCAAAACCCAGTTTTGTTAAATTTTGCTTGTTTTACAGTTGACCTTTAGAAGTTCTAGGTAAGCTCTTTTGGCCATAGTGAACTCAATAATCTGCAAATTGTATACCCCTTAACTATTACACCTCCACCACCGTGTTTGACAGTATCACTAGGAAAATAGGTTACTGGAAGGAGGACAGAAGGAGTAGTATTTATGGACGTTAGATTTAAATTTACTCATGTGGTAAGTGGTAGGAAATACTTTCGCTGGAAGATTATTCCACAACCGAACAGTGCGACCAAAGAATGATTTCGCCCGTTAATGCGTTGTGCGATTTACTGGACAATCAACTGCAAAGGGATGCGCTCTACGAGAAATACGAGTACTACGTAAAAATATATGATTTTTAGGAATTAATTCCTTAATTTGGTTAGAACACATTCCGTTATAGTACCAATAGAACAATGAAACACACACCACATTGCGACGGTGCCCCAATGAATCGATAGAGTTGGCTACCCTATCGTCATTGATGAGCATCTTCGCCCTCTCCTGTACACGGTCGAGAAGTTCCAAAATAGACTTTGAAACACCGGCCCATACATGAGAGTTGTATTCCATTTTGGGATATAGGTCTTGCAAATATTAAGGAGATCAGATGGAGTGAAGTATTTCTTGCACCATCTCAAAAAACCAAGGCACTTGAATGCTTCTTTCGACACTTGAAGTATGTGATCATTCCAACGAACGTCACAGTGAATTCTCATGCCCAGAACATCAAGATCATCTGATTCCTCAATATCCACATTACCCATTGAAACAGATGACAGCACACCACCACGTCTATGTGTTAAAAAACAACATTGAGTCTTAGTGCACTAAAATGGACCCTGTTCGCACGACTCAACGTTCACCAGGTCACATGTGAGTGTGACGTTCATATTCATCCTTCTTGCCCCAACCTCCAAAAGGCACGGTCTACGATCAAAAGCATATGAGTTACAAATGTTCCTGTCATCCGCAAAAGAGTAGATAGGATTAGAAGTAAGAAGAAGAAAGTCGTTAAGAAATATTAGAAAAAGAGTTTACCCTGAACTCGTCAGATGAGACCCCATCTATAACCTCTCTTTTAGAGCGATCTCTGAGAAAACTCGATATAAATCGAGAGAAGTGACTACCGATACCAAAAGCATTAAGTTTCGAAATGAGAGCCTCGTGCCAAACTCTATCAAACGCCTTTGAAATATCCAGAGCCACAACCTTACTCTCGCCGAAACCATGAATGGACTTGTTCCACTTCTACGAGAGCAACGCCAGCAGGTCACCAGTAGAACGGCCCTTTCGGAAACCGTACTGACGATCGCTAAGTAAATCGTTGGACTCATAACCTTGGAGAGTGCGGAACAAACTGCTATTGGACAGTAGTTCTCAGGGTTACTAGACTCGCCTTTTTGGGGATTGGCGTTACATCAGCAACCTTCCAGCGAAATGGAAAAAAACCGGCGCGATATGATGCACTGAAAAGGTGAGCTAATGGACGCTCAAGCGTCGAAGTGCACTGCTTCAGGACCAGTGCTGGTATGCCATCCGTTCCAGAAGACTTGTTAACGTTAAGATTTGCAAGGACCCTTTTTACAGCACGAGCTCGAGAGAATATACTAGGCATAGTTACTGATACTCTTTCAAGTTCGGGCAGTGGTTGAACGCTCACTGGCAAGTGAGAATTACTTGCAAACATTTCGGCCAAAAGGTTTGCATTTTCAACCGGGTTCGTGAATGTGTGGTCATTCTTTATAAGAGCAGGAATCGAACTAGCGTTGTTCCTCAGCCTTTTAACGAATGACCACATGAACTAACGACTTTTTATTATAAAATTGCAATGCATACTTTCATTCAAAAATATAACCTTTTCCAAGAATTTTAATAGTTTATACTAGTATATGAGCTCTCTACCGAACAACATTTTTCTTTGATTCCTTTTTATGAAATAAAGGGCTTCTTTCATTCTCTACGAGCATGCAATCCGTTTCGATTTCGGATATTTCTGAAATTGTCATCACATATACTCCAGTTCATTTTAAGTTAATGCTTTCAGCCGCTTTTAAGGCTATTTTTTTGGAATCTTGCTACATAGAGTTGATGAGGTGTATGTTTTCTCTCGAAATTAATTTTGAAGGACTGCCAGAGCGATGTTTTGATACAATCCTACATTTTCTGCAAATTCTTTGAAAGTTTTTTCTAGCTTTCTGAGATAAATAATACGTTTTCTTTCGGCGAGATAAATGCTTTTCTTTTTAACCCATTGAAAAAAAAATATTTTACAAATTGAAATTCATTTTCGTACAGCAAATACACAAATTTGACTAAAAATTCAATGGAATTAATAGCTATAAATTAAAAAACAACGATTAATAGATTAATATTTTATGTGTACGCAAGCTTTTCTGAATAAATAAATGCAATGATGCCTAGCAATGAAACTACTTTCTTTTATAACACAAATTTGGGTTATAATATATTACAGGGATCTAAGCCATATAACAAGACCAAAAAGTTTAAGCTTTGTTGCGAATTCTTAGAAGTACAGAGTATTGAATGAAATAAAAAGTTTTGTACGCAAACTTTTTCTGTCTGGTGTATGTACTCGTATACTTAAGGATCGAAAAGATAAGGCCATTATTTGATTGGTAAGAAAAAATCCAGAACAAAAGGAATTTTAAATAACGACGGCCATATGCGAAAAGACATAAGAAAGCTTGTTAAGCCTTTGTTAAGCAAAATTCCTTAATGTTGTATACAAAAAGGATTATTAGCTTAAAATCCCTTTGTTAAGCCTACGTTAATTTTATTTTATTTGTTAAACCTTTGTCAAGCAAAATTCCTTAATGTTGTATACAAAAAGGATTATTATATTATATTGAACTGAGTATTTAAGTAATTGTAGGAACTTTTCTATTTAACTTCAAAACATACACTTGGTTTTGCACCGCACTGTAAGTATAAAAATTTATACACCAACTTTATCATTCTCGGCCCAAATTTCGAACGGTTTTCTTTTAAAACTATTTTATTCTAATAAATTTTTTCATTTAAGCACAATAAAAACATTTTTGCTTTAGAGATGTACATAGAATCAAAGCAATCACACAAAGCTTGTTGTTCGGGTATTTATTATTCCACCAATAAAATTAATTGCCTTAGTTTTTACGATATATATGTTTTGTATTAAATAAAATATAAAAAGGTAATGAAAACTGAAACAGATTTATTAAAAGAATATGATTTGATATTAAATTAATAAAAATATTTTTTTTTTTTTATGGTTTGAATACTCGTATTTGTGGCATTCGTTTTTTTGTATCCATGGCACAATAAATAAATGCAGATCTACAATAATTTAAACAATAACAAGAACAACAGTCAATTTGTTTTCGTATATGTTTTTCAAATTTTTCGAATGTGTCAACGACAGCTGATAAAGTATAGGATTGCAAGACGTTTTGTTTTATGGGTAAAGGTAATACTGAGTTTACATAGATATAAAATATCATTAGGATCTTATACCGAAGAGTGTTTTGAAATGAAGGTTAATAAATTCCAAAAGCTGAGTATATTCAAATTTGGTCTTAATATTTCATTTAATGATTTCCCTTACAAGATATTTTTAATTGGTGAGAATGTTCTTATTAATTAGTATAAACATATATGCTAAACATACTCATCAATAAGAATATTCAAATCATTATTTTTAATTGAAAATCAAATAAGTTATTATTATGAGGTGATACCGTTTTTGAAAAACTTTTTCTTTTTACAAATGGTCTGGCCTGGTATTGAACCGAGGTCCTTCTGGTTGGTAGGCGAGTGTTTTACCTACCATACCATAGCGGCAGTATTTATCAGAAATTTAACTGAATCTGTTCCAAAAAACTGGAAGCTTAATAAGTTTTGAAGTAAAAGTGCATTTAAGAATTTTGAGAAAATAAGCAATTTTTATAACACATTCCGAGGTTTCAACCGACTTATTTCTTAGATTAAATGTTTTTGAATTAAGGAAAAGAGAAAAATAAACGAAAAAATATACAAAGAGAACAAAAAAGCTAGAAACTTGTTTATCTTGTTTACAGAGGTACATATGGATATATATTATTTATATTTTTTTAGTAAAAATAAAAATAACGGTATCTTCTGCAACAATATGCTATAATTACTTAAAAAATTTTTTTTCAAACTATTCTAAATAGAATAAGTTTTGTTTGTCGTATTTAATATAGTTTTAATTAGATATGCACTATTGTTTTATAAATGTACTGGTTCCAATTTTTGTCATTTTAAATCTGGCAACAGCGAATGTAAAAATGTAAACAAAAGAAGAAAAAGTAAACAAACTTTGACAATTGGAAACCGAAAACATGCATGAGCAAAAAATATACATATGTATGTATCATCATCATATATACATATGTATCATCAAATATACATATGTATCATCAAATATACATATGTACAATCATGGTATTGCCAGCATGAAAACTTAAAATTAAGGAAAGCAATCATTAGCTAATTTAGGGTTTATGCATATGTTTTTTTAACAAACATTTGTTAAGCTTAAGGGCACTATAAGTCTACTTTTAGATTTTATTTTTTGCATATGGTCGTTAGAATATTGAAGTTTCTATAAAAATAAGCAGACTTTTGAGGAGCAAGAACTGCCCACAGTGGCAAATATGCAAAAATGTGTAAAACGCTGCTGCAAAACGCAAAACAAGTTTGAAACATGCAATATCCATTGATGAATGTAAATATTTGACATAAGCTTAATACAGTGTTACAACTGCAAAATATTAATCACACTTTAATCATGGTGTCATTGAGTATAGTCTAGGAATATGTACATATGGGACAGCAAAAAAAATTGCAGTGTAAGAGAAATGATAGAGAATGGCTATTTGAGTATCATTAAAATATAAAAAGGTTCTAAAAAATTTATGGTATGTTTTATTATTAATTGTAATAGATGAATTTCTATAACATAGAGCATACCTACATAGAGCTACTTTTTAAGGTATTCTTAGTATAAACGTACTATATACATGCATAATATATAATTCATACTAATCTATAACTTTTGCTACAAAGAAACACATACGATTGACAAATGCTCTTATTAGATTTTACAAAAAAGAAAATAATAATAATATTTTGAAACAATAAAGATATTTAATATTTTATGTATTTACCAAAAAAAGAGTAAAATACCCCATAACATTTCACATACAAACAGCCCAACATTGCTTGACATATGTCACGTTACAACGTTACGTTATTATTTATGTCCGACGTACTTTTCTTATAAAATTATTAAGTGGTTCTTGATAGTTACTAGGTGTATTTAAGTTTCGAAATATTTGAAATAATGAGGGTACTACAGAGTGTTCAAGAAGCGAAATAAGGAAGGTCGAATTTAAGTTTAAAACCGTGTTATTTTAATAGTTTTTGTAAAATACTACTAAAACCTAAGTATTACAAGTATGTATTTTTTTGGAAATTTTTATAATAGTAAATTGATTTCAATACTTTTTTCTGATTCCCAGTATGTGTCGAGAATATGACTTATCCTCTAGAAAAAATCTGAAATTTCAAATTTTCTCCAGCATACATATCACTCTCAAAAGAAGATAACAAAAATTGCAAGTGTTTCTATATCTGCTGTTAATAGAATTACAATGAAATTGGATCACCCAATTACTTCATCAAGTACGGACAGGAAAATTCGTGACATCTGCCTACAGAATCGAAAAAAATGTGCAGGAATGTTAACGCATTTACTCTAAGAGTCTGGCATAGTAGTTTCTAAGAGAACTGTGCCGAGAAGATTGGCAGAAGGTTTAACAGGTTATCGTCCAGTAAAAAAAACCACGGTTGGTAGATGAAATTAAAAAAAACGTCTCAACTAGGCACGAGTACACCGCCAGATGGCTCCTGAAGACTGACATAAGATAAGTTCGTATACATTTTGCTATTTTGTATAAAATAAAGTGTCGTTTTTACAAAATTTAAAACCAATATATACATAACCCTGATTGCAGTGTGGGGAAGGTAAAACACGCAGTGAAAGGAAAGTAATAAGCGCTAAGGGAATGAACGCCTCCATATCGATGAGAGAACCATGAAACAAGATCAGTGCAGACAAGTTTTACAATCTCATCTGTTACCAACTCTTAGGAAATGGTTCCCAAATTGTGAAGAGTATGTTGTTTTGCATGATCCTGCGCCTTGTCATAAAGCTAGAAGCGTAACCAAGTTTTTAGAGGACAACAACATTCCAGTTTTACCTTGGTCTAGCAGTTCCCCTAACAGGAAGCCTTTCAAAAGTCTTGGGAGATCACGAAAGTGAAAATAGCCAAGGAGGTTAGAAATATCTTCGTAAAACTTATTGAAACTTATTAATATTTGGTATTACAACCAGTGTTGCCACTGAAAAAATTTAATTTCTATCAAAATGTTTTCAAAAATCTAACAAATCGATACAAATCTACCAGCTTTCAAAAATCATTAAAAACATATTTATGATATGAATAACACTGTTTACCAAAATTTTTTTTATGTATTGATATATGTACTGTGAGCAGAAAAATAAAATGGTCATTCCAATTTTCTACAATTTAGCTTTTATTTCAGTAATTTAAAATACGATAAATTTTAAAATTTTATACTTTTTGCACTGTATGTGAGGCTTTGCAAAATCCTTCAAAACAGCATAAAACGTTATACTTCAACAAAATTTACGCAACAAAAATTAATGCTGCACCATATTTTACGCGTCAAAAAAAGTTTCGAAGAAAACACTTCTTAAAGTAGAGAATTTTTTTTTTGTATCCGGTTTCTCTTTCTTGTGCCTAAACAACAACATCTATTCTGCGAGAAATAGATTTCACTAGATGTGGATGAGATTTTCTCTCATTCCTCGTTTTTCGAATTTGATAATTCAAATGCTCCCGACAATGCTGGATTGAGTTTAAATTCGGGTATTGGAAAGCATGCCACTGTTGCTTCGAAGTGACAAAAAGGACGATTCTTCGACTTTTCTTGCTGTGTGCTTAGAATCTAATTTCTTCACATTGGTTACCAAATTTTTTCCTGAATATGTGGTATTTTATATGAAAACAAAACTTTCGCCATATGTACGTTATTAGATAAACCTTAACCTCTACGTTACTAGACAAACTTACCTGGATACAAAATTTTGTTCTATAAGTCCTTCGTTTGGTTCTCCATATTTGTATCAGTTTTTTTCTGACTTAACATATGAAATTGGATCTAATCGCTAAATAGGACACCGTTACAGTAAGAAATAGCGTTGCTTTTATACTTTTTTAAATAATCAAGAAGTCACTTCAAAATTACTGCTGGTACAAAAATTTGTGTGAAATCTAGCATAGAAACTTTTTACATGAAGTACTGGCACTAACGCTAATATTTTAAAATTTTTACATCACTTCTTGATGGATGTTTCATTACATCGTGCATGATAGGCCATAACTGAACATTATTCAAAATTATCTGCCGACCACCACCCGACAAATTTACTAGTTAACTGACTTTTTTTGAGTTTATTTATTTAAAATTTTTCAAAGTCTCACTATCACTTATTACAAGTCGACAAATATCAATTGAAATTGGTTTACCTACTATTAAAAAAAATATATTTGCTTTACGAAAAATTCTTTTGCCTTACAATTTAAGCCAACAAATAATTAATATTATCATTAATAATACAAAACTAATACAAATATATGATGAAATATACATATTTTTTTATTATATGAGATCGTCAAATTAGTGCAGTGGTATTTTGTACGCTTTTTAACGCCTCAAATACAGATAACCTTCCGTATTTGTTGCAATAAATGTTAGTTATTGTAATGATTGTTTTGTTATTTAAATTATGGTGCTAAAAATAGACCTCAATTAATTTATCTACATGTGAATCCAGAGATATCATCAACGCAATTAACACTCTTTTGAAACCATCAACTAAATTCAGATGGAATACCTATCAACATAACTACAAAATAGTTAATCCATCGGGAATAAAACCATCCTTTCCAATATCCTGCTCCCGATACAAAACTCAGAATAGACAAAGTAAACTCTAGCACCAATTCCTAATAATACATCAGATACGCTCACTCCAGAAATAAAATTTTTGGATCGAATATTCCCTCAGAAATATTAAAAGATATCTAATTATGCGATACACTTTATATTAAAATTTTTAGAAAAAAATAACTTAATAAATCTCATTTAACTCTAATCTCGGCGTAGAGAGTCGAGGCAGCTATTACTCCTTTATAGTACTGAGTTACAATAATTGTATTTCTTAAATTTGAGAGTCCTTTAGCCGTCGAGAATATTTACGAAATTAAAAACTTCAAATTGTGAGAATATTTGTGCTGATTTAGTGAATAACTTCGCAAGGACAGGTGTAAATATATCCCCCGAAACTCATTCATTTCATATCCATTTGGACTTTTTCCAGAAACCGTGGAAATATAAGTGACGAGCATGGTCAACGGTTTCACTAAGATTTTAAATCGTTTAAGCGAGTTTTTATAACCTGCCTATTGTTGGAGTGTCATAAGGGAAACAAAAATTTATAAAAAAAAACTAACGTAATGCTTTTCTTACTCTTTTCATCTTACAAATATCTTTAAAAATATCTCGTAGACTTTTTCACTATTTTCCCAAAAGTTAGACAACCTAAATTAACAGTCCCATGCATAAAATAAACTTTTACTTGTTTTCTTTGTCCCGCCAAAATTTTGAGAAACCCGCGATTTCTAGCTGTTTTTCAAGTTTTTTCCGCTTTATGTATATAAACTGGATGACTCTGCTGTTAGCTGCTGATCAGACTGCCTCTAAAACACGTGTGTTGTAATAATGGGTGTTTTTTTCTTCCCAGTGTGCTTATGGCAAAAGTCATTTAATATTTATATGAAAAAAAAATTTACTATTGCTATAAACTTTTTAAAACGTTTCCAGTGCTTTATTATTACTCTGAAGTCATCATTTATAAGTTCCATCAATTACAATTTAATCAATTTAAGAAAAGTTTAATTTGTTTAATCAACTCTTTACATTTCCACTACGCAAACAATTAAACACTTTAGTTTTGCACTCGCAAATATGATAAGGAAACGTAAAGAAGAATATAAAAAAACACTATGAAATGTCATTCTATTTTACATAATTTGCAATAATTATCTGAATTATGCAAAAGTAGTGTATTTAGTACAATACGAATAGTTTTCAACATCATAGTTTTCTTATATTTCTTTAAATATTCATTTTATGATGACGTAGTATTTTGAAAACATATACACAGAAAAAAGATAAAATGCAGGTATAAGGTATGACAAGTATTTTCATAAGTAGAGAAGCAGCCGACCGTAGAAAATAAATGCAAAAAATAATAAGAAAAAGAAGTACTTTGAAATTAACTAACTTTACCAAGGCGTTAAAGTTATTTTCGCAAATACTCGTACTTAAAAAAGTTTTTGAAATTTTTTTTTTTCTTTTCATCCTTGTCTTTTTTTTTAGTTTCAAGAAGAGCTTTCAACAGAAATTACAAGAGTAGTTTCTTGAGTTACTTATTTTCTTCACTTTTTTGTCTTAAATATTAAGGCAAAAAACAAAAAAGGATGTGAAAGTCGAAAGAGTCTTACAATCGTATTCTCGGTTCTCCTTGAAGAATTTAACACATTATGAAAAAGTGTCGCACAAATTTACATGTCATAAAAGGTTAAGGATTTCCTTTTTTATTTTAGCAAATATTACCAAATATTACTTTAAAAAAAAAAAAAATCTAAGAATAGGGGAAATACAACAGAGGAAAGTACATGCGGTTAGCAACGTGAAACTATGATGAACAGAAAAGGAAATTGAAAGTGCAAATGAAACTTTTTTATTAAAAATTTAGAGCAACCTAGAAAGAGAACAAAAGATTTTGTCCACTCTGATGTGTAAACGTGCTGGCTGAAAGTCGTGTACTTAACCAAAGTACAACTTCTGAATTTTAAATACTTTATTTTTATTGTGATTTGTATTTAAGACTTTTATTCTTACTCAGAGGAATTCATACAGTTTGCTGAAAGATTATTTATAGAGTTTTTTCTTTCTTTGTAAAGTTTCTAAAAGTGCTTGATACAATTGGATAGACTTAATCTTGAAATTTTAGGTAAACGATGTTTGAATATTAAAATGCATAATTCTCTTAAGAGAGAGAACAATTAGTATACAGTTATAAAATGCTGATGCTAATGCGTCCTTTGCATTAGCCAACCCACCTAAGCTACTACTACATGAAATATCCATATTGCGCTTGGAGACTACATTGTACAAGTTTGATATTGGCAGTATTGATTGCAGTGGATCATCACATAGAATCAATTGTATTGCCCTGTGGTTTAACTAGAAATCACTGCTCACGTGTACCCCCTTCAAATACTGTACCATATCACAGAACAGAACTTAGGGATAATTTCTACTTTTTTAACCCTGCTATTACATTTAGACCATTTTATTATTGGTAAGTCCAACTCCTAAAACAGACGTCAATGGCATGATTCCTTGATGGTAATAAGTCTACTGCGATGGCGTCAAAAGGGTGTTTCTCCATTTTCATGGACGGCAGTATAAGATGGCTTTATACCAAAATACCTCGTAGTGGCGTCGGCATAATTGATCATGTCGACGTCATGGGCCATTATAACAGCCCATGGGAAATATGAAAGTATTTTGTTTATTTTCATGAGGACTGTTTTAAGCAAAGTGTCAGTTTGGTGCACTGTCGGTGAATCTTTTACACCTTGTACGTTTTAAAAAAAGACTGCATTTTTTTTCTGCATACCGCCATTCTTTACGGTGACTTGGTTGGAACTCACATATCCATGATGTTCAGGCGATAAGGCCCTATACGCAAATCTCTCCTCCTACAGTAAAACAGAGATTTTTAATCGAGAATGACGCTATATACTGCCATTATCCGGGCAATTATCAATTATGCGGCTATAGCCGAAATAAGTCGGGTAGTCTATCCAACCTACGCAGGATATTCTAACAACCATTTTTGGGTTCAAGGTGTCATGCTTTTTAAACTTTGATTTTGAAGGAGATTTGAGGTTGAAGTGCCGGGCAGGGAATAATGGTATAACTAGTCCCTCATTTAGAATAAGCTCTATCTGAACTGTTATACCGATGGATGGATCCCACTAATCGCAGTCGTCTGCAACTGTGTCCGATCTAAATGATGGTAATAATAATTGTATTAACAGGCTATACTTTAAACTTTTAATTTTCAAACATGACGGGATATTAAGCCAAAGTGGCCATAAGATCCCAGGAAAGCGTAAAGCTTATCAATTTTTCGGTTTTAAAAGTAAAGTTATATAAAACACACATGTACGAAATACAATGTCATTTGAATTATCGCCTCTGGATTGGTTTCAACAGAGAATCTTTTTGAGGTAGTTGTCGACCACATTTTCGCTCATTTCGGGTGATTTTTCGGAAGGATGGTTTTTGAACGCTCCAATATTAGGGGATTATACGCGTAGTCTGATCTTCGACGTATCCTTTCAAAAAGAGTCTAACGGTGGGATAATTTTTCATGCAATAAAGTTAAATCTGCCGTGTTGTGTGGCTCGTGTCACCGTCTTGATGAAACCACATATCGTCGACTTCATAGTATTGAATTTTATGCCAAGAAAGTCGGTTATCATACGGTCATAGCTTCATTTTCGAAAAAATATGGCCCAATAACACCTGCAGACCATAATGACCAACAAATAGTAATTTTTTCCAAATGCAAAAGCTTTCTATAATCACTTCTGTGTTCCCCTAGCCCCATTATCGACAATTTTGCTTGTTCGGTTTTGCACGCTTGTTACGAGTGAGAATTTAGCTTCACCGCTAAAGACAATTTTGTTCACCACCTTTGTTGTAAATTTTTGTTTTGTAAATTTTAAATATTTGAATGCGTTCTTCGGTTATTAAACGAACCATATTCGTAATTTGCAAACCTTGCACTCAATAACTAACACTTCAGTTGATAGATATTACCGGCGGTTTTAAACCAATAAATAGATAACTCGATATATAGCAGACCGTGTATATGAAATGGCATAGCAAGACATTCGACGGTTACATTTAAATGAATTCCTGGATACATGTGAACATTGAAAATAATTGAATTGCAGATAAACTTGTACAGACAGGTATCACTCTGTATATTCTCGGATCGATTGTGAAGATCTTATTGAGAGGAATCAACAACTTTAGTCTCCTGGCAAATTAGCGACGGTCAAGTGAACTCAGAAAAATATTCAAAACACCAGTACAGCACAACAAAAGATATCACAAAATGTATTAAATATATATTTTAAATGTGTTGGAATGTTAAATATTTTTTAAAATGTTTTTTAACTTTTTTTAACTTTCTTTGAAAATTCTTTCCTTTTCTTTATTGCTTTTATAAATTTTGGTACTTTACTTCTTCACATTTATGTTGAGTTTTTTGAAATACGGAAAAAATCTCAACAACAAAATTGCGAGGATTCCAGACGGTTTTTAAGCGGCCAAATATCAACTTCAAATGTCAATATTATCACTCGACTCTCCATTTTTGGATATGATGCTACCGAGGTAGCAAAATTGGTTGAAGTCTTTTATCTGTATGTTGCTTATTTCAAATAAGTCTGAGTGTTAACAAGTAGAGTCTTGTTTTTTGCAACATTTATTTTCAGACCAGCTCCTTCTGTTTTTTCTGATATACTCCGCAGATTTAATGCACGATCAGAAAAGTTTTGGACTAGAAGACAGATATTTTTTAAATAGTCCAAGTCCCCTTACAATTTTTCAACGCCTTACCCAGGATAGAGTCCAAGACTGTATCAAATAATAGCAGTGATATGATATAGTTTTGTCATACATCAGGTTTAATTTTAATGAGCTTGCTTAGAGCTCTCCTATATTTTAGTCGGCAGATAGAATTCTCGTAAAGACTTTTGATGAGAGATAAACCTTTATCTGAGGGACGTTTTTACACCACAGTGCATTTAAAATGACGTTAACGGTTGACGTCGAAAGATTTTTCGAAGATAAAGGGAGACTGTCATTCCACTAACTACTCGACGATCGCAGGAAGGCTGTTCATGTGGTTTATCGTAAATTTGAAAGGCCTATATCCAACTTGTTCCTGTCTCAAGTTTGGCGTCAACCTATCAGATATCCTATCTAAAATTATCTGTGAAATGGCTTTGTTGACCATATAAATTAAGGTAATTCCACGCCATTTGTTCGGATTCGTAAATTCCCCCTTCTTAGGCATGTTAATTACAATACCCTCTGTTAATTCCTCGGAATGGGTTTCATTCTCCTAGAAAGTGGTGATAAGTGGATCTGTAACCCTCGCACCAGGGTCTGGGTTCGCTTTCAGTAATACCGTCAATGCCAGGTGATTTATTACGTTTAAAGGTGGCGATAGTCTATGAGATGTCGGGTAATGTGTGGATGTCGGAAAGTTTGGAAATCAGAAGAGATATTAAGTTTTGCATATGGGCATCACATTCACAGCTGAACTCGGTGTTCCTCCAGTTAGAAGAAAAATTCTGCTATCGAAACCTCTAAAGAAGTCCAACAGCTCTTCGGTGGTTTTCACAATATCGCTATTTTCTGTCCTTAGCTGCCTTGGCTATGTCTTCTACCCATCTTAGCCGTTCTCGTCGAACGCTGCACTTTATCATTTTGTCAAGCTGATTGGTCAAGATTTGTAGAATGAGCTTGGTTGCACGAGTTCTTGACCTGTTAAGTTCAACCTGGGTCTCTTTCCTCTCCCCATAAACCACCAAGCTTCATCTGAAATCCACACACTCCTTCCGCGATACCTACAGCCAATTAAGACAACTGCAGAGTTCAAGAATGATCTGCCATCTGCTCATAAAGCCATGTTACGCAGCACGGTTCATAGCTTCAGTTCATTCATTCGCCATTATTCGGTTATTAAACTTACGGATGTCAATTAGTCTGGTGGGTATGGTGTTGATATTTCTCACAAAAGTAAGTCAAATGCGCATATCTGGTACTAATAGATGGTGATCACTGGCCATGTCAGCTCTTCTACGATTTCAAAGTAAAAAAACTAACGCCCCAAGATTGAGGAAGATTTACAGGCCTTCCCGAGTATAAGATGGTGAAACCGTCAGATGTAGTATATTCACCCATACCCAGCCATTGAGTTTCGCAAATCCCCAGAAACATGAGTCCATAGCTTTACTTGCAGAGCTATGCCAGACGAGAAGGCTCCAGTAGTGGCCTCAGAGTTCAAGGTTCCAAATCGTATCCCTGATTTCATGCCAAAGTTCGTCAACGGTTCATTACTATTATCAGAGGTTTCGTTAATCATGAGATTTCGGATGTGCAGATGATTAGACTACTGACGTTTTTGACACATTGTTATATTGAACCGCTTTATATAAGTCCAGATATCCGCTTGCAGCTACATCAACAGGCGAATAAAACTGCTGATTGTATGAATGCAATAATAGGAGGCACAAATTGAAAATTGGCATAAACTCACCTTGTAGATTTTGACCATTAATCAAACACCCACTGATTGTCCGGGACTGTTTGCTTGTGGGACACCACTTATTCGCAGCAAACCTATATATCTAAAGGTCATTCACTACGGGTCAACCTATGACCCGTCCGGTTGCCTACAGCTCGGTACCTTGACTACCTTCCAAGCCAAGGAATCCAGATGTATGTGAAACTCCATATAGTTCTTATTCTTAAAGTATAATAAATGAGAAAAGAAAATAACAACAAAAACTGTTCCGAAAAATATTTAATTGTATCATCCATACAAATTTTAAATTGAATTTTTTCTCAGACAGTAAAAAGAATATAATTTTTCGTTAAAGCCACTTATGAAACTTGAAAAAGATTTTTTTTGTGAACTTTTTTTTTCTGAAGAAAGAAGAAGAAAAAATAATTAATCATTTGCAAAAAATCCCACGATTTTTCTTTTCATGCCATAAAAAAATGAAAAGTTGACAAACAGAATATTCGATAAGAAAAATTAACAAAAAAAAAAAAACGGAACACAACCATTTTATGCATTTCTGTATACTTACGTACATAAGTATATATGGTTAAAATGACAGAAACCGCAATTTTTAACGGTCTTAATGATGTCGAAATAAACAGACGCGTATGCCAGTTGCTGTCGGTTGTATTCGTACAAAAGCGGTTAAAGCAGTGCATTTTGAGTTGTGCTGCCATCATTAATAAAAATCCAACAGTGCGTATGAGTAATTTCAGTATTTAATGCGTCTTTATACGCAACATCCTGTTGTTCTCATTTAATTTTTTATTTTAAGTTTTTTTTCTTCTTTTCATTTTTTCCTCTTTTTGTTGGTGATTTTGAAATAAAATTAAATGTGAATCTTGCTAAACAATAAATTCAATTTATTATTGCGCCTTCTATGGCGTTTGGATATGTGTACTGACTGTGTGTATGCAGTACGAAGAGAGCATCATATAAAGTTAAGCCCTTAATTCTCTACTGGGTTTTAACAAAGAAGGTTTAAAAAAGGCAAAAAAGGAAATATATTTTTCCCCACTTTTTCCTCTTATTGGAATAATATGTTTTTATTTTCATTTATATAATTTATTATTGTCGTATGACTTGACTCTCAAACTTTGTGCCTCCTGTTAAGTTGAGAAGAAGGAAGAAGCAACAGTAACTGAAACCAACACTATTACGAGTATCTTTATCTTCGAATAAACATTTTGAGTACTTAACTACAGAGGGTGTACTTGTAATTGTTCGGGGGACTTTAAAATTGTACACTCCATGCCAAAAGAATAAAGAAATAAAGAAATTTGTACTAAGTTAACTTATAAGTGAAAACAACTACGTTTTAGTTATTTAAAACTATCAGACCCGGGCAATCGTTGTTTTGCATTCGAATATTATTTTCACTGTAAGAGTGGTTGGTATGTATGAGTCGGTGTCGGGATACTTAACGCCGCTACACGCCGCCACACGCCGATCAAGTACCTAACGCCCTCAGCAAAACATAAAATAGGCTTATTGCGCAAATAGAGTTTAAAAAAGAGTGATAGATATTTATTTACTTCTTTTTTTTATATATATTTTTTCACAAAAAGATGTTAGGTTTCAGTCGGTATCAGGCTAATTAACGCCACTGAACGCTGATTAACGAACCAACGCATTACACGAAACACAGCATAGTGCAGTAGTTCTTGAGTTACGGTGCAAAAACACAAAAAAATATTGCGCCATCTGTCGGATGAACTTCAAACTGCACAGAAATTCTCCTCGCACCCCATAGAGCATGTACATACAGTTTGTTCGAAAGCGGTGGAGTAGTTCTTGAGTTACGGTGCAAAAGCACAAAAAAACTAAATTTGCGCCATCTGTCGGACGAACTACAAACTACATAAAAACACTCCTCACGCCCCATAGAACATGTATATTAAGTGTGGTCAAAATCGGTTCAGTAGTTTTGAGTTAAGCGATCACGAAGATACACGTCATTTTTATATAACGGGTCCGCCATCTAACGTTTTTTATTTCGTGAATGGTAACACTTAGCTCATGCCTGATTTGGCAGATAATTAGTTTTATCCTTCCGCTGAACGAATATGGTTGTATATACGCTTCGTAAATGGGCCTGCGATCGACTTACAGAAGATGCCGATTTTGCCAAAAAATCATCTTTTCAAATTAAGCTCAGTTTGATCTTGGCGGGTATGTGAACAAGCATTGGGGCACAGAAAACCCGCACGCATACATAGAAAAGCCGATACACCCAAGACGAGTCACTGTTTGGTGCGGATTTTGGTCCAGAGGCATAATTGGGCCATTTTTCTTCGAAAATGAGCAAGGAGTGGCCGTTACAGTCAATAGCTATCGTTATCGGGCCATGTTGAACGAATTTTTATTCGCAAAAATTGAAGAGGAGGATATCAGCAACATTTGGTTTCAACAGGACGGCGCTACGTGCCACACAGCCGAAGCTACACTCGATGTTTTGCGCCCTGTTTATGAAGATCGCATTATCAGCCGCAGAGCTGATGTCGTTTGACCACCTCGGAGCTGCGATTTGACACCGTTGGTCTATTATTTGTGGGGTGCCGTCAAAGATAAGTGTTACGCCAACAAGCCAGAGACAATTGACGCCTTAAAGACAATATTCGTGAAGCCATTGGTGAAATACAACTGCACACAGTCGATAATGTGCTTAAAAATTGGACCGATCGTGTAGGCTACTGCATGGCCAGCCGAGGCAGCTATTTGAATGACATTATTTTCCATTATTAACCGGAAGGATTGTACTTTCAAATAAAAAAAATTTAAGAAAATATTCTGTACTTTTTTTATAGCATTTTCAAAAATAAAAAAAATTATTAAACGGACCCTTTATATAGAGAAGAGATATAGATAAAGCCAAACAAAACAGACCTTTTGTTTTGTTGGGAACAAATATTTTGTATACAAAAATTGAATTAAAAATTATTATTAATTGACATTACATAGCGGCGGTTCATATGTAAAACACATATCGTCTGATAGCAGCTTAAGTAAAAAGGTGTTCAATTAAGAAATAAATGGAGTTTAATGTACACCAGTATCGAAAATAAACCGGACTATAGCCTTGTTATTAAAAAAATAATGGTAGAAATTATATACTCGTATATATATAACTAAGGTATCCTTGTCAAATTAAACAAATGCCAATATAAACCAATTTGATTTAATTTGTATCACTGGTTGTAGTTTTACTTTGGCATTCGTCCGTCTTATCTTTGGTCTAAGTCTGCAGCACCACATCTTATTAATCGAAAGTGATCTCTATTACTTAACATCTTATGGACTTAAGGATATGCATACGGCTTAAGTTTAATTAAAAGGCATTCAACATATTTGTCAATTTCGGTTTTTGTTAGTGGCACATTGAGATCTTGTGTACTAAATTTGAGTTTTTATGCCAGAAAGCAGTTGTAACCATTCGTAGGACATCATTAAGACTTTTTCTTAGGCCACAGGACGGTATGATTATCTATGCAATATAAAAGTTATGTGCGTGCATTTTTGTTTGTCTGTCACGGATTTGTGTAGGCACCTAAAAAGGCGTGACGTCTGTGATTTCAATTGGCTGTGGAGAGTTTAATCAAAAACATAAGTATAAGGTTGTGGATCAGAGCAATTGAATCCAAATGGAGTGCATAATTTTTAAGATTGGTTCTAGTCTTCGAGATATGAGTGAAGAATAAAATAATATTTTGCAATTTTTGGCAATAAATGTCCATTTTATTCCAAAGAATTTGAAAATGTAGGACTGTTGGGCAATCTGGCTGTGTCATTTGTACTGTTTGAGATCTGTGTCACGTATAAGCGTCCCATAGTATTTACCCATCATGCCCCGTATCACCTAAGTTTTCAATAAAAAAATCGAGATGGGTTAAACAGACATTGGAGCCTCAGTTTTGAGATAATTTTCCAATGAATGACACACCTTATATCTGGTTCTTTAAACGGTGATTTTTGATTGTGCGTCAACACATTTCCACTTCTGCAACCGTGATGAGAGTAATTCTACTTTCTGTTTCGATAAATCCAAATCACGAATCAATTCATTCAGGTGACTTTGCAAAATTAAATGTTTTTCTTACATGTTAAAATATTCGGTCGACGATAACCTTTTCGTCAATGATGAATTAAAAGTTCCAATAGAATTTGTACTCATACCTAGGCAAAATGGCAAAGGGCCATTGTTCGTACTGGCTTGGACACTGATGACACGACCGTATATACTTTGCTAGTTCTTTTGCATTTAGACCGACCACATTCATCAACAAAAAATATCAACTAAAAATAACAATCATCATCCCTAGTATTGGTTTAAAAAACGAAAAGAATACTTCATTATCAGACTACAACTTCTACAGTTTTGTGTTACATGCGTTACGGCGGTAACACGGCCTGGAAGTGTTTGCACAGAAAAACTAAAATAATGAATCACATTTGTAATATTATTTTCACGTTTTTTATCACATAATACTCGCGAACATAACAAAAACACTTGGAATAGTCATTGCATTTTCCACTTTGTATTTTCACAGCTTTTTTTTTAACGTAAACAAGAACTGTAAGAATAGAATTGAGATGATTTTTCCTTCGATGTAAACATCTGATTTTCGTTATGACAGTGCAGTGTTTTCAACATTCGAATACTCGTAAGCTAAAACCAATTTCGAAAAACGAAACCCGGATTCGAATTTAGCGCCTCATATACGTTACGATTTGTTCTCATCGGTTCTGATCCAAAAGTTGTTCGAATTTCGTAATCTTATAAAATCTTTATTTTTATTCTTCGTCCAGTTCGATAGCTTTCTAGTAGCTTATCGTTAGCAACACAGGAAAATATGCTGAGTCCAGTTTTATACATTTTTCAGGACTTTCTTACATTTTATAGGTTAAATATTTGTTCAATCGGTAAACGCAATATTGTTTCGTTTATTTGTTCCGCTTAAATACCAATAATTGTTTGATAAATCCGATTACATTACGGAGATAATTGAAGGTTTTTGGACTTAGCATAGTTGGTTTTTATTATTTTCTTTTTTTGTGGACTTAGCATATTTTATAATAATGATATTTTGATGAAGTTAAAGATTTTGTGTGTTTCTTTTTTTAATTATTATTAATAATAAAGTAAAATATAAATTAACAAAATCGCATTTCATTGCAGTTAAAAAAATAAAAATTTCAGCTTAGTCAGCCTTTAGAATTGCCTTTTCCACGACCAGTTCGAATATATATATATATATATATATATATATATATATATATATATATATATATATATATATATATATATATATATAGACTGGCCATGCTTGTGACGGGTTGCTTTGCTAATTCCAATGTATTCAGCGGAGATATTATTTGCCACGATTTGGGTGTGTCCAATTTCAAGAATGTTTTGTTCAATAATAAAACTGTTTTTTACAGCTGAATTAAGCAATGCATTACTCATTATATAGTTGCGGTTTTGATAAATACAACCGTCGCTGTAAAAGATTATTTCAGCAGTATTGTCATTGTCAGAGACAACTATTTTTTCAGTGAAGTATGTCCATATATAGTAGTATCTCGAAAAAGTTAACCGAAGTGTTACAAAGGCAATCAATTTCTTCGAACTGTTAACTTTTTTAAGCATTTTTAAATATTGAATAAAGAAAGAAAAAAAACAATAATAAACTTCAATTTTTTTTTGTAAGACATGTTAAATTTTTATTTATTGAATTAGTTTTCATCGCTACAAAAAAGGAAATTATATTTAATTTCTATTGGCTGTTCTAAAGTTCAAAGTCACCATTTAAAATTTCGCGCGTAAGAAATATAAATTTGTACGAAGTGGCTTAAAGAAGTTGTCAAGAATTGTTTTTGTTTTATGTAACAGGTCTTGATCATTTTCGTGCGCATATTGATAAGATCTGCTTTTGATGCTTTCAATTGCTTTCGAGTAGGTCACTTTAGATTGTTGAGTACCTTGCTCGATAATTGATCCGTCGTTATCATTATCGGATACTTTGGAATCAATGTTATCTTCTAAAATTTGATCATTGTTCCAGTTCCCAATGCCTTCAATGCTGATATTAATATTATCACCCACTTTTGACATCAATAATTGAACTTCTCGAGTTGTATCGCTGTATGCACTTTTTGATTCACTCAATTCAGAGAGTGGGATAATGTTAATACACTTTTTTATCTTATTACATGCTTTCATTAGAACTGCTTGAGGGAGTTCATCACACACTGACTTTAGTAACAAAATATCATCACGGATTTTATGTATCCTTAAAATATTTTCAATTTTAATGTTTTGTTGCACGCAAATGTTGCATAACAATTTACTTCGATATCCTAACTTGGATAAACTTTTTGGATTTTGATCCATGGGTTGCAAAACCGCTGTTATGTTAGGTGGTAAAAGCATTTCGTTCATGAGACTGTAACATGTCAACTGGCATACGGGTAGTAGGATTGTCAATTAGCAACAATGGTAAAATATTTTCAGCAGATAATTGGCGAACCTGCAAATATTTCCATACAATAAGCTAAGCAATTTTTTATGAAACTAAAAAATATGTTTATCTGTTTTATAAATGAATTATGGAACTAGTTGAAGCATATCTCTGTTTCTTCCACAATTTCTTTGAACTTTCATGGTCTACTGGGTTTTTAAATCTTTTAAAACAGCGTGGGTCTTCAGATTTACTAACGATCAACGGCTTTAACTCGTGTAAACCATCTGCGCTAGCACACAACCAAAATGTTATTCTTGCCTTTAAAATTGTTTGGCCAGCTGCTGTCTTTTCGTTAACAAGAACAAATGATTTGTCGGGAGAAAAACGATAAAATAGTCCAGACTCATCTGTGTTACAAATTAGGCGGTCGGAGATGTTCATTTCCTTAATTTTTACTCATAAATTATGAATGAAGGGTGTAGAACCCGACGTGTTGCTGGAAATGATTTCTCTCAAATTTTAAGATGGCAAATACTGTGTCTCCTAATGTCTAGGAATAACATTAGATCAAACATTAAGGCAAATAGGTGCGGACGATCTTTATACCCTATTCTAAATAGGAAGTCAAAATTACATTTTAAAAACAAATTACTTTTATTCGAAATGTGCATAAGGCCAATTCTTACGTATGGCTGCCAAATTTGGTATGGTTTTGCCAAAACACACATAAAAATGCTTCAAGTAATACAAAATAAACATTTGAAAATAATTTATAATTTGCCTTCAAGACATCTCACTGACGAATTGCATTTAAGGGCAAACTTAATAACCGATATGGCGCTGTCATTTGAAGAAACATGCAGAAGGTCAAATTACGCCCATCTGAGAGGTTTTATTTGATAATATCTAATTTCAACTATACTATTACGTATAGAATTTATTAGATGTTGTCTTAGAGCTTCTCTATTTTATTTTTGTGATATTAAATTGTAGGTTTTTACTATCTTTTTCCTATTATTAAGTAGTATTTAGAATTAAGCATAATGTTATAATTTGTTGAAATATCTTGATGATAGAAACTCAAAACAATGTAAATAATTTCACTTATCCAATGTTCTTATGAAAGCAAATAAATAAATAAAAAATTAAAATAGTTAAACAAATTAATGAAAAAACGATAAATAAACATTAAAAATTAAAATCGATTACAACTATACCGTCTTAAAAGTGATGGCAGTATATTTAAAATTGCAGCTCAAGCGTCTGTTGTACAGTTACAATATAAAAGAAAGTTTTAAAATAATATTGAAATGAATGATTGACTAAACGAACGTACGTTAAAATGAATGAATGAATTACTAAATGAATGAGTCAGTTGCAAATGGCAGTACAATATTTAATACTCCGATAAGGAAGGAATCCCTAATGCATTTTCCTATCTTTTACTTCATACTGTTCTGTATATAACGTTCTAATAAAATTACAACAATAACACACTATATGTGTACGTATTGTTGTGTATACATTATGAGCAAGGGAACAAGTATTTGGTGTATCATTTAAAATCATTTTTTATTATTTTCCTTACATTCTCAATGACGTTTTGTTAAAAGGTCAAGAAAAGTTTATACATCATCATGCCTCTAGAGGTTTCATTGCTGCAGCAATAGTAACACTTATTCTCAGATTCTCTACTTTATTCTGTTGCATAAAAATCTATTATAGCAACAAAACAAAAGAAGAATGGAACCAAGTTAACATGGAAACAATGCTGATTTTCTTTTCTTATACAAGATTATAACTTCTTCTCCGAACAAAAAAAGGAGAAGCAATTATAAATGATTTTACTTAAGTTGTATAGCAACAAAAAAAAAAAAAAAGCGGAAGACAGAAGAAGAAAAAATAAAACATTTCTGGCATATCTCCTACAAGAATAGCTGCAAAATTATATGAAAACTGTAAAATTTAATAATAAATAATATTCGATGAAAAAATTTTTTAATTTCAAATTGTTGAATAAAATCTTTTAAAAAAGTATTTGATATAAAGAAAAGGTGTAAAATGTTTGGCCCGCAGCTGTATTTAAAAGCTTTCAATGCTTTTCCCCTAGAAAATGAACGTAACAGACTCAAAACTGCAATCTGCGTACGGCAGAAAATTGTTTATTGTTCCAATCTGAAAATCTGTAATACTAAGCACATAGGTATAAAAGGCTAAAGGGACTTATGTTATACTTTGGCCGAATGAAACAGAAGGCAAAACTCTATAGCAAAACACAGGACTTAAATGGAGAATGTGTCTCAGTTTCGAAGGATTATTGCCAATATCTGTGGAGGTAATTCAGTCTTATTTCTACATATAGTTCCTTCTATTCCATTTGGTATATTGTAAAAACTTGTCTGCATTTATATTATGAACTTTCAGACCAATTGTCAGATTGAACACTACACGCATACTTTGGTTTTTCTCAGGCTGGTTTCTATTTCTTTGCCTGTATGTAGTTGTATATACATATCACGCGTATCTGTTAGCAGAATTGCAAAGTACTCAAAATTTTATGCCATATTTCGTTAGTTTTGAAATTATGTATGGCCGAAATGGGCATCTTTATCTAAATGCTACCTGCTGTTTAATCCAATGATTCGATTTTTTTGCAAATATATTTTTTTTAAAAAAACCTAATTTTTCTGTTCGGATTTGTAATAAATTAAAATTCAAAGCATATTAAAGTATATAAACCAATCATTTTTAGAAAAATAAAAATTTTTCTGTAAAATTAATTCAAAATTGACCCGATGATCTTATGAAGGTTAACTTGCAATTAATGATTAGAAGATTCTAAGGAACTAAATTGTAGGGACTAAGTTTCTTAATGTATCTACTATTGGTCGATTTCATGAAACCACTCTGAACAAAAGGAACACATCAAGAAAAAATTTGAATAATAAGAGCGATGTATGACGATGCAGAACTTTCAGTTATTCACAGCGTGAACATCAACCAACCATTTCACACCAATACTGAAGTCAAACCAGGATGCCCATTATGCGGTTGACATTTGTCTACTCTCGCATAAGGTTTCCAATATGAAGTCGAACTAGACTAGAACAAGAGGACCTAGTAAGATGAACTCGCAATGTTTGACTTGAGATAAATATCAGGAAAACCAATGCTATGTAAATAAACAATATTAGCATTGAAAACTTCATGCCTACAAGGTCAACTAGTCGGGTGTGTAGATAGCTTCTAGGAAGTATGATGACTACAAATGGCGGTGGGGGAAAGGACGTGGATTACAGGCTCAATAAAGCGCGGGCGGCATTTGGACGACTGCAGTCAGTATTTAGAAGCTCACATAGATTCAGATGAACTAAGCTGTTTTATGGCAGTAAAACCTGGCTTGTATCGAAAAACATCATTCAAAATCTTCAATTACTCATTAACAGTTGCCTAAGAATTATATGCAGAATATTCTGGCCTAACACCATAAGTGACTCAGAGCTGTCGAACATGACTCATGAGGAACCCATACTGAGAGAGACGGAAAAAGAAAAATGTGGATGGATAGGACTTTTCCGGATGGCAATGAATCGGATCGACTGGGGAACATCATTATTCAGGACTAGGGCAGCTTGGCTGACACCCTCTATCAAACTACCATAGTAAACATATTTTACAAATATTTCTGTGCCTAACATTGGCTTCTCTGTTTAGTTATAGAACTCAAAAGCAAAGTTTATTTGCATAATCGTTTTTACTTTATTAAAAAATCTAAGCTATTTTTTTTATTAAAATAGTTTTGTTTTTTGCATTAAAACAAAATTACGCGAGCAATATAATTCGGTTATTAGAAAAAAATTAATAATAAATTTTTGTTAAAAAAGGGATTATTTTAAAGTGAATATTGTTTTAACAAGTTTTTGTAATGATATTTCATAACTATGTATGTATGTGGGTTGTACATAATAATTCAATTACTTAATTAACCGCTTAATCACTTTAGTAAATTAAAGATAACATTTCTGTCATTTACATTAATAATATTATGTTTCTATTTGTTTTAATCATTTTTTAAAGCGCCAGTTATTTTGTGAAAATTAGTTTATTTTCGCTTAAATGACGCCTATTGTTAACATTTATGTAGTTAGTTACATAGCGCACAGTGGGCGGACTCAGAGTTCAAAAATTCATCCATTTAGTATATCAACGTGAACCTTAAAACTAAATGTGGTTAATATCACCGTACATACTCTTTGCCTACTTTCACTCTATATGAGCAGAAAATGTAGGAAAAATAATTTAGAACTAATTATTTAGAGTATAAAATGCTAAAGGGCCTTCCATTTTAGTTCTTGGAGTGCGCTTTGACGATTTATACAACTTTTGGAGTCGAGAACTCCAATTTTTGAATGAAGATGATTGAGAATCGTTTTATAAATGCAGTTAAATTTCTTGAATAGTTCACTACTTGTTTGTCCTCCTTCAAAAGTGCTATGAGACATTCTTCGTCAAATTCAAAATTTTGTACACCATTTACGTGCTGTATACTCGCCTATGACATTTACTCCGTATAAGTTGCAAATGTGCTGGACTGCTTTAGCAGCTTTTTGGCCTAGATGAAAAGCAAAGAAGAGCAGGCGTATAAAATGTTACTTTTTACCTCCTCGACATCCCTGTTTTAAGCCTCAAAAGTAACAAAGAATTGAATTAATCAAAAATACGATTAGCACAATTTGTAGAGCAGTAAGAGCTTTATTGAATGAATATTATAGACTTTGCAAATAGCAAAAAATCGTTGTAAAACAAAATAAAATATAAAAACGCAACAAACCTATTATTCAAACCAATATCCATGCACCAATACCTCGATTTGCGACGCTTCGGTTTGTGCGATTTCAAGGTTGCGTCATTTTTGTTTCAGTTTACATCGCATGACTTCGAAGTTTCATCGTTAGAGGTTCAAGTTGCGTCCATCATATGAAAATGTTTGTACTAAGCTAATCGCGGACTTCCCGTTTAAGTCAAATACAAATACATAAACTTTTGCTTTTATACCATAAATTAATTATTTGTAATATTACAGCCAAACATAAATCAGAGCCATAAGCGTTGTCTAGCTGTCAAAAATTATCAAACGGCTTCTACATTTACGTTCGGCTAATTCTACCTTAAATGTAGTTGTGTCAGCTAATCGCTTTTGTAATATGAAAGCTATGAAAGTGCTGACTTGACGGTAATGTAACGTAACTGTAACGTCCCAATGTTGAAAGTAGAATTTGACGGCAACGCTTCGTGACATTTGTTAAGCAGTGATGGTCTGTTTGTATGTTAAATTAAATGGGGGAATTTTCACTTTTTTAGCACTTTTTGCACACAATTAAAAAGAGCAATTTAAAACAATTGAACAAAGTAATTTATAATAATTTGAACAAATTTAAAATTTATTTTAGAAAATGTGAGTCCGATTTCAAAAAAAATATTACTATTTTTTAATACAAAATTGCTTCGTATGTATATTGTAAAGTGGAAAAGGAATAAACTAAAAAATTAGCTTTAATAAGTATTCATAGGTGACAAGCAAACATTTTGCGGTAATGATTAATGTGTGTATGTAATTCGTAGATAAAATTAAAAAGAACTTTGGATCAGCAACGACTGGTGTAGGCCACTTAGTTTCAACATTTAAATGAGTAGTATCTTGAAATTTTGATAAACAAAGAAAAAAAAGAAGGATGTCAGGTAAAAGATACCTTTAATTTGGTGCCTTTAATTTGGTGTGCAAAAATTTTGGTTACATTGGGATGCGCTGGAGAGAAGTGACTACCGACACCAAAAGCATTAAGTTTCGAAATGAGAGCCACGTGCCAAACTCTATCAAACGCCTTTGTAATATCCAGAGCCACAACCTTACGCTCGCCAAAACCATTAATGGACTTGTTCCACTTCTCCGAGAGCAACGCCAGCAGGTCACCAGTAGAACGGCCCTTTCGGAAATCGTACTGACGATCGCTAAGTAAATCGTTGGACTCCAGATATCCCACAATTTGGTGATTAATCATACTCTCTATAACCTTGGAGAGTGTGGAACAAACTGCTATTAGACGGTAGTTCTCAGGGTTACTAGCCTCGCCCTTTTTGAGGATTGGCGTTACATTAGCAACCTTCCAGCAAGATGCAAAAATACCGGCGCGATATGACGCACTGAAAAGGTGAGCTAATGGACGCGCAAGTGTCGAAGAGCACTGTTTCAGGACCAGTGCTGGTATGCCATCCGGCCCAGAAGACTTTAGATTTGCAAGGACCCTTTTTACAGCACGAGCTCGAAAGGATATACTAGGCATAATTACTGATACTCTTTCAAGTTCGGGCAGAGGTTGAACGCTCTCCGGCAAGTGAGAATTACTTGCAAACATTTCGGCCAAAATGTTTGCCTTTTCAACCGCTTTCGTGAATGTGTGGTCATTCTTTATAAGAGCAGGAACCGAACTAGCGTTGTTCCTCAGCCTTTTAACGAATGACCAAAAGTTTTTACTTCCCCGCGGAAAAGTAAGAACGTTAGCATGAAGGCGCAGTGTGGGCACATTTGTTATTGCGCCAATTCCTGAATGCTTCCTCTCTGGATCTGACTGCCAATTTACACGTCAGATTAAACCAAGATTTGCTTCTGGGTTTAATCGAAAGCTTTTTGGATGGGATGAAAATATCCATCTCTAGCCTTATTGTATTCACCACAATTTCTGCCATCGCATCGACGTTTGAGTCAGGGAAACAAAGTTTCCAATTAAAATGCCCAAAAAAATCGTGCAGCTCAGCCCAACGAGCATCCTCGTAGTTAAAAATAGAGCGTTCCTTAGCCATGGGTGGCACCTCGGGAAGAGCGGTGGACGAGAATGAGGCAGAAACTGTGCAAAGATCCGAATTTCCGAGAGGTGCAAGAACCTCAACTACATACTTTTCAGGGTGTGTTGTGAGGAAAAGGTCGAGGGTATTGTTCTGGTGCCCATCTACACACGATATATGTGTAGGTTCATTTACTAATTGCGCAAGGTGATTGTGCGCGGCAAATAACTCAACGTATTGGCCTTCCGGAGTTGTACGGCCTGAATGCCGTAACCAAGACGAATTATGAACATTGAAATCACCAGCAACAACAATTTCACTGTTCGGATAATTCGAAAGGATACTCGATATTGAGTCGGAAAGAGAGTCAAAGCCAGATATGGTAACCTCTCTTCCCGCGTTTGGGTTTCTATACAAAAACCCGAAGTGCAAAAGATGTGCTCTGATTCTGAACTTAACCTATAAACAGTTAAATTCCGCATCATACATGCCAATAGGTTGCTGGCATTGATACACAACTTCATTGCGAATGTACATAGCAAGACCCCTATGAAAATTAAAAAGGGACAGAAGGTGATACCCAGGGATATGAAAATCCTGTGGATCAGCATTTTCAGAAACCTGGGAACCTGGCGAAAACATCCGGCCTATGGAGACAAATGTACGCATACACGGAGAAATGGTTCGCCCGCAGCCCACGCACATTGCAGAAATCAATCCGAAAGCATCTTGCCATTACGTAAATTGAACCAAATAAATAAAAAAAAAAAAAAATAAATATATAAATTAACCACGAGTAAACAAAAATCAAACAAACCCCTCTGAATGCGTACAACAAGGAAATGGGTTACTGCTGGTTGATTATTCAGCAGCCAGTGTTATACCTTCACCACTGAATAATCCAACTGCGACCCCTCCAATTGGTTCGCACCCAAAGGTTTGGAAAGGAATACTGAGGGGAAGGGAAAGCACTATTGCCGATGGTAGGGCACATAATTTAATTCTCACCTATGGATCAAACAGTCTTTCATTTTGCCGATGTTTAATCTTGCCCGTATTCGAATTAGTTATTGTCAGGTGTGTGTTTATTTTTTTATGTTAGTGTTTTGTTGTTTGTTTCATTCCAATAATTTGTTTTGTTATTAATATCTTTTTGTTTCCGTTCTTATTGATGATGTTGTATTTTCCTGTTCTATTTATTTATTTATTTATTTAAATATTGTTATTGTATGTTCCGTTAGGATTGTTGGTTATTTTTGTCTATGTTCCACAATTCTCTTTTGAGAAATTGTTCCGTTGAATTTTTGTTGGTTGATAATTTTATGTTGTTTTGTTATTTTTTGTCATTGTCAAGAGTTGTTTCAATTATTGTTATGTTTTCTGTTCTTCTGGTGTATTTCTAATAAAATTCTCTTAAATTATGTTGTTGTTATTATATTTAAAATCTTAATTATTTGTCATTATGTGTGTTTATGTCATGATTTTTGTTGTTTAATTTTTTGTCTTCACTTGTGATCTTGAATTTTTGTTGTTCTATTTTAGTTTTTCAATTTTTATTTTTATTGTTTGTAATTTAATTTAAAGAAAATATATATATATATATATATATATATATATATATATATATATATATATATATATATATATATATATATATTAGAAATGGCACTGAAACATTATGGACGGACATCAGAACACGTATTGACGGTACAAACGACAGAACACTACTGTTACACTACACAGTTGAAAACTCCTTCTTAGTCACCGGATCTTAAGCCAATAGAGCACCTCCAAATATTAAAACTAGGGGTAAGAGGAAGAATAGTTAAAAATTTTCAGCTCTGTGATGCATAATAAATTAGCAAAATTTTTTCTAATTTTTCTTCTAATAACCATAATACTATATATTACTTGTTGTTTACTTATTTCTGTAATGACAATTTATTAAATTTTATTGTTTTCCTTGTACAAATTAATCATATACAAGAAAAATTTTATTTTCTTTTAATTGTTAACTGCGTTTAACTCAGCAAAACTAAATAATAATTTTTTTTTAATTTATAGACTTTTATTAAAAAGAAATGAATGGGTTAAATAGTTGTTTACTTACTTTACTGACTAACCATATTTGCTTTAATTTTAATGCTAGTAACACTATATAAATTTTGCATATTTATTTAATAATACTATACAAAACGTAAAAATGCTTTTGATACTTAATATATTTTTTTTTTGATGCGCCATTGTCGCCTTACTTCAAATATCATCATCGTTATGGATGTTTTTTTTTAGAAATGTAATATTTTTAAGTAGTTACCTTATGATAACTTTGAAATGACTTATCTGTTACGCCATATGTTAAAAAATTCTATATTATACCAGCTTTAAGTCATTCTAATATAATTTTTTAATATAACCACTATTCTTCGAGATATTTGTTTCTGCAAATTATATTTGAAAAAAATTTGTTTAAATATTATGAAATTTTTGATTTCTAAAAATTAACAAAAGATAGATATTTTGTATAGCACCTTAGTTACTCTGTCGAGTAATTGTTGTTGCTTACATAGTTGTAAATAGGAAGAGTAATTAAGGATAGAAATTGTTATTGCTTGTAAAAAGGTGACAAGCAATGGTGCACAAAACTATGTAAGTAAAGGATTTTAATAAAAACCTAAACGGAAGATTGATTTTATTTTACCTACTATCTACGAACTCATAAATAAACGTTTTTAAAAAGTAAAAATGTAACAATACATACCATAAAATTAGGGAAGTAATAGCATGTATGTATCGAACATAAATATTCATATTTTGTATATGTACACCTATCACTCGATTTGCACGGTACTTTTTTTACACGATTTTTTTGTTTTCGTGTGAGTGGAGATATTTTGGAATTACCTTTATTTGCAGGAAAATGAAAAAGTGTTCAACCTTATTCTCAAGAATTTAAACTTTATTTCATTTTTTAAAATAGGACGATTTTAAATATTTTATATTTTTCTAACTCTATTATATTCTAAAACTCTATAGCTTTACAAAATTCTTTGAAACCATCAAAAAATTCTTACAAACCATAGGTACTATATTTTTTACGCGTTAAAAAAAGTGTACAAAAAGAAAACTATATCAGAAAAGAATGGCGTAGAAATACCTGGGAAATAAGACCAATCTTTGATAGGTGCTATTGAGTACAACAATAATCTGAATGTGAAATTTTCGAAACACCTGCAAAATGTTGAGCTACGGTTAAAAACCAGAGTTTTCATACTTTTATGCACTTATAAGCTAATAACTTAGCTGAATATTAATCAACTTTAAACGGATTTGGAAAGAAGACGAACGGGCCTATTAAATGGCGTACTTAACTTAAGTAAAATTAAGGAATCTGTATATACATATTCTCAAGCAGACACATTTTTGTCCAAATTATTCTATTCTTCGGGACGTTTTTACAGGCTATTTTATATAGAAATCGACCGATATTTTTGGATTAATGTTTATCAACGAATAAAATGATACTTTACTTTTTCAAATCCGATGGAAATCGACAGAGTTAAGCACCTATTGGGTAAAATCTTAATGGTAAATCATAAAGGCTACACATTATTTTGACATAGTATATATATATATATATATATATATATATATATGCTTTTTAACTAAAGTACTGTCCAATTTAAATATGCCTCTCAATAGTTAATATTCGTGTGGCAATTCTTACACACTTGATCAAGGTTTCAACGCGTACAAAACAGGTCTTCTTGAAACTAGAAATTATGTTAAAATAATATAAGAGTTCTGGTTAAACCAAAATGAAAATCATGTTGAAGTAATATGAAATTCTTATTGAATCAACATTGTGAAAAGTTAAAATAACGTGAGTTTCATGGTTAATGTTTACTTAACTATGAATTCGATTAAAACTAATATGATGGTCATATTAAAATAACATGAAACATGTTGAAACAACATGCCATATCATGTTAATTTGAAAAGATTTCTACATTGCTACATTTATTCAGCCGCTGCTTAACTTGTTATATGTATATGGACAATATACAAATGTTTATACAAAATATTTTTGGGAATATGGACATTTACATATATGAAGTGTATACATACATATGTAGTATATCCTATATATGAGTATTTATTTTCCATATATGTATGTATACTTTTGCGTCGTTTTTGGGTATCGATTTTATGGTCCATATATAACTTTTTTAGCTAAGATGTTTTTTTTTTGAAACAAATGTTTTTTTTTTTTTGAAACAAATGTTTTTTTTTTAGTTTTTATTTACTTATACAAATGAAATAAGAAACATTTACATTTTAACAAAAATTTTGAAAATATGAACAAATATACAGTGCACTCTGTATAACGGCAACACTCGTTTTTGTCAACATTCCCAAACATGAACTTTTTTTTCTAACATTGTCAAAACGTCAACCAAACCACAAAGTTCTAAAACATCAACTCCAAATAAAGCAAAATTTTAACTTCGATAACAGCTAAAACACATACATACAGTGCGTACATACATACATTTACTTTACGAAATTAGTTTCTCATAACTATTATAGAAATGAAGCTACTTATGTACTGCCTTTCTCTGTTCAGTAGATTTTTTGTTCTCGTTGGAAACCTTTTTGGTTTTTTTGGATTTTTTTTGTTGGCTTCTAGTTTATAAACAATAAAAACGCTTTAAACTACACAATCAATATGTTTTTTATATAAACTTCTACATTCATAAACGTCAACAATCTAATAAATGTCAACACTCGCGGTTTTAATGAGTTCAGGTTATCCCGAGTGCACTGTACATCTATCTACACGTCTATATAAAAATAAGTTTTCCTATGTTAGTCATTTTATAACTCGAGAACCACTGAACCGATTCACAATCCAATACACGCGTTGAAAAGGTGTACATTTACTGATGGTTTTGGTTAAGCTGATCAGTGCCACACCCATATAAAATTTTTATTTGTGCCATTATCTTCGAAACTGTAATAGACCAAATAACTTTGTGGTCAATACAAATCATTAGTGCCACCTCCCATACAAATTTGGTCTAAACAACTTCGAAATATAGGCGAAATTGAATAATTGGGTGTGGCACCTCAAATACACAGTAAATATTAATTTTTGTATATTTAGAGAACGGTTAAAATGGTACTGTCCGAACTTGGTCTATATAACTTGACAAATCATTAATTTAAATGCATACCTTTCAATTTTTCCTATGAGGAATACATTTTATAGTTATACAACACAAACGCTTCCAGTAAAGCGGGAAGGCTTACTCCAGTGCTATATAAAAATTAATGCGTGTTTGTTTTAAGATTGTATACAGCTAAAAAGCAGAACCTACAGTGTCTTTCTGGATGGAACAAATAATTGGATCTTGACTGGAAGAGGGCAAGATGGAGAAAACGGACAAAATATATAATTAACATAGCATTTAAGATGGGTGTAGCGAAGCATACCGAGTTTTAGCTTGTACATATATATATATATACGGGATACTTCGATTAAACAATTATTATTCTTATTGATTGGGTTTGTTTTCGGCAGGATTTCGTAAATTAATAAAACCATCATTGTTTGATAGAACACTAGTAAATAGGACCGTGTTCATGATTTGTGGAAAAGCAGATTCCATAGTTGAACTCTATTTTGATAATGAAATGTTACATATTATTGGTGATAAAACTGCCAAATAATTTTCCACGTGGTCTTCGTCACCTCTATTTTTGTTGTAATCTAATATCATAAGCTGCTTATTCATAAGATCTTCTCTTCGTGGTGCTACAAATTTTCCTCTTTTATTTACAAAAAATTTAAGGAAGCTTTGTGCCAAATTGTAGCTGATAAAAATGTTGTCGCACACAAGCTTTTTTAATCTTTTTATGGAAAACATTCGCCCACTAATTTCTCACAGTTATTTCTTGATTAATTGACGCCGCCATACCCTGTATATGTGACAAGTTTTGATAGTGTGTATTGACAAGACCTGCTTCTGTTACATGTGTCCAAATGCACCTTTATCTTCTCGCGTTTTGGGTATTCTAAGGTTCATAGCATTAGTTAAGTTTTCCGTTTATTTTACGAGTAAGAATGTCACATATTTCATGAGATATTGCAAGTTTGAATGTTTTTACAATATTTTAACATTGTGTTATTTGTATTGGCTCATAGCTTTTCAAAAATCATTCTCTTAGGTTGCAGAATCTGAGAGTTCTTGGTGATGAAGCTGAGATAGTAAGGTTATTTACCAGTGCATGGTGGTTCCACTTACATATGTATATGGGGTTGACGGCCAGTAATACTTCCAATTAGAATATTAACGAAAAGCAGTGTTTACTTTCTTATACAATTGTGGAAATTATTTATTATTAAAACGAGTGTGGTTGATACCTATATATAACCCTCTAACAAAAATAAAATAATTTACACAATATGTGTGGTATCAAATTAAAAATAAAATTTAAAAAGCTATTAAATGTTAAAAGATAATCTATTTATTTAGAAAATCGAAAACAGATAATCAAATTAATTTTTGCTTCGTTTTCTAGATGAAGGACTCACGACATTTTTATGAATTGCTTGCTATAAAGCTTAATGACTCTACCAATTGCCAATATATTTCTAAGAACTAAAGCGCATTTTATTCATAACTAAACATACTTCTTCAACGAATTCATAAATAGTTCGGTTACAATATAAGATGTGTAAAAACATTTTTAAACTTAAGAAATGCGAAAAAAATTGGGGAATAATGTGTTTGCTTGAAAAATAGACACAGATTCCACAAGGTTACCTAAATACAGTATAGTATATGGTATATATCATTACAAAGGTCTGTTCATTTCCTTTTTTAAATTTGATAAGAAACCTAAAATCGCTCAGAAAACCAGTTTTTTACTCGCAACTCAAGATTCTGGAAGTGTTATAAGAAATACAGATTCTGGTGAAACTCTATGGTGCCTATCAGAAACATTATATGACTTTCAAGGTATTTCTACTTCATTCTATTTTGTCGTATGGTGTTATTTAAAAATATGTCTCAAAACCAAAGACGTCCCTGGTTGGCAACTGAAATTAACAGCATAAAATCTCAAAACAAAAAACAAACAAAAAAAAATAATAATAAAAAAGACCGATTGGGTAACCAGGGAGAAACACAACTAAAATTTTTCTGAACTTAAAATATATTCACGAGTAAAAAATAAAAATGTCACGTGGAAAAATTATTGTTTGTAATAAATACATATTTAACAAGCTCATGACAACAAAATTATTTAAAAAAAATAAACACCTCCCTCGTGAAGAATAATTTTGGTTTCAGTTAATACAGAACTGCTTTAAGCTTGTTTATGATGTACTTTATTTTCGACCTTTTTACACTGCAACCAGCAACCAATAATATTCTCTCTCGTTTGAGGCTATTTGTAACGGGAACGATGGAAATGAAGCAAGTTATGTTACATGTGATAAACAAATTTTAACATTAATTATATTCTTTTTGGCCTGTGGCAGGAACCACTGGTCACTCGACGGATTTGTTAAATGTTTTTGGAATAATACACAAAAATTTATTCCACAATATAATTTATATTTTCGTAAAAAATATTTATTGAAAAGTAAAAAATCGATTGATTGATTGATTTGTTTTAAAGAAACACACATTAGCCATACAAATAAAAATTTTATTTTTGATGTAAAGTCAACTGCCTACTTGGCATTCATATGGTTTATTAATATGACAAACCACACAGCGTTTTGAGTTCCCAGAACGTCTCGAAATAAATAACAGAATTTTTCTGTTAAAGATTGACAATTGCTTCGAATGGTCTCTTGACAGTGATGTTATAACAGCTGTACGATATAGTAGTTGCGACAACAGTTTTTTTTCCCTCTTTTATCAACTAACAAATTAAAGGCTTTTGAGGCTTTTATAATATTCTGAACGTGCCTGCCTTTGCTGCATTTGCCATTTACGTGGAGAATTCTACAAGCCGTAGTAAGATGTTTCTTTACAAGCTCATCGAACAATTGTAAACTAAAAGCTTGATAGCTTCGCCAATTTCCTGGCAATACTTATGTCATTCTATTCTGTCACAAAATTCAACATATTATCTCCACTGAATGAAATTAATCGATTTACACTTGAGCAACATTGGGATTTATTGGAAATTTATTTCCAAACCAAAGACAATTGGTCGGAAATTTGCACGAAAATATCGTACAAAATTTAGTCGCAGAGAAGGACCAACAGTGCCCGCTATACGACTGTGACTGAGAGTGTGTGTGGGGATCCATTAATATCAGCTCGTCTACGTTCTCAAGATTTGAACACTTCACGCACCAGTTTACGTCGAATTTTGTAAAAAGATCTCGGTATGACGCCTTAAAAAGTTTAATTGGTTCAAGAGTTGAAGTCGCATGACCATCCGCTTCGTTTGACGAAAAACTGCACGATGATGTCGATTTTGCCAAACAAATCATCCTTTTGGATGAGGCTCAATTTCATCTTGGTGGGTATGTTAATAAGCAAAATTACTGTATTTGGTGCACAGAAAACCCAAACGTGGTCTTACAAAAGCCAATGCACCCATTACGAGTGACTGCTTTGTGCGGCTTATGAAGCGGAGGCATCATTGGCCAATATTTCTTTGAAAATGAGGACGGCGCAACCATTACGGTCAATGGAGACTCCTATCGCACCATGATAAGCTATTTTTTTATACTCGCTCTTCATGGTACTGATGTGAACGATGTTTGGTTTCAACAGGATGATGCCACAATCGATTTATTGCTTTATTGCATTTTTAAATTTAAACTTTTAAATGGCCCACCCGATACTTTTATAACATCCGGTAATATTCAATTAAGTTTTTAGTTTATATATAAGTGCATAAGAGTACGAGAACCCAGTTTTTTACCCTTAACTCAGTTCTGGAGATGTTTGGATTATTTTTTTGTTATTCGATAAAGCTTAACAGAAAAAAAGTATTTCTCTCAGTTATTATTTTGTCGCACAGTGTTATTTATATGTAAGAACATTTATGTGTGTATGTTTATTGTCTTAATTTAAACTTTAACTTAAAGAAAATATTATTAAGGGTTTTAAATCGGCCAACGTCTTTTTGCACATTCGTCATCTTTGCGATTTTTTTAATCACAAAAAAATGTCGGACATACACTTTTACAATTTTAAGAAATTTTTAATTTAGGGGCATAGATTTGTGCTTAAAATTGAAATTATGTATTTGATTTTCAGATTTATGTAGGTTTCTTCAATTAAAACACTGTAAAATTTATTTGTTCTATAATCGCTTGGACAATTGTCATCTGTTATCATTGTCATCATTATTGTTATTGTGATCATTAGTTAGGAATTATAATGCCGAACGGTGTACGTTATCGACGTATCATAATCATCATCATCTAGTGTCATTGAATAATAGTGTCATATCACAAAATAAACCTATTGTTTGGCCCCAAGATTATGTGCCTTGATGCCTTTTGATTATATCATTTCTCCATGTTTTATGCCGCGCATCCACTAACAAGTTTTCTTGCGGATATTGTTTCCAGATGTAACTGCCGGAAGTTTTTGTCGTATAAACACGTGTTAGAAGAAGATTTTCAGAAGTCACGGCTTGCAGAAGTTACTTGCAGCAATTATGTGAAAACATGTGTTTGATGCTTGCTAGAAGTCGCTTGAACGACTTGCTGCAAACTGCATGTGTTTTGAAGACTTTCAGAAGAAATTGGGTATACGTTGGGTAAACGGTTTGTGGTACTCTCTTCTGTTTTTAGTTTTGTTTTGTGTTTCTTTTTTAGTTCGTTTCCAAATTTATAAAAATGGACAGAAATGAGATCGTAGTAAAAAAATACAGTTGGTAATTGAAGAACACGTCCTTAAAAGACTATAAGAATAAAATTAAAAAACAAAACGCCCGAAAAAGAGATCAAAAGGAAAACTAAAACCAGGTCTGTGGGAGGTATACCCAATCTCATTTTAGTATCCTGCTTTTGAATACTTGTATGAATTAAAAATAAACTGGAAAATTTTTGGACAATAGTAAAAAAGATCTGGAAAAATATATTTTTGACTTCGAAAAACATGTCGAAGCTATGGCAACGAAGGTAATATGTATGGCATCAGATTTCCTTTACGTTTTTGATTAATATTGTAGAAAGTACGTCTAAATACTTTGAAACGCCACAAAAACAGGAATTCTAAAAGTAGTGTTAAAAAATATAAGTTCCTCTTTATTTAAGCGAACATTGCAAAACTAAGTGCATGCGGATTCTTTTATGTGATTGTCTCTCTCTCATTCTACTGATTAAAATATTTGATTTTATACTAAACTAATAAAAATAATTCTTTTTTGGTTCGGGTACTCGTATTTGTGGCCTTCGTTTTTTGTTTCGCTGAGACAAACAAATCATGGTATTGCCAGCATGAAAACTTAAAATTTAGTAAAGCAATCATTAGCTAAAGTAGGGTTTTTGCATAGGTTTTTTTTAACAAATGTTTGTTAAGCTTAACGTGTAACGGTAGCTAACGCTCGCTTCAAGTGTACTTTTTTTTCTGCATAAGGCCGAAAGTATATTCAAAGTCATCAACCGCAAATATTCAAGTAATGTAATATTCAAACACATTGTGTGAAAACACATCTATACTTTTTGCAGCAAGTTCGTCGTAATAACTTCTACAAACTTCTGTAAGCAGACTTCCGCAAGTTTCTTGCATAAGTTTTTCCGCAAATAACTTGCTAGTAGAGAGAGCTTTATACTAACAACCCATGCAAAAATTTCAATGAGAAACCACCGGAAGTTCTTAAAAGAAAGTGGTTGAAATTTAGACTGATAGCCAATACAGCTAGTCGTTTGGCTGATATATGTATCAAATATCATAAATGCCATGGAATTTTCCTACAAACAGCATAAAATTGCATTTATTTTATTATTCTTTTATTATTTAATATTAAATAAGGCATGTAAACGAATTTTTTTTTTACAAATTCAAATGCGAATATTCCGATCAAACCAAAAAAGTGATGAAAAAACCTTTACTAATAAAATTCCATAATTTGTAAAAAATAAAATACCTCCTATGTTCTTAGTTTAAAGCGAAAAATTATGGAGTCAACATCAAAGTTATAGAAACAATGTAAAAAATCTTCTAGAGAATTTTTTACCTTTCCCAAATGTCTTCTTTGCAACCACCCGAAGGCTAGCGGAAACGTCTTGAGTCTTGGTCTCAATACTATAAAGCATTCATGAAAGATGGTGTAATCAAAAAATTTTAATACCAAAGGGTAGATAAATTGGCAAAAAAATTCCTTGTCTGGCAGAAAAGAGTGCTTAGAAAAACGTTTGTTACTTTTGTACAAAGCTTACTCTATGCCGCCAATATTCTGGCCTGATTTATTAATAATCCATTGCTTATACAAAACAGTAGGACGATTTGTTGAAAAAGAATAATCCATCAAACTGCTTCGAACTTCATCCGTTGGAAAAATCTTGGACTAAGGTACAATCAAGACCTCGAAAACCGTAAAATGTAGCCAAAACTGCAATATATTTGTGTTTCAAGTAAAGTAAGTCACTGGTAAATTGGTAAAAAAGATGTCCAAAAGTTTATGAGTGGCTTGAAGAGTAAAATGCCTATATATGCCTTATATTGTAGACAAATATAACATTTTTTGATTGTTTTGAAATCTTTGGAGAAATACAAAATTAAAAGACACATCAATAATTAGAACATAAAAACATGTATCTCTACAGCAAAAGAATTAACAAAATTCAATTCTTTTAAACAGTATTGACAAAAATTACAAAAATATCGCAAAATTCATGCTTTACTTAAAATCGTACACTTACATAAACTTAAAATTAAAGCAATGGTTTTCATTTCATAGGGCAATTGTTTACGCTCAACTCACACATATTCTTACGCACTGGAAGAAATTTGCATTTAGTCGTCACTGAAACAGCGACGAATTAACAAGTGAGGTGGCTGTTTGTGGATGTTTTTCTTTTTTTTTCAACTAAATGTACTGATTAAAATTATTAAGAATGTGCAACGAATATATTATGATTATTAATGCATTTGGTAATTCCCAGTGCATTATAAATGTTACACAAAACATTTACATTTTTATATTTTAAATTTAAAATAAATTCTTAGAGAACTTAATCCTACTTTTAACCAGTTACAAAAATATCTTACAGTGCATTTATTTTTTTCTCACCAACACAAATGCAATTTTAATTTTGCATATAAAAAAAAATTGCTACATTTAGGAGCTTCTTGGACTTGGACTCCACAAGTTTTTACAGCTTTTAGGAGTTATTTTATTCAAAACTTTTTGAAGTGCCTTCTGAAAGATGCTTATGTTAGGTATTCTCTAATTTTTTTTATCTGGTATTTTCCACAGATGTTCAATAGCGTTCATAGAAGGTGACTAGTACTGCATTTTAATTACCTTTAGACGGTTATATAGCGTCTAGAGCCGACCAACATGGAAGGATTGACTTAAAAGTATTCGAAGTACTCAGTTTTTCCCAATTTTTTTTTAATTGTACATTTCAATTCTCAGATAGACAAATTTATACATATTGCCTTCAACAAATACTAATATACACACTCCAGCAGCTGATAAACAACCCTAAACTATTATTCCACCATGTTTCACAGTTAATCACATGTTGGATTTATCCATTATTATTATTCTAGTCACTTATATTAATTCGGCTATAATAGCTGTTCAGATGGAATAATTTTTGAATTGTAGACACGCTTATTTGCTTTTCCAAATATATTTTCAACTAACTTTGGGCCTAAAACTGGGACTTTTTTCTGATTATCTAGCGCTCATCATTATGAATTAACTTTAATTTAAAATATTTTTTAGTTTCATTTGTTTTCACTCAAACTCCTTTGAAATGAAAATAAATTTAATAAAAACTTTAGATAGCCAATCTATTAACCGTAAATTACAGTGAAAAGTCACTTTACTTGATTTATTAATATTTATTTGAAATTAATAAAAACACCCATGATCTTTTCTGTACGATTTTAAATGACGCATGATATACGTTCTGACAGTTTTACATAATTTTCTTAATATTTAGATACGATAAATTACAATCGTACCATATTTTGTGATAAATAATAGCACGCACAATATAAAAATATCAATTTAAACAATTTCTAAACCATAAAAGGCCTTACCTGAATGAATACTTTTTCAACACCATAGTGTACACCATAGTGTAAATGGCATACACTGTATATATATAGTACAGTATATGTATGTAAAAAAGAGTACTTTTGAAATTTCTTTCATATTTTAGAGTACATTGTGCAGAAAAGTGTACACGTTCTTCTTAAAAGAGCACTTATGGTATTCTGTTCATAATACCAACAATTTGTTAGGAGTCGATTTGTTTAAATAAATATGTGTTAAACAACAATTTATTTATTTTTAGTAATATAGCATTAACAAAATACTTACGGTTGTATTAAAAAAATAACTTAACTTATACTTCAAATTGCACATTAACTAATACAGACTTTGTGTCTAATAAATGTATTAAAAAACAGTAAATTAACTAATGTGTTCTTCAGCAATTTTTTTACTAAAGACGGGTAACAACATCATTTTACTCAGCCATTTTATTCTTAATGATGGAAGTGAGCAGTTATTACGTTGCTGTTGTAGCCCACTATAATCGGTAAATTACAAATAATTGCCTTTTTTATTGTTTTTAATGAAAAATATTTTGCTGCAATAAAAAGAGACGATTGAAATAAAAGAAATTTGCTTTTAGTTTAAACAATCCAAAAAATTATTAATTTGAGTGGATTGTATTTGTAGGGATAAAAACGTACTTTAATAACAAGTCTTTTATTTGTTTTGATTATTTATACATCAATTAAGAAATAAATTAAATGTATTCTCTTAATTATGATTATTTATACCAGATTTCGGCAGGCAGCTGATCTGCTCTTCTATTTTCACACGTACGTAGTCACACGCATAGGCAAAAAATTAACAAAGAGAAGTAACGAGTAAAAAAGTGTAAAAATACAGAGCAAAATGGCCTGAGTGAGAGACTCTCAAATTATTAACACATATTACATATATACATATGTATGTAGTTAAAACGCATCATCAAGTAAACGGCGTCTGATTTGGCCGTTTTTGAAATTTTTTATGGATTCGTTAAAAAACCGACGGTATATTTAATGAATGTACCTTTTCTATCGATATAATATTGCGTTAAGTCTCTGCCAGTTTTTTATTTTTTATTTTTATATGGATTCCATTAATAGCACCACTTATTTCAGTAAAGTTGTGTATCGCTTAACTATTTTGCAATTATTATTTCTTCCTCAACAGATAATGGCATTTTAATTTTTGATTTATCTAATTTAACCAAAGCTCAAGCAAATTTTGCCCAAATTCTGCTGAATGAATGTTAACTGCATCATCCTCAACCTGAAAGTAAGTTTTATTTAAAATCAACTGCTATATTACGCAAATCTTTATATTCTTCTACATACGAGCGATGCCAATTTTTATTATATTTATATTCTTAAACTCCTCGTGTCGAATATAGAATGGGTTAAGATCTTTTTTGTTGTGGCGTTGTAATGTGTGGATCTACTTATTTTCAAAGTAATGATGTCTGGCAGTTCTTAACAGTTACAGTGACAGAATGTGTACATGAAAAAAACATGTTAAGATAAGTGTTGTTGTTGGAAATCTCAAATGAAAATAAGATTTTAATATTTTTTCCCTTTTGAAAGGATTTATTTTACAAACTGTATATTAGAATAGTCATCTGTCTTTCAGAAGAAGATTTTTCACTCAGTGATTTTACTGAAGGCAGAAAGTGCAACATTTTGCAATCTAAAGGGAAACATTTTTAAAATAAACCACGATACTATTTACTTCAGCAATCTTTTTTTTTTGAGAAATGAACACAAAAATACATGTACCAATAGTCGGCAGTTTAAGACTTTTGTTTATTTCAAGCTACTGCCCTTACGCATGCGAATCTGGTATAGAATTGATGACTCACAATTCATTAATTTGCTTTGTTTCAGATTATTAAGTAAATTTAAACATTTTCTTATTGAAATTTACTGTTTTTTTGAAAAACACTAAACTTGCCAGTAGTCGGTACTAATATTACAGTTTATGGCGTACTATGTTCCTATTGTCGACATATCATATATCAGTGCAGAAAATAATAAGTCGAGATTGATTTCAAACTGTTACTTATTAAAAACAAATATGTTTCACAATTCTATATGTTCAATAAGATCAAGCAGACATGAAAGATAAATTCATATCAGAAAATTATGAATATTAATTGTGTATAATTCAGATTTTGTGCATAGGTTACATGTTAAAAATAAAAAATAAAAAAGTACGTCACAAAGGAATATATTATATGGAATTATATTATATAGCTTCTGAAAGCTAACCTCTAACGCGTCTATAACTGGTATTTCAAAATGTGTTAGCTTTTACGATACTCAAGACGCTCAGTTACAGTTCGAACATAGCATGACATGAAAGGCGCCAAATCAAGAACACTGCGATGTCCTCTTAGGAAACAGAAAGTCATTACACGTAAAATTAATATCACGCAAAATTTCATGAGTGGAATCATTGAAATGGAATTGAATTTGGTGCTTTAAAACGTAATACCGGACACTTGTCGACTGCAACTTGAAGAAAATGGTATAGAAATATCCAAACGACTTTGGGAGAAGTACGTTGATAATTTGGTCAAAAAAAACTTTGTTTACGGATGAAAAATGTTTACCGAACCAAAGAAGTATAATAAACAAAATACACAAAATGTAAGCACAGTAGTCTAGAGAAGTATCTGAGTTTACCACACTCGTCGAAAAGGTAATCCAGTTTACTATACATAGGTTGCCGACTTGCATTTCTGTTTGCCAGGGAACAAAACTTCAGCCAAAGTTTACAAGAAATTCGTTTTGAAAGCGGTTATGAAGCCACTTCATCCTTCGCTGTTCCAAAGCCGGCTGTAGATTTTGCAACAGGATTCTGAGGCACCCCATTCTTAAGTCTTTCACTTTTATAGCCATATTTCAACAGTTTTCTACCCTTAGAAAACATTTCCGATTGAAAATTTATTATTCTAAAGTAGTTATTAACATTATAAATTCGACTTCCTACTAATTTTTTTGTTAAGAAAACAAGCATTTTCGTAAAAACCGAAAGACAGTCACTAATTAGAGGAAAATATTGTCAAAAATACTTATTTTAGCAAATTGTTCTTAACATATAGAAAGCTGAGAATATTTACTTTTACTTTTATTTTTAGATATTAAAGTATAAATTTAAAAATTGCCGACTACTGGCACATGCCGAACTTTGGTCACTCACTTATCCTATAAGCAAAACAGGCAAAAAAAGTTCTTTTAATTCGTAAAAAATAGTATGTATATGAAATCTATTTTAAGAAAATTTGGCATGAAGAATTAAAAATAAAATGAATTCAAACTCATTTTAAAAAGGTTAATAACACTTTTTCTTTTAGTTAGTACTAAATAAACTTTTTCTATATTTCTATTACTTAATAACTTTGTTTTATTTTTTAATTTTTTAAGACCTTTAAACAGTACATCTTTCAGATAGTTGTACCCATAATGTGTACTAAGGGGAAATCACGACGTTCTCTGTTATACAAGTTATTTTTAATTGAATTTCCACGGTTTTGATTTTTTTTTAGAAATATTTTTTATTCTTTCATTAAATTATTAAGTTTTACAATTTTTGTTTGCTTTATATTTATTACTATAAAAACACCTTTATTAACTTAAAAATATTTTTACGATTTAACTCTCTTCCGAAATATGGTTTGTAACCGTTGAAACCATCTTATTAGTGACAAAATCCTAATTCTAATTATTCCTTCAACCCTGATCATTTATTTGCAGATGGAAATTAACAAAAACACAATAACAAAGAATTTTACACAGAACAGAAAAGAAAGAAATTTGAAAAAACAAAATACTGAAGGTCGAACAAAACCAACAACATAAATGTAATATATCAATTGAAAGTTAACGGGGAATAACTTTCAATGACTTTGAAATTAGTTCTTGGTAGAATTTACATTACTTTCTTATTTTTAATTACAGAAGGCAAAAATATAAAAAACTGTTTTAACGGTTACAAATAAATGATCATAAGAGACAAAAAATATTTATCTTCATTTAACTTCATTATCATTATTTCTACCATTACTATAATTAACATTAATATAACTTAATTAAGAACCACCTACTATGTAGGGTTAAATGTTAATTAATTCTTATTCTAACTTTATAGTCATTTATCTACTATGTAGGCCTAGTAAAATACTAATCTAAAATTAATATAAAACCTGTGATATATTACCTTACATTCGTTATCACAGAGAGGTTTTGATTTTTTTCATTTGAACGTTTAAGAATAAAAATAAAATAAATTAAAATAAAATAAAATGAAAAATGATATTACACACGTTTGATATGAAGGACTTTACATTAAACAATTTATATTAAATAAATAAAAGCAACAAAAAGTCTTTCAAAGTCTATGACACATTTACACAACAACAAAAAATGTTTAATATAATCGTTAGTATTGCAAAACTGTTTAATTTACAACTCATTTTCTCTAACAATTCATTTTCCAAACTTTAAAAATAAAAATGTTTTTTGTTTATCTTCAATAACCATTATCAGACTATAAATAATTTTTTTTATTACTCCATCCCTATATTACTTTTTCCTGTTTTGACTGTTTGTAATAATAAACTAAAAATTAAGTGGCCAAGACCAAACGGCAATTTGTTTATACTCGTCCTATACACGACTCTTCTCTTATATCATTTTCTTTTTTTTTTTTTATTTTTTTTTTTATTTTTTTTATTTCATTTTATTACATCAATTCATGCAAACATGAGCTTGTCTGTCCAACTATTCAACCGAATGATCAATCAATCAATCATTTGTTGGTATACTCAATGATTCTTCTTATTTACATCGGCTTAAATACATTTCGAATCGATGAAAAATGTTATTCATTACAAAGTTTTAGTAGGAGACCGGAGGACCACACAAACAGATACTTGGACAGTTTAACTAATCCTTTTCATAAATGATAAATTAGCCGGTCACAAAATGTTTTTGCCGTTGATTCTCCAAAAAGTTTTAGTTTTTCTTGATTTTTTTTTTTATCAATTTTCTGGGGTCAATAATAAATTGGAATAGATTCTAATATCATTTGGGTAAATATTTATTTAAGTAAAAACAATAGAGAAAAACAGATTTGTATCAATAAAACGTAAGCTGGCTGATAAGTCAGTGGCCACGGGCAACAAATATTTTGTAATATTGTATTTAATCCTTTAAAAATAGACTTTAAAAATAGGTATTTTTTCCATTTTGTAACTGTTTCGTTTCCAGAAGTGATTTTTAAGCACTAAACCAGCCATGTGGTAGAATGTATTTTATTCAGCTTAATGCGGCTTTATTTAACTATGTTCGGGATATCACTTATTGCTCTAATGTACCGGTAGTAATTACCCCATAAAATACTTACACTAGTTTAGAAAAAAGAAATTAAATACTAACATTTTATAAAAGCATAAATTGATATTTTTTTGAAATCTACTAAACTCGGTAGGCATGCTCGCTTTCTGAATCATAACAAAGTACTGGTCTCAGTACTTGGAATGTTTTACTTGTTAGTTTTTACAAAATCCACTACGAAAAATACAAAAATAAAGAAAAGAAGCATTCAAATGCTTTCTGTTTATAAACGATCACTGAAAAGTAAATCTGCCATATGGCATAGAATAACCGAACGAGTTAACTACATTCTTCATCATATGTACATATGTATTAAAGTTACAAAATATATATATTCAAAATTAAGGGCCCATTTTCATAGTCAAAAAAAGAATATACTTTAAGGAACAAAAATCGACTTTTTTTTAAAGCCGACTCTAAATCACTCATAGACAACTTAAACTAAGTATACTCTCCCATTAGAGTCGACTCTAAATATAAAACCAGCTGAACCTGTTCTTAGATAATTAACCCTTTCATGTATTTGTTTTTATATACAACATCACTATTTAGGAGCACATTTCTCATATCTACCGATGTTTTATTTTTAAACGAAGTAATTTAAAATAACATTTCATACCTTTAGATAAGATTTTTACTAATTTCGATGACGCAAAAAATGTTTGTGTTTCTTACTATAATTTGCCTTCGGTCAAGTCAGATGATTTTTCTTATATTTATTTTGTGAAAAATAAGTGCCTATCAATAGTTTATAAACAAGTGATAATATAACAAGTGATATATAACAAAAAAAATTTAAACATTTTAGACAGAATATTTTGAACTATAATTTATCTTTTGTATATATACAACATGGTACATAAATGGGGTATTTTCTTTGATATTTTATATTGCAATATTTGTTACTTTTGCATTCTTTTTCGGTCCTTTACTTACTTTTTTGGACATTTAGCCAATTTGAAAATTCGTGCTGATGAATGCGAAAATTTTTGGCAATATTTGCTAAGAGGGTTGAGCTGCCCGATAAATTAGAAAATCAGTATTTACAGCTGAAGGAAATAGACTATACAATTTCTGAGGACTCCAGAAATAAGGTGGAGTATCAAAAAGTGCGCCTAAAAAATATAAAATGGAGAAAACTATGAAATAATCCTGTTAAAACTTCAAAGTACATTAAATATAATGAAAAAATATAAATAAAAAAATAAGTAGATTTGGAATTAAATTTTTTTTCCGCTATTATTAATTATTGTGAAAGAGATGAAAGCAAGGTTTAATCCTTTTGTCCTAAGTGATGATTAATTTTTTCCGCGTTACTTTAAAGCGTAGAGTAAAGCTTCACCTACTGTTTTCAACGAATTCTTTTTCTTTCCTCTCATAGAACTGTCATTAGCTCTGCTATCCGCACATCAACAGGGATGCGCTCCTATAGAATATAGCTTTTGATGTTCTCGTTTGCAATGATACAACAGTTAGCAGAGCCATAAGATGGGAACTTAACCAACACTTGGGATTATAGAATTAGGCGATGATATTTGCCTTTTAACAAGCAGCCATCGTTACATGTTTGCTAAACTTAAATCTGTAAAGAGTGACGTTGCAAAAGCGATAAGATAATGCGCCGCAATATCCTTAACTACACCATATTCAGGATATGTAGTACCTTGAAAGCGTTCTAACAAGGACTGGTAGCTGTAGCGTCGATATAATGTTTTGGATGTTCAAAGCCAGTCAATCTTTCGGTGTGTTTGGATTGTCTACTATTTCGAAATGGACTAAGAAGAACATATTTAACTGCTGTGAAAAATCAGCCCTTCTGTATGATTGTAAGTCCTGGAACATAACAATAATAAATATTATATATCGCAATTGTAAAGCAAAGAATATTTTGGCCAAACACCAACTCGAACAACAATCTACCAAAGGCGAACTCACATAGAGATTGTCAATCGCAAAATTATAGAACATGATATATACATGCTTACAAACACAGCTGCCAGATATGACGATTTATTATCAATTTGATAATATTTGTCATGAAAAAAAAATTAGAAAAGTAACTAATGAAAGAAATATTGGCAACTAAATATGCAAATTACCTTAAGGCCTGGAACAGAATAAAGTGGTTGTAATAGTAGCTGAAGCTGACGATGTAATGTGTAGTGTACCAAGAAAAAATGCGGACAGTTCTTTATGGTTGCTAAATAAACTCTTTAATCGCTTAGAGAACTATGTAAGAATAATATTTGAATTTTTTTTTTTTAAATTTGTGTCAAATTGTTTAAAAAATGTATATCCAACTTCATATTTTTCTGCAGCAACATTAAATTCGATGTTTAACATATATAATATAAAACTATACTGAAAAGCATGGTAACCCTATTTAACATATATAGTAATGAAAATATTTGTTTTGCACTTTGCTTTTCCATTTTGATGAAAATTTATTTTTTGTCAAGTTACAAAGTTCAGGTTTTCGAATTTCGCGCTTCAGCTTCTACTACAGCGTCAACTACAACTACGTATTCTGTGCACACTACTTGAAATACCCGTTTTTAACTTTTGACAGCTCGTTGTGTTGTACTATAGCTACAATTCTGTTCCTTACTAAAATTACCCTTATCCGTTTTTTAGGCAGTTGTGTTATTTATTTGCGTTTGGTACACTTTAAAGAAATAGAAATGGTTTTGAATTAAGTTTTATACAGTTTCAATTAAAATAACGAATTACCAATTCAGAAAATCAATTTAAAAAGGAATATTGGCAGTCGGGTGTACAAATGGGTCAGTTGATTCCTGCTCGTCACTGTAGGCATAGAAAATTAATTTAAGAGAAAAAAGTTATAAACAAAAACCACCTGTTCAGAGTTCCCCCTTTCAAACATTTGATAACAAATTCTATATAAACATTAAGCAAATTGTAGTTGATACCCATTTAAAGACAGTTCAGCATAAAGTATAGCATACTTTATTTTCAATTATGAAAATGAAAAACATAAAACAAATTTTAAGTTAAAGACTTGCTCTTGTAAGAGCCGAGTTTAGCGTGGAACCTGAATATGGGCCAAAACGTTTTAATGTCAATGTTGAGTTTTGTTTAGTTTATGGTGAAGTTTAAATAGTAGATAGTCCTGGATTCAACCATAATGACATCGCTCTTTTAAAAAATGTGTAGGTCAAGATTGTGTCTTTTGATGACCACAAAATAAATTTTATATATTGGTTTGGTTTACTCGTACATTTGCTAGACAATACGGGAGCTGTTCCAAGTTGTTTGACAGCAATTTTTTATGAAGCAATACTTCAAGAAAAAAAAATAAATTATTAATAAATATTAAGCTATGTTCTGGGTCAGGTGATACAAATAGCAGCTATACAATAAGGAGATATATCATGGTTCGGGAAACAAGATAATGTATAGGTCTGTAAATAAGCATCAATAGAACCAAAACTTTACGCCTAAACATGAAAAATAAAGAAATATGGACTTGTTTTACTACCCAGGAAGCACAATCAGCTAGCCTGGTTGGTATCCTCAACCGAATGGGTAAAGCCACGTAGGCATTTAACCTTTTCAACTCAGTTTGAAGATCAAATTCTATCTCGAAAAGGACAAAATTAAGTCTAATTAACTTCAACTCAAAATCTGTTGTACTATATGTATGCGAATCATGGAATCGTGCATTAAAAATATCCGGTGTATGCAACTTTACATGAATATATGATTGCGCAAGATTCTTCTCAAGTTCTAGCACGGATATGGTTGCCAGATGACCTTGATTTCGCTTGATTTACAAAAACTTTTACAGCTTGTCAAGAATCATGAGAAGTATATTTTATCAAGATTTTTAAGCAAACAATGTTTTATGAAATGCTATTAAACAATAAAGTAAAGTGTTTTGAATAGATGTTAGAAAAAGTTCGTTTACAAATTTGATAAAAAATGAAACACGTTTTTCTTATATTTGAAATGAGCTTTTTTGATCGATAACTTTTCGTAATTTTTCATCAGTGTAGAAATTCTGAGCGAAAAAATGATCCCACTGGGTTTTGCACGCCTCTATGGAATTTAAATTTACACCATTAAGGAAGTTCTGCAAAAATCGAAACAAATGATAGTCTGGTCTAGACTCACTCAGTTTCAGGTGTGTGGTCTGGCGTTGTCTTGATGGAACCAAACATCTTTTTTGTAGATCTATTTCTATTGAATTGCTTGCTTCAATCTCATTGATTGTTGATAGAAGAGATCAGAATCAATCGTTTGACCAACTGGTAGAGGGTCATAATTAAGAATTGCATTCCAATCCTACCATAAGCAATATTACCTTTTTTGGTTTTAATACTGACATTGTCACCGAAATTCACCTTGCTTCGTCTATGATTTTTTGCGCACATTCTTGTTGTACCACTTTTCATCGCTCGTAGCCATTCGGACCTATCAAATAACTATAGTGTTGCCTGATGCAAGCAATATTACTAGAAATATTATATATTAGAGCCATCTACCGACAAAATTTTTCGAACACGCAATAGCTGTGACAGTCCAGATTATGTTTAAAAATTAAGATTTTTTTCTATAAATGTCAAGCATTTTGTAATGTTGAATTTGGTAACCTTAGGCCCGGACCAATTGACAACTACGATCTATGGGCATTAACACAACAGTAACCAGTCCATATTGAAATAAGAAGACTTAAATTGGAGATGAAATTCAACACTTTGAGGAAATTAGCGGATGATGTTGCTAGAGAAACCATCTATCGGAAATCGCAAGGCAGCATACTCTGAGGGCAACCGTCATGCACATGGAAGTGACAGATTAAATTTAAAGCAGCGATTCTACAGTTAATCTGGATAATATTGTACATAAAGTGGACTAAATTGGAAATTCATTCTTAGAGTTAGAAATGTCTGAGAATGTAAGCATTTCTTTCAAGCGGGTACATCTAGCACAAGTATTTATTCGTGCTTAGCAATGTTTAGTATAATTCGGTACTGGTTTTCATGCCGTTTTCTAACTATGTACGGAACAGCGATTTTGAAGGGCACAATTTGAAATATTACTTTGAAGTAAAATAAACTTTATATAAGAAAATCGTCAGTTCTATTAAAAACTTACAAGGAAGCGCATCGTGGAAAAAATTGTATGAAATGGTCTATTAACTTTTACACCATCCATAATACTTTGCATAATCTTGTGACTACTTTCTATCTCTAAAATTTCAAGCAATGGAAAAATATTATTATTATTGCTATTGAAAATAATAAAACCACTAGAGATTCAGTGGAATTAGTATCCAGAACTGAATGAAGATTATATTGAAAAGTTAATATAGGCTATTTGTTAAGAGCTCCAGAAATTAAAATGATAATACAAAACAGAAATATTGTTGGAATGAAATTTTTTTATTATAATTTAGCATATATTTTTTACCGGAGGTTCGGGTTACATGGTGCATTCGATCAGTCCAATTTTTGATTTCTGATAAATCTGGTCATATAACGTTATTGGTAAATTCTTCAAGAGTTATTGGTCTGTCGGCATAAACCAATGACTTAATGAAGAGCTCTATGAATTTCGCCAAACGATTTATTTTTCAAAGTAAATTTCCACAATTCGGAAGCATAGCTCTGGCGCAAAACGATTCATTATGACTTGCAAAACTTTTTTGAACAGATATGACAATAAAAACTGGCAGTTGATGCAGCTAAGAAAAAACACCCTATATGTATGATCACACTCAACCCTCGTAAGAAAAGAACATATTTAGATATAAAAGTGTAAGAATTTTTTATTGGCCTGTTATACAAAATTGAATTATGATGATGGAGTTTTTCTTTTTTTTTTTTTTTTGATTGGCGGCAAATAATAGCATATAATAATGATAAAAATATTAATAATAAACGAACATAAAATTTCTTCCCTTTTGACACATGTTGTAAAAAAAGGAATGAAATAGAATATGTGTAGGGTGATATTAAGGTGATGTATGCCAGCAGTAATGTTAACAAGCCAAACCATAATTATGTTGTAGATCATTAATGATATATTATTTAATGATTACTAATGCTGCTTCGGGTATATCTATTATAAATTATACTACTTTGGATTAATACCATAGTATCTCACTGAATGCAAAGAACCTTTTAAATTACAACATATTAAAGAAAAAATTATCTAATTGCTTTAAATACAAACATTTATATAAACACTAGTTAAAACCCGGCGTGTTTCGCATCCCTTTTTGGTTACTTTATGCCATATGGCATAGCTCCATTTTAAGACAGAAAACTTATTGATGCTACTTTTTATATTTTTGTATTTTTTGTAGTGGGTTTTTGTAAAAATTAATGGAAATTCTTTTTCGAGTAGTGAGGCTAATAAGGTTTTGTAATATTCAGAAAAATATTACTTTATACTTTTATAAATTTTATTACTTAACTTACTTTGTGTAATAAATTTGTGTAAGTAATTTATAAGGTAACTACTGCCGGTATTAAGAGCAATAAGTTATATTCCGAACCGAGTTTAACAAAGCTACATAAAGCCGAATAAAATGTATTATTTTCATATGACATAATTTCAAAAATTGCTTTTGATAACTAAGATGTGGGTAGCAAAGCACACTGGGTTTTCGCTGGTAAGTTATAAAGTAAATTCCTACTATATAATAAACTTATTTCTTATATGGAAACATAATTTCCACTATGACGTTGCAAAGTATTAGGTCATCATTATTATATCAGTGAAGAATCTCTTTTGATAATTTATATCAGACATAGATCTAATACAATACCTGTTGGGTGTTCTTAAAAATATGCTAACAGCATCTAAATCCATACAATTAGCAAGAAATGCAATAAATAATATTTTTTAAGTTGATATTCTTTTTTTTGTTTTTTTTTTTTTAATATATGTGCGCACATTCTAGGTTCTATGAGGCGGCTAAGAGATGTTATAGAAATAAAAATAGCTTCTTTCAAACACTAAAATAATATAAACATTTGATAGTAATATTCAGCCAACACATACATTTTTTGGTTCCCATTTCATTTTGAACCGGTATTGTTTTTGATCTTTTCATCTTTAAATATTACACCCCATATAAAAAAGATACAATTTACATGAATTTCAACCAAAGGAAGCTTCTCTCGTGCTTAACAGTTATCCCAAATTGGTACATAACATATCTAATATGCTTTTAAATTTCCACTCACAAATCTAACAGTAAATATGGTTAACATGCTTACTTGCCTTGTGTTAATATACTGCGTATCTATACAACAACTTCCCAAATTGGAATTCATTGCTAATGTGTTTAGTGCTGCAGGATTTTCTAAACTTCAGCTGCATTATTGGCTTCATTAATTTTAATGTAACTTTATTTCAAGTTAAAAGTCTCTTTCTGCGATTAAGCTACAGCTCTTTAACAAACCAAATAGCAATCATAACAGCTTAAGCTCTTGGTTAGGTGTATGTCTGTGGACAGGAGATGGTATGAACTGCCTTCTCTTATTAACTTACCTTACTTATTTAACATATTTACTTATTCCAGACGTCTGTATACGTTTCAGTCTAGATGTTTTTGCTAAGTCTTCCTCATTTTACTCGATTTTAAACGGTTGACGGTTGGCTTTTTTTGATTGTCTCATGTCATGTTATTCTTTTTCTACTACGGGCTCTTCTGCTCGCCGACAAAGATTCGTTTCAGCAATCGTTCATCTGACCACCCTTGCCGGTCCCAAGCACGGGTAAGAAAGGAGAATCGAATACATACATCGCAGTTGATATCTATCGGACACCCAGTTGATATCTATCGCAACAAAGATGTAATAAACAGTGGGCAAATTCCTTACTTCTCCGAATTTCCGAAATTATTAAACAAAAAAAAAACAATGCAACCTTCCTATCTAGTTAAAAGCCATAAATTTACATAACCTTTGGTAAAAACCAGAGTATGACAAAAGTATGGTTTTGAGTACTTTTAAAGTATTGTTGGCCAAACATGTATGAGTGAGTAAAGTTAAAAATAAAACGATACCCATACACAACATATTCAAAGCCAGCGCAACTTAAATAACTACAAGTAGGAGTTGCGTGAAGTGCCTGTCATACCCGCAGTTATAAGTGTAATGTGTGTATGAGTAATGTTTACCTAGTGTTACCAAATGTAAGTACAATTGCAAAGCTAAAAACCCAATCATTATGATTTTTGATCTAGTTGCTTATTGGACTTTTACTTACAACTACAATTATATACCTTTGTTGTAGTATTTACCGTTATCAAAAGATAAGCAGATCGTATGAATAGGTCATTGAGACGGTTTTTTGAGTTTATTTAATAAATTTTGTAACTTTTTAAGGCTTAGTATTTTGTATAGCCTCTTTTGGCAGTAAAAAGGCACGGTATACTGTCCACTAAATTTGTGCAGCTGTTTGGGTCAATGTGATTTCACCCTGGTCGCACATGTGTCCGCAATTTTTCCAAATTCCCAGTCGTACCAAATTCACCAGTTTTAACCCATTGATACTTCGAATGCATGAGTATGCGCGCATCCAAGTATTTTGATACATTCATATAGCGAGTAACATGGATACAAACATGTTATTTAAGTTATTTAAGATAGTTGTGTACAGACATGTTTACTATAAGTATGAAGTGGAATTATAAAGCGTCCGCCATCTAACGTTTTTTTTTTTCAACTAGTGCTTATTTCGTGAATGGTAAGACTTAGCTCATGTCTGATTTGACAGATAATTAGTTTTATCCTTCCGCTGAACGAATATGTTTGTGTATACGCTTAAACAACGCTGGGAATCTGGGCCTGCGATCGACTTACAGTAGATGCCGATTTTGCCGAAAAAAAATCATCTTTTCAGATGAAGCTCATTTTGATCTTGGCGGGTATGTAAACAAGCAAAATTGTCGCATTTGAGGCACAGAAAACCCGCACGCATACATTGAAAAGCCGATATACCCAAGACGAGTCACTGTTTGGTGCGGACTTTGGTCCAGAGGCATAATTGGGCCATTTTTCTTCGAAAATGAGCAAGGAGTGGCCGTTACAGTCAATGGCGGTCGTTATTGGAGCTACGATTTGACACTTTGGACTATTATTTGTGAGGTGCTGTCAAAGACAAGTGTCACGCCAACAAGCCAGAGACTATTGACGATTTAAAGGATAATATTCGTGAAGCCATTGGTGAAATATAGCTGCACACAATTGATAATGTGCTTAAAAATTGGACTGATCATGTAGGCTACTACATGGCTAGCCGAGGCAGCCATTTGAATGAAATTTGAGGAAATATGTAGTAGTTTTTTTTTATTTGGCGGACCTTTTATCTGTATGTTGTTAATGTATGGGTATACACAATATACAAAAATATAGATAAGTACTGAAGTCTACTCTGTTTTTGTGTCCTTATAGTCATTCTCCGGTACAAACACTAAATCCTAGGGCTCTCGATGGCCATGTTACTAGAATTATGTAATTCGTCAGACCTCTGAGGTCAATAACGAAATTAGATTAAATACGTGATATGGCACCAATGAAGACCAGATGGGGGATCTAAAGACAACAAGTCGTCTTGTGAGTTTTGTGAATGCCTGCCTCGAAGGCACGAAATCATGATTATCTTCCAGAACGAGTGATTACAATGCGTGTACTAAAGCCTTTAAGTTACAATCAGATACCGAATTCTAAGTTAAGCCTGCAACTACATTTGATAAAGAGCATCTTGTAGTCAATGCTTACTGACTATAATTTATTGTATTATTTCTTAAAATGTTGCTAAAATGAAAGTGCCAAATCATTTATTCGCTCTTCATCCTCCACGCTGCAACGTTTATAAGAGAGTCAGTCATCTTTGAATTGCCGGTAGAGCACGTAATTTTTAATTTGCATACAACATGAACAAATTTTTATAAAAATAAAAATTTTTCTTGTTTTAAGGAAAACTTTAACATCATTTTGTAAATGTAAAACTTTTTAAATGCTATCAAAAACTTTCTTTAAAATATCAAAATAAACTGAGGGGAATTATATTTGAAATTTAAAATTTACATACACACACTAAAACATAAAGTATACATAAACCCTAATCCAACACACGAGAACACCGAAAAACTTATACGTGTGATTATTAATACAAACTACCAGCAAGTTTTATAGTAATGATTGTACCCTAGTTAATGACGATCGTTACTTTTTACTAGCTATTTTACTAGCCACAAGCTGTCTATAAATGCCTTACTGATCGAAAGGAATGCTTACTTACTTACTTTTTTTCTCTTAGAAATTATCATAATTAGCTTGTATTTATTTGAGCGTCTGAATTTTAATATAAAATTAAAACAAAAAAATTAATGAATTATGGCTCGTTGTTATATACCGCACCCAGTTAATCGCAATTTTGATCACTTTTTATGAATCTAATTATATTTCATTAATGGCACGACTAATGTTGAACTACTCAAAATTGATGGGTTAGCATAATGGGTAAGTAAAAGTTTTATTTTATGATTACAAGTTCTTAATGTTTATTTTATAGATTTTTGAAAACAAAAACTTATTGCATGTATATCGGTAATCTACTATCTTATCGTCACAGATTATGCCTTATCAAGTTACCTATCTTTGAAAGCAGAAAAACTATGTTGAATGTTTCATTCTTGATTAATGCTATCAAGGGTGAAGTGAACTCTGAATTTGTTTTGGAAAGAAGATTTTTTAACATTTCACACAGGTCGACACGCTGTTTTCATCCGCTTTCTATTAGATATTCTTGAACCAAATATGCTGAGAAGAATTTGTTCCAATTTTAATGATTTTCACCATTTGATTGATTTTTCTTTAAGCTTAAGGATTATTAATCGAATTTTCCTCAACTGTTAATTTTTTGTTTGAAATATTTAAATATGTATTACCTTGAACTTTTAACTAAAGTTTCAAATGAAAAATGGACCTATAATGCCGGCTGGCAATCCACACCAACTTATCAACTGCTGATGCAATGAAGTTTCATTTAATTGTCTTTGATTGTTTTCACTTCACACTGGGCGATTTTAATCGTCGATGTAAAATTAATGTAAATGTTTTTATATTTTTATGCTTTTTTTACAAAAATAAAACTTTTTAAATTCTTTTGACTCAATATTTTGCCCTCTCTTAAAAAATTAACAAGCATTACTTTATTCGGTTCTCTTATTCAGAATATACCGACCCCTTTAACTCAACTGCAATGCCTCACTTTTGCACCAGGCAAAAAATACCGAATAAACTCTACATTAGTAGACAAACTTTTGCATTTGACATTAATTTGGAAAATGTCAAGATTGTGTGCGTGGTAAAAAGTTAAGTGAAGCCCTTATCTATTGATTTAAAAGACGCAGTTCCAGAAGAGGCTAAAAATGGCAATTTGCAACAGCATTGGTTATATTAATAATGCATTCGAACAATTACTTACAAAACGTTAGAAACCAATTAAATACACTTTTAATTCTACAACTTATAACAAAAATCTTTTAGATTTTCATTATTTTCATATTAAAATTTATAATTATCTTTAAATTTACAAGTGTAAATATATATACACAGATATAGATATATAAATATATATATGTATATATATATATATATATATATATATATATATATATATATGTATATATATACATAATATCAATATATATATACAGCAAAAAAATTAATTACTAACAAATTAACATATGATTAAATTTTGTTTTATTTAACTTTTTTTTTGATATTGTGAAATTTTTAAATAGAAGTCCAAAAACAGTTACTGTCACTGAAGCCAGAGCCCTTGGACGTTCTCTCTGGTCCATCTGGCATTTTGACTAGGGCTAAAGGAAAATTGTCTTGCAAAATGTGAGGAAGTCTTCTTTTCGCACTATGCCTTTGATCCGTACAAGTGGACCCACGCCATTTGGGGTTATACATCTCTCTAACATAAAAGAACCGCCAGTGTGCTTAATGGTTTGAGATACATGAGTAGCATTTAGTGTGTCCGATGGCTTGGTCCAATACCAAACCTCATCCGCCCTACAAGATATACAAAAAATGTTATATATTTTAAAAAAGTGTGTCAATCTGGTACTGTATACAACTTGTATTTTTCAAGAAAAGATACTCACTTTTCAACGTTTTTGCGAGATAATTTAGGCTTTTTCTTTTTCATAAGAGCTTTGTATCCAACACGTTTAAGAACCCACTGGACAGTTCATCTGTTAACATCGACAGAATAGGCAGAAACTGCCTCTTTCGTCTTATTTATTTTGCCTGAAACAAAAGAACATCTAAGGGCTCTGACTTCAGTGTCAGTAATTGTTTTCGGACTTCAATTTTTTGTTCGAAAACTTTTATCTGGAATAGAATTTTTGTAATTTGCAATTATTCTAGCAACTAATCGCTGTCCTATTTGAAAAACAAGTTTGTTTACGCGCATATTGCGAACGTCCTTTTACTATTGTTGACAATCTTATCTGTGTGTTTTAAAATTAACCCCGTTTTTTTAATTTTATATTTCGCATATTTTCGGAGAGAATATTTCAAGGAAACTCGTCTTTTAAATCAATAGATAAGGGCTTCATTTAACTTTTATTTTTCACTTTAATACACACAAAATTTGTAAGTCTTCCAAATTAATAATGATAAACGCAAAAATCTGTCTACTAATCCACAATTAACTCGATAGTTCTTGGCTGGTGCAAAAGTGAGGCAATGTGATTGAGTTAAAGTCGGTATATTTTGAATAAGAGAGCCGGATAAAGTAACGCTTATTTATTAATTTTTTAAGAGAGAACAAAATATTGGATAAAAAAAAAACAAAAAGTTTTCTCTTTGTAAAACAAGTAGAAAAATATAGGAACATTCACACTAATTTTATTTACAGTGCCTCATCTTTGCACCACAGTGTATCTATTAAAGTAATAATGGGTCTTGCCTTAAAATATAAATTCATCTAAAAGTTCACTGATTTCTTAAATAATTTTCCTCAATTGGAAGTATTTCTAGACATAGTATTGTTCGTGATGATTTTCCGAAACTAACTGGAAAGAAACAGATAATAGTTTAGAGTTACATATGGTAGTCAACTCTATTTGAAGATTAGGCAAGCTAAGCAAACGTGTTTTTATATTAATAACACCAAGAAGAAGAAAAAGATGTCAATGACATAAGTCATTGTGGACTTATCAATGCATCAAATATCAGTGCCGTTATCTTTTCCTTTTTTTTCTTCTTTTCTACAAATAAAATGCTCTTAAAAAGAATATCGTGTTCTTTTCTAAAAAACTTGACCTTAAGGCGAACGCCGTAGGAAAAACATTAAAGAAAGATAACAGTGATTCGGAATCTTCTACATTATAAGGTTTTCTGCGTTTGTGAAATATCCTGACACGAAAAGTAAAATTGGCTAAAATAACATAAAATAAGCTCTTAGAAAAAAATTATTTTTTTTTGTCGGAATAGCCATGCATTATTGCATATATTCGGACTTAAAACTTACACATAATGTATAAAAAATTCTTAACGGTAATTGCTGGTATACACTGCATAGGTGGAAGAAAGTATTGGATATTGGATGAAGTATTGGCATATTATTTTTTTATAAATAATTACACCAATTTTTTTATTTTTATGCTATTTTATTTTTTTAAAAGAAAAGTTTTAGGGTAGTCTATCTGTATTAAAGAAATGAAAGGCGAAATTCCTTGCTCTACATCAGTGTTCTTCAATCATATTATCCAGCTAACGAAGTTGTTCGGCTGTATATTTTTTCTTTTCGTGAATATTACAACCAAGGTTGCTAAAAGAAAAAAGATTTCCAACCAAAAATTTTCTTGAAATGTACAAAAGCCATTGCATTGTCCTTTAATTTAAATATCGTACTGTATTTACGAATATTGCTTTTATTATTCCCGGAAAGCTATTTTTGTTTTATTTTCCTATTAAAAAATTATTATATTGTAGTAAGTTAACATATCTACAAAATCTTAAAAATCTATAAAAAAATTCATACGTTTGTTTATTTTATTATTTTTTTTTTTTTTCAACAAACGGCCACCATAATTATATTAAAAATATATGTGTATGAGACATGTTTTTCATCAATAGCTTGTTAGCTTTAAACAGGGTTGGAGTATAGCGGATTTTTTTATGTCTTAAAAATTTTAAAGAGAACTTAAATATTCGTTTGCTACACTCAGAAGTGTTGATAATAATCTACATGAATCTATGCATGTTTATATTGCGTATAAATACCAATTTCCTTGCACCAATTTAATTTTTCTGTATTCTTTGATTTTTTCTTCGTGAAGAGCACTGCTCTATACATTCGCCTATTTGTGTTTTTTATATTTTCGTGAAGTGCCTATGCCTTCTTATGATCGGAAAATTCAAAAATGGGCGGTGCCTATTTATTTTTCAATATCTTTAAAATGGTAAAATAGTTCATAAATTTGGCACAAATTACTTCGTAGTTAGTACAAATTATCGATCAAAAACTATATGAAATAAGAAGAATTTTTCTCTCGAATACTTCAAGTACCCATGCTTCAGAGCACGGGTAGTATCAGTGTCTTATATAGAGTAATCTTCGTTTATCGAGAGGTAGTTTTGTTTTCCAACTGCATCTATTTGCCACTATGCCTCTTGTCTGCGGCCTGAGACAAATAAAATGCAGCCAAAACTAGCGAACGCCGAAATTCACGTAATTCCACTGTCAGTCACCAGCCAGTTTTCATACGCTGGCGGCCTTATCATTGACATTTTGAGATGCTTGATATTGTAAGTGTTATCAATGATTAAAACCCGTTGAAAGTACCCGAAATTGATAAAATCAGCCATAAAATAATAATGGAGCTGCTACGTTTGTCAAGAAGTTTATTCTCTTTATATATAATGCCTTTTTGCAACTAGAATATTATCCCCGTGCTTTGAAAATGTTGCTTATCTCCATGGTCCCCAAGCCTGGAAAGGATCATATGAGGGTGAAGTCATGCAGACCTATGAGCTTATTATCCAATATATCCAAGATGTTTTTAAAAGCAGTAATAAAGAAATGAAAGTTAATGTATTCCAAGTCATAAATTCGGGTTCAGAGGTCAGCACAGAACAATTCAACAAATAAACGGAATGGTGAGTGCTATTAGAAGGACTTTTGAAGAAAATATATGTTGCGCTGCTCTTTTTATCGACGTTTCTCAAGCGTTCTACAAAGTGTGGCATGAAAGTTTGATAAACTGAGACAAAATTTACCAGCAAATGTCAGCAGCCTATTCTGATCGAAAAATTAAGGTTAAAGAAGGCGGTATACAAACATGCAAAGTAGCCATACTTCATCATTCATTGATATAGCGAATCTAAGCAAGCATGATGAACCGCAGCTGGAGACAAGATTAAAACAATAGACGATAAATGTTAACGAGCAAAGGAGTCTTGCCTAGCTATTAAAATTTAACAAAATATTTGGGAGTACATCTGAACCGCTGGCTAACATAGAAATGCTCCATGGATGACAAAGTTAATCCAATTAATGTAATTATTGCGATACAACTAAATTGGTTCATTAGTAGACGCGTAGACTGTTTTCTTGGGTATTTTCAGGAATTTAACTTAACGTGGATTTGCCAGGTCTAAAATTGAGTTGGTGTAGCCAAATTATCTTGTCGACTTTAATCTTTCACAAAGTATGCGATGGAAAGGAGATTTATTCGTTTTTGCACGGGATATAATATGCTGATGTTCTATGTGTTCTAGATAGATTGTGCAAACAAGCTAATGCATATGCCCTAGGAGCCTCTGGTCTTAAACAGTTCAGCTAGTAACCCATCGGCTCCTGCTGCCTTGTTTTTCTTTAGCCGGAATACTAATATTTTGACCATATTTTGACTAGACGGTATAAACTCAATACAGATATCTGGGATTGGTTCTGGCGTGTCCACACCGACGCTACAATGGGACAGCAAGAGCTTGCAAAAATCTTCTTTCCATATCCTCAGCATACTATCTGTATATGTCACTAGATTACCGCCTTCATCTTTGCAGAAGGATGTGCCTGTACCAAAATCATCGGTTTGATGCTTTGTTTTCTGGTGAAATTTTCGGACTTCATTCTGAATCTTGTACATATCGATATGCGCACACTCACGTCTTTCAATTTCTCCCGACACCTCTCCTTAGATTGGCGCGTTGTTACTGACTGGCTGTTGTTCGTAGTAGTAGCATTAAGACTCAATTGCGTGGGATATAAGAGGGACAAGGAGTGTTTTCTTCAATCAATTGGGTCAATAGTGCTGAGTATGGAAATATGGAGTTAGGAAATATATGATATGAAATGTATAAGTTAGGAAATATGTATGTCAAGATGTCGATATATGGTGCTGCTTGATACCATATTTTTTGCCGCGGCGAAGTCTGTTAGCCTCATTCCGTTTTGTGGCGTTTTTTCTTAGAGGCTAATTTGGACCACAGATGTTTTCCCTTTCAATTTTTGCATTAAAATCTCCCAGAACGATTTTAATGCCATGGTCGGGACAGCAATCATATGTTGCCTCGAGGTGTTGTAGTCTCAGACTTACCACAAATCCACAGTCAGGCTCATGTCTTGTCTTACGGCAGCTGTAAGAAAGTGCGTCGCCCTTTGGTGCTGTTTTGACGCCATCGTAATTCCTGTAAGGCGGTAATATCAGCTTTGTACTTTTCCAGTACATCAGCCAGCAAGTATACTACACCTTTTTTTATAAATAATTCTGACATTCCAAGTTAGAAGTTAGTAAAGGGGTTAGTCAATTTTTGGGGCTGGTATGTTCAGTGGTGAGGAAACAGTCTCGTAAATCGTAAGGCAGATATTAACATACATTCGGCTATGTATCGTTAAACAATTTCAATATAGAATTGAATTTTCGTAAAATCACTTTGTGTATGTATGTGTGATATACTCGCATGTGTATTGGTTGTTGCAACTTCTAAGGCTTTAATGCCAGGATGCATGCTACACAACATCAGTGATAGCAGTAATAAAGTCGAAAAAAATAAACTTAAATATCATGCAGCATTGCAGATTAGAAGCTTTTTGGGGATTATGGTTTGGCATGTGTTTTTATGTCTTTTGGGTACAAAAGCAGTTAAAATGTTCAAATGTGTTTTACTTTCATTTTGTTTTGACGTTCTGTTCTATATTTTCACTCATCAAGAAAAGTACCGGCTTATAAAACAAGAAGCTTTTTTTCAAGTCCTCGTAAACAAAGCCACTATACGTTTGCAGCAGCCTCAGAACTACAATTGCAACAACTATTAAGACATAAGAAACATATGTACGTTATTCTGTGATATGAAAAGGAAAACTTTCCTTAATCCGTTTCAATTGTTTCCGCTAAAGAATGAATGAACGAGTGCATGGAATGGAAATAATTAAATTAACATTTTAAATACAATAACAATCTTTTTGCTATATTCCAAACGCATAAAGTTGCCACTTAAAATTGTATTATAAAATCAAAAAAAATTATCAAATATCTCTTTTAAGGTTACCACAGCCTCTCTAAGAAACTTAACTCTGTTCAGAAGTTTCACAGCACATTATACAGAATCACTGGGTAGTTTTAAAATTTCCCAAGAAATGTTTGTGGTCTCTAAAACCACGATGCCCGGTAAGTACATATGTTAGAACTTTTTTGTGCTTCAATTGAGCAATAGAAACTTTTGGGATCTAACAGCAGATAGTGAAACAAACCTCTTATCTGGTGTCAGTCAGGACTTATTCTTCCATAGCTGAGCAAATTCCCTCTTAACCTACAAGTTGTTCTTCTGAGATACCAATGATTCAGACCAAATGAAAACCAGGCGAGCTCCTCCGTTTGCTAGACAATCAGCTCTTTCCTTTCCAGCGTCGGCCTCTTAATCAGGGACCCAACATAGCGTAACATTGTTGTGTGCACAAAGTTCATTGATGTCCTTTAACTTTACATCATAAGATGTCAAGGCCTTCAAAGCTGCCTGACTGTCCGATACCATGTAAGTATATTACGGTGGTCCTTAAGTATATGGAAGAAATTTTTTTCCAAGTTAGTAACCTTAACTCCCCCCTAAAATATGTGGTTTTGTGTGAAAAATAATTTGTGCAAAAGTTATGGGGGTTGGCTGAAGAGAAGGCGTGGCGCATCGCCTTTCAAAATGATCCCTGTTGGTGAAATAATCAAATATATATTATTTTTTTTATTTGCCTTTAAAATATAACTTTTTTGCTATAATTTTATAAAATTTACGTTAATTGCCATGACTTGTTACAATTTGATTATAAAAACTTATGTGGAATTAGAATTGAAATATTATGGCAGTAAGTAAAGTGTTTATATAGGGTCCGCTAAATAATTTTATTTATTTATTTATTTTTTTTTTGAAAACAGAGCGCAAAACTTCGAGTGTAGCTTCGGCTGTGTGGCATGTAGCACCGTCCTGTTGAAATCAAATGTTGCTAATATCCTCCTTTTCAATTTTTGTGAACAAAAATTCATTCAACATGGCCTGATAACGATCGCCATTGACTGTAACGGCCACTCCTTGCTCATTTTCGAAGAAAAATGGCCAAATATGCCTCTGGACCAAAATCCGCACCAAACAGTGACTCGTCTTGGGTGTATCGGCTTTTCAAGGAATGCGTGCGGGTTTTCTGTGCCCGACAATTTTGTTTGTTTACATACCCACCAAGATCAAAATGAGCTTCATCTGAAAAGATGATTTTTTTGGCAAAAGCGCCATCTTCTGTAAGTCGACCGCAGGGCCACTTAGCGAAGCGAAAAAAGCGTATACACAACCATATTCGTTCAGCGGAAGGATAAAACTAATTATCTGTCGAATCATACGTGAGCTAAGTGTTACTTAACATTCACGAAGTAAGCACTAGTTGAAAAAAAACGTTGGGTGGCAGACCCGTTATTTTAAAATCCACTAGAATCGAAGCTCACTGAAAAACTGGAACAGTTTCAATTCCGTAAGAAATGACTTTTATTTTAAATTTATTTCAGTTTAATATTATAGAGGTATAGAACTTTAAGTTGTAATAAAACAACGAAGGATTATTCGATTGACATGAATTTTATTTATCCGAAAGATAATCTTGTAGCATTACATTTTAAGTATGATTTCTGGCATATGACCGCCACGGCCAGCGCGGATGTAGTCCAATCTGAACGTCCAATTTTCGATGACTTTTTCCAACATTTGTGGCCTTATATCGCCAATAACACGGCGAATGTTGTCTTCCAAATGGTCAAGCGTTTGTGGCTTAACCGCATAGACCAATGACTTTACATAGCCCCACAGAAAGTAGTCTAGCGGTGTTAAATCACAAGATTTTGGAGGTCAATTCACAGGTCCAAAACGTGAAATTATGCGTTTACCAAACGTGTCTTTCAATAAAGTTATTGTGGCACGAGCTGTGTGACATGTTGCGCCGTCTTGTTGAAACCACATCCCCTGAACATCATTGTTATTCAACTCAGGAATGAAAAAGTTAGTAATCTATACCGATCATCATTGACTGTGACCTTCTGCCCACCATCGTTTTTAAAAAAGGGACGGACCAATGATTACACCAGGCCATAAAGCGCACCAAACAGTCAGTTTTTCTGGATATAGCCATGTTTCCACATACACTTGAGAATTACCTTCACTCCAAATGCGGTAGTTTTGTTTGTTGACGTAGCCATTCAACCAGATGTGCCTTCATCGCTAAACAAAATTCGCTTATGAAAATCGGGAACAACGGTAATCTCGTTTTGGGCCCATTCAACGAATCTACGCCTTACTTGATGATCGTTTGGCTTCAATTCTTGCACGAGTTGGATTTTGTAAGCACGTAAACCAAGATCCTTCCGCAAAATATTCCATAAAGTGGATGGACACAGATCCAATTCCTGTGCTCGATGGCGGATGGATTCATTCGGGCCTTCCTCAATGCTACGCTATACAGCAGCAATAGCTTCGTCTGCGAGTTTTCAATAAGAGTAAACATGGTGCGAAAACGTTCCATGATTAATCGAATTAACTGCTCTGATGGACGATTTTGTCGACGATAAAATGGACGTAGTGCGCGATACGTTTTCCGTACAGAACCATTATTTTCGAAATAAAATTGCACTATTTGCAAGCATTGTTCAGGCGTGAGTCTATTCATGATAATTGCCAAACCAAAATAAGAATAAATCACTTGACAGCTGTTAAATCAGTCGCCATCTTGAAAAGTAATGCTAACTTAAAGTTCTTTACCTCTATAAAAAACGCGCTTGCTATCATGTTGAATACAAGATTTTCTAAAATTGTGGAAAGTATGATTAACATCCATCTTTAGAAATTTTAAATGTTCAATAATTTATTAAACACACTTCAGTATATTTTCCGCAGCTGTCGCTTTATTGGCGGCAACTTTTTCGTTTTAGCTATCTCCAATGCATTTATCAGAGTTTGGACGAAGTCACTTCATTTGTACTTTATGAGCTGTTATATATAGAATCTTATTCAATTTTCTCTGGGATTTATAATAGAGTTGCTTAAAACTCTTGCCACTGCAATTAATATGCTATTGACGACTTAAAGTCTTTTTTTGTCAACCTCTCATGCATTTGTCCAAGCGACAAAAAAAAAACAGTTGCGTTTGCGTAATGTTTGCATTGTTATAATTCGAGTGTAAATGTGATTTATGTTGAACAATAGATCTTTTTATACATACCTGTTTTAAAGTCGTCATTTTAGTAAAAAAAGGAACTAATTGGGAGTATTTTTATATCGTTTTACAATCAACAACGAGGCTAGCGCACACAAACAAAATAAATTATTTTTTATTTGTTATAAAAAATAATTTATGAAAAAGCCGTGAACCATGAAAAAATATTAAAATAAAAGTCAAAAGAGCTTAAAATGTTTTATTTATACTACTTACGAGTATGTATTTTAACTTTTAAAAGTTATGGTAGCTTAATGCCAAAAGGTAAAGTAAAGTTTAATGTATAAAACTATTAATTTTTGACAAAAGTTTTATATTTCTAAATATATAAAAGAAAATAATTTTGTGAACACAAGCTCTGTATAGGGACTATACATCTGGCTATATAAGTAAGAAGATAAGTATAAATCTATTGTGTTAAATAGATCAAAGTTATACACAATGCAAGTTGGGGCAGCCAAAACAAATTTTTGGAAAAAAATCAATTTTTAAAAATAAGGCTTTTGGAGAAAATATTTCCAAAACTTACCTTTTATTCCTCCAACTTTACGCGGTTACAAAATATGTATGTCACCAATTTGATTTTTTTTCTCGTTTAGAGAAATATACATGCCGCTATACTAACGCTAATCAACACCACATGAATTCAAATAATACGAAGACTATAAAGGACCACTTAAAAAAAAAAGAAATTGTATTTTTCAATGCTTGGATCTTTTCCCGGCAAAAATTGGCAAGTATAGTTTTGTACATATGTATATTGTTATGAAAATAAAAATACAACACTGTATTGTGGGATTTTCGTATATTTCGTGTTACCCTATCAATTTTGCATCACTACCACATCGACCATCTTTACGTTACATTTGAATTAACGGATATGAAAATAGAAGATGATTGATATTTCCTGAACCCTAAATCAGCAGTTAAAAAGGTGAGCAGAATTAGACAATTGGGCTTGGCCAATACAAAGTAAATATTGAGTTTGATCTATCTTGAGAATGGTTACAACTAAAGTCTCAGATTTTGGTCTGATTGAATTCAAAGCGAATACAAATCATGATTGAAAAACTGGAGGAAATTGGACAAGCGGGCGCGATACCTCCTATACAAACTATATAGTGATTTCGTTATATCTTGAGAACGGTTTAAGCTAAAGTTTCAATATTTGGCTAAGTTACTTTATGACCAGTATAAATTATCAGTCAAAAAGTGGGCATGACATCTCCCATACAAAGTAAATATCGTTTTTTGTATACCTTGAGTACGGTTAAAGCTAAAGTTTTAGAATTTGGTCTGATTAACCTTACGATCAATGCTAATCATCAGTCAAAAACTGAGCGGACTTCGACTAGTGGGCGTAGAACCTCCCATATAAACTAAATATTGACTTCTTTATATCTTGAAAACGGTTAAAGATAACTGCTTCACGGTCAATACAAGTCAGCAGTCAAAAACTATGCGGAATTGGACAAGTATGCGTGGCACCTCCCATCCAAAGTAAATATTGATTTTGTATATCTTGCAAACGGTAATAGCAGAAGTTTCTAAATTTGGTTCATACAAAGTCGTGAACAATACACATTATCAGCCATTAACTAGGTGAGTGTGCGCCTTCCATTCATACTAAATATTGAATTTTGAATTTTGTATATGTGGTGAACTTCAACATTTAAAGCAGCGCTAACGTTAACATAAAAGCAGGTATTTTAGAAAGCACACTGGATAAAAGCTAAACGACAGATTCTACAGTGTCTCTTTGGAAGGAACTATAGATTAAAATGATACCAATTAGTTGCCATGTTGTTTTTCGCAAACTCTTTACGCTTAGTCGTATGCTGGGCGTTGATAGCTTTCAGAATTGTGCTTTTTGAAGTTTGTAATTTCAGTTCCTCTTTTATTGTTGCAGCACTTTTCATGGAATTCGAGACTTTTCGCGAAAAAGCCGAATTTCAAGGGCAGTCAGGACCTTTGGACAACCCGTGCTTTTTAATTTTCCATAATTTAATTTAATAATTTTCTCTGTTTGCACAACACACAAAGATCGTTCCAGCTTTTTGACATTTCACGCATACTCAATCCCTGCTCGTTAAGTGCAACAATTTGTCCTTGTTAATAAGGTGACAAAGGTTTCCCGCGAACAATATCGCGCAGATATTATTTAAATTATAAATTTTTACAAAATACCTTCTGATTAGATTAGTTGTTTATTAATCACTGACCTTATTATTTTGATACATTGAATTTTGCACTTATTTACATAAATTTAAATAAACATAATATAACGGTACATCTCTAAGAGCAAAACCGGCTTATTATTCACTTATTTTTTTTGAATAAGGTGAACATACATAACATTTTATAGTTTGAATGAATTGAGCAAATATTAAGGTGACCTTATTATTTTGAAACATACCTTACTTGAAACAAGTTAAAGCAAGATTTTGTCATTAAAAATTGTCATTTGAGTAAATATATATAAAATATTAACAAATATTTGTTGTTTGTAGCTATTACTGAATATATTTTCGGGACTCAGCAAAGCATAACTTTGTTTGCCGCAACTCGTCGTTGAAAATTGTCAAAGCAATCTCCAACCAACAGCGATCTCAATGAACATGAAGCCAGTGCCTGTGTATCCGAAAACATAGTTATGTCAGCACCTCTGATGCTCCTCTGTATTATTATCCCAGGGCACACTAAAATTTTGTGAATTTCAGCCTGAAAGACACTTGGCCATGTATCCTTTAGGTAGAGAAATCTTTGCATTATGTCCAACGACCTCCGCAACTACACCTGTGTCAGTTCGATCTCCATAAAGCACTTCAGGCATCTGGGATCAACACAAGGCGCTAAAACGTATTCCCCACGATCAGGGATCATGATACTAAACTTTCAGTCGAAATCCAATTTAGTATTCAAATGGTATGTGATCGAACACACAGTGAAGCTCTATTTGTTTTGCATTTTATTTTTAAATGGATAGAAATAAAAAGTTTGTTTCCGATAAAATTCAATTCAATAAAAATATTTGTTTGCTCGTTTTCCATTTTGATGAAAATTTAATTTTGTCGCGCTGCAAAGTTCAAGTTTTCGAATTTTTCGCTTCAGCTTTCACTACTTGAAATGCTCGTTTATAACTTTTGATAGCTTGTAGCGTTAAGTTGTACTACAGCTACTATTTTGTTCTCTACTTAAGGCCGAGGCCCATAGAATCCGTCGTCCTTTATACGTCGCCAAACATCTACCCAAAATATTTTTTTTTATTTGTGAGAAGAACTTGCGTCCAATTTTATATTCATTAAAAAATATTTATATACATACTTACAGTATACCGTCGATTGTGTTTACTCTAGTTTTCATTGTTTTTGATCGTTTTCCAGTTTTATTTCAACTTTAATTTTTTTGTTTATTTTCATCGCCACCAAAAGTAGAATCAAAGAAAACAAATGCAAAAATAATAATGAAGTGTGTACGTTTCAGATAATAAGAGAGAAGAGCAAAAACTTAAAATTTTTGAAGTTCCTAATTTTTAACGATTTTATTTACAAAAAGGTAAGAAACAAACGGATTGAATCCAGTTTACAAAATCTACGAAGTAGCGTTAACCTAATTCACGTGCATTTTTCTTAACATTTATAAGGTCATAGCCATCGTTCGACTGGAACAGACCGAACAGTTTTGCTCAGGTAAATCTCATGAAAAGGAACAATTAAAAGAACATAGTACGCCACATTTTATTCAAAAACATTTAATCAAATAAACTCATTTTATGGTTTGTGGTTAAAAACAAGGATTTCAATTTCATGGCTATATTTTGTATTTCGTTTTCGTTTCTGTTTTTAATATAAAAACATACAGTAGTGTCAATAAAAGTAGCATTTTTTGCCTTTTGACCTAAAATGATATTTTTTTATTACTTTCTTACAAAGTTATTCCTCAGAAAAAGTATTGTGTTTTATTCTAACAATGTCATCTCACAAGGTGTAAAAATTTTGCACTTTTTGAAGTAACAACGTAAAAATATTGTCATGAGCAACAGCTGAAATTGATGAAATTTTTGTAGTGTTTTACTTTATGCACTTATTTATTTAACTTCAACTTATACAATTATAACTATACAGTCTCCAATTTATTTATCTTCTACTTAATATTCGCCTATACAACACTTTTATTTACGCCTAAGCTCGACTTCATTTTATGGCTATAAAACGATAACTGAACTCACTAATGCATAAGTCGCCGCCTTTTATATACAATTTAAAATAATTCCGAATGTTCTTATTCAAATTATTTCCTTGACACAACCCGATAGACCAAAATCCCACAATACAGTTTTGAAAGAGCTGATGTGGCGTACCTTTTTTATGTATTGTTTATTTTCGTAACACTGCGGCCCACTTATGCCTTTTCATCCCGAACTGGCTCATTATCCTTCCTCCCATAGCTCGCCAGTAGCTCTAGATGTACCACTTTCAGTTTTTATTGCGGGCTATGTTTCTTCTGTATCCACATCGTTTAATTTTTTGACTACTCTGTAAGGTCCATCCTATTTGCCTTGTAGCTTAGGAGATAATCTTTTCTTCCACTGTGGGTTGTAGAGTAGAAGCAGTTGTCCCTCATGAAAGCCCTCAGCACTTGCTGCTCGATCATACCTGGCTTTCAACTTATCACGGGCCATTTCTAGTCGTGTATGCATCTTTTCATGAAGTTCTTTGGGACTTTTATTTTTCTTGGCATTACCGACCGGTGCTCTCGATTTACATTGCTGCAGCTGATTCTGGTTTGTTCTGACTGCATCTTTAGCTGCAGTAATAAGATGTCATTCGTTATGGTCCCTATGAGTCTGATTTAAAATTTCACTAATTTTACAGGAAGGAACCATTTTTAGATTCAAAGCCGTTTTGGCATCTCTACTCTGCTAGCTTCGATATAAGCACCCATCTATCAGCTTTAAACTATCCCATTGAGCCCAATAAGTCTTTATTAGAGGGCTATCTGATGATATAGGCTATGGGTCTTTTTCTTTAGCCGCTATTATCCTTGCCTGTACTGGGACTCTTCTCTGAGCCGTTGATCAGTCCTCGTTAGTCTTCAGACGTAATTGTCGGATGTTAATAGCAGTCTCGTTAGCCTTATCGCTTGTTTTATCAGCGGCTATCTTTCAGTTGTATTACTTTTTCGATTTTGGTAATCAGCTTCGCTATTATGTATAAATCTTTTTATACTCTTCTCTGAGCCGTTGATCAGTCCTCGTTAGTCTTCAGACGTAATTGTCGGATGTTAATAGCAGTCTCGTTAGCCTTATCGCTTGTTTTATCAGCGGCTATCTTTCAGTTGTATTACTTTTTCGATTTTGGTAATCAGCTTCGCTATTATGTATAAATCTTTTTATATCATTGCTTCTATGATGCTCATTACGGTCATCAACATTTTCATAACAACGTTTATTTTGGCTCCCGTCTTTCGGTAAAACAATTATTATGAAATGTAACCAATTTTCTATAGGCAGCGTTTACTGTTGCCTCCATCGTGACGCAAATCTCGCACTCTTCAGCTGTGCCCTACAATTTATTTAAAAATTATCGCTCTTTTGGCACCTCATTATTGTCCTTTGCTTTTTTCCGGCCATAAGCCTCTCTGCCACCTCTTTAATAGATGTAATAAAATCTTCTTTAGTATTTAGAGTTTTCATGCTATACGCTTCATGTACCTGTGGCTTAGGTATCTTTCGAGCGGTCTCCTGAACGGTCAAATCTGAACTCGACAGTCTCCGCAAAGGTTGGCTTATTAGCAGCACACAGCGCAGGGTCACTTATACCATTGATGAATGCTTCAGTTTTGAGATAATCTACTAATGGGTGATTTTCTCCTAGATAGGTTAGCTGCGCCCTTTTGCTAAATTCGAAATTTGTAAAAAGTAATTTGCCTAAAATATACATTTGTTTTTTCTAACTGTTCAGTGAGCGTTACATTCCACGAACTTATTTTTTTCTACAGTCCACTCACAAGAGTGATGTAAAAAAAAAATAGTTATCGGTTATATTTCTTCCAGAGTTTATTTAGGAACTCACAATATATAAAACCGTTCTTCCTTCTATATTTATCTGACGTTCGCTTTCTATTGGTTGTCATCTACAGTTTACACTTCTGATATCGTAATTTTGACGTAAATTATTATTTAACATAACTCAAATATCAGAAACTACGGCGGTCTTATCGCATCTGACACGTGATGAACGACTTGCATAATATCGTATTAATAGCTGCAATTAATATCATATTAATGGGTATCCAAAACTCAGATAAATGCTCTCTACTTAACTTATTAAAATTTAATTTAGTTCATCTGCTCCGAAAGTCCTGTATATATATATATATATATATATATATATATATATATATATATATATATATATATAGTTTTTATCGGCTAAGTTTTTTAATCGATCATTTTCTAAATTTAAATTCCAATTTTTATAATTTTGTTTTCTCAGTAAATGTGTATTTTCTATGAAATTTGCGTGCAGGTAAGCGGGCACCTTATAGGTCAAAATGCGTAGTTTTTTATGTCAGTCACATAAGGGTAAAGCAATCGGAGATTATCATAACTCATGCCATTAATGAAATTACTAAAGAAAAGGCTTGAAAAATTATTAAAGGAATTCTTTATGATGTAACCTCTCACATTATGTGATATTGTTAAAACATATTGGTTGTAAAACTTTCTTAAATGAGAATTTTTGTGGTTATTTTAGACGTTAGTAGTAAAACATTGTTTAGAGTGTTGATCATTGTTAGCTCTGACCTTTTTTATCTTTCTCGCATCTAAACGATTCTCCGCGAAATCAACATCTACGTTTTTCAGGCCAAAAATGAATCAATCTAATTTCGGTCGCTGCGATGATTCGATACAAAAATGGCTTCTTTTTGTTACATTAAAGCAACACTTCGGATATACATGAACTTTTAAATTAAACTTCTAAACATGTGCTCATTTTTGCTCGCTGCTGTACGTTATTAAAAGTGGAAACCATGTGTAAAGGAAGCGCCATGGATTGTAAGCTACGCATTTTTTGTTTTATACCAAATGCATGCCATCAATTTTTTTTTACTAAATTACTCTTTGTACGTTCGCATGGCAACGTTTTTTCGTTATTCGCTTTCTCATTCATAATACAACCCCCGATTATGAGTTTAATTACATAAATATCCATACAAAATTTTGAGAGAGAAACACTCACATTGTAATTATATTTCTATTAACCTTTAGATTACTTCAAAATTAGTGTCATGTCTAATTTTTATAAAATTTAGATCATATGAGCTTATATAGTTTTTAGCTCTTAATTAAAATGTTCTGATTACAGATTTAACATCGTAAATTTAATTAATTAGCATCACTAAAGTAAGCTGTCAAGCACAAAAAATAACAAAAAAAAGTAAACAAACAAAAAATAGTCATCCGCACTATTGATTCCATTTGCTAGCACCAAAAAATTGGCGTCTCAATGCGATAATCCAAATAAGTAATACAAGCAGATTCCCGTGCGAACATCATTAAATTTTCGTTGTTTCAAACACTTTTTTCAAAAGATGCTTTAAAATTGTTTTTATGTCTCATTTTTTTATTAAGTAAAATATACGTTAAGAGTTCCAAAGTTTAACTTAAGGATTGTTTTCATTTGGCATTAATTTTGATAATTCTACAGTCAGTACAATTTTGTTTTTTTAAAGCTAATAAATATGAAATGTGTAGCATGTTTTACTCCATTAACTGCGCTTACTATGGCTCATACTATTTGTTACAAAATTTCAGGTTTGTATGCAAGTTTTAAAAAAATACTAAAACCCAAAATAAACTTTATTTTTATTTTTCGATTAAATGTTCTTTCTAATCAGAAAAATTAAAAGGTCTATCAACTTCGTTCTACCTTGAGGGCTTAATATTAAAAATCAAAAGTAAATAATTATTTTAAGTCCTAATTAAAAAAGGATTTATGGCGTAGAGAAAATTTAGCAAAATTAAATCAAAAAACTTCAAAAACATTCATTTTTAGGACTAATCATTAATACCCTTTTGTTGAAAAAAATATGATTTATGAGCGATTATTTTGTTAAAAATACGAATATGAAGGAGAAAGTTTTCTTTACATGAATAAATATTATGATTTAAAGGAAAATCCTGAAACAGAATTTTCCATAGACTTATGCATTTCTATAAAATAAAATTTTATTTAAATTTAGTTTTTGTAACAAATCTACAGCAAAATTTATAGTTCAGTGTATAGGGTAAAAAATGCTTAAAGAAAAATGTACCCTTTTTTATTTTCGGTTTTTATGTTTATTTTCTCGATTTGATTTCATTTCCGCTGGCATTTTTCAAATAGTTTTAAGATAAAACTTTAAGGACTTAATTCTATTTTCATTTAATACCCGTTTTTGGTGCGCTTTTTCCTTGTTTTTCTGTGCCTTGATTTTCCACCCTTACCATCCGATGTCTAACCCATTCACACACATTAATCCTTTCGTATCACTTTCAACACAATTATCCTTTGGCCATAAAAACATTTATTTTCTTTATGAATAAATAAATAGACGAATGAGTACTAAGGGGCTATAAGAGGGTATCTGATAGTTATGTATCAAATAGACTTTTAAACTTCTAAACACTTAATCATATCAGGCCATTTCCCGTACAGTATAGCGTAAATGTATTACACATGATTAAATAACAACAACAAGTAAATACAGTTGAAGATAATGGACCCTAAAATGCAAGATACTGAGGGAAAAATGCCTACTTTGTAGCTCAAAATGTTTTTTTTCGTGATTATTATTTCGCTATATTATAACCATTTCAAGTTTATTTAACAAATAAACACGAGTATTAATTGTTATAATATTTGGCAAATTTGTAATTTTATCTTTTTTTAGTTGATGGTTTTTTGTGCAGAGATGAGGAAAATATTTTACAAACTTACTTAATTATAAAGAATCTATTTGCCTGATTTAGGTTTATTTTGACATAAAAAGGTTTTTGCTCATACAGACATCCTATCCTAGTCAATATTGATTTATATTCTCATGAATATATAACAGGAAATTCACAAAACTACTGGACCGATTGAACTTTTCTTTTATCAGGATGCAAACTGGTCCTTAGATTAAACACAGATAAATTGAAATTGAGTTTGAAATTGTTCGAGCAAAAGCTCTTCATTTATTTTTTATTTTGACAAGCGAATTAAATATGTTGTTATTCGAATATTTTAACGAATAAAGAGTTCAAACAAAAATTATTCTAGTAATCCTGAAACAGTTATGTTTAATATTTTTTTTTTTAAAAGACAACTTTTTACCACAGACCAATAACAACTGTTATACAACTTTTTGAGACTGAAAAAGCTGGCCATAGATCAAAGAATAATTTTTACGTTTTTAAATAGGAGTTATTCTCAAGAATTTTATTGTCGATTTATATGTTTTGACGTTGCCTAATAAGTGTTATTCCCAAGAATATATATTTCTTCGTTGCTCAAACTTCTTTTCATTTAATTAGTATATACATTATATTTTACCTTTAATCTTCGCTTTGCTAATATCCACCCGGGTCAAATTATACAATTTTTTGTATTAAAATCTATTTTTGCTAGTTCTACGGATTGCTTTATACCTGACTTTTATTGTACTTTAAGAGATATGAGAGCTGTATATACATGTATAAAAACAAAAATAGAAATATATATACCAAACTATGGTTCATCAGCAATAAGGATATGCATAAAAATTCAGTAAAACCCGAGTGGGTATCAGTTAAAACCAAAGCGCAAGCCACTGAAAATATTACTTACAAAAACTTAATGCGCTTTGTTGCATTGATCCTTCAAAGTTTCAGGTTTCGTGTATTGCTGCTTGTGTTAGAAACTGACTAAATAGGAAATAGTAAGCTAAAAAGAACAATTGAACAAACAGTGTGTCAATTTGATCACTTAGAGGACTGTATTCAAAGCCAGCCAACGTTAAAACAAATAGATCGAAAGTTAAAGTCATGAGCAACGAAAGAAAATATTTTTGAAAATAACTGTTTGATGAAAACTATGTGTTTTTTTTATATTATTTTTATTAATTTAATATTCAAGTTTGTAATATAATGTTTAAAGCAGATATCGGCAAAGAGCTGCTTTTCTCCTCTGTTTTCACACGTAAGTAGTCACACCAGGCCGGCCATATTTGCCGATTTGTTGCCTTAAAATTATTAAAATGTCGATTTTCCGATTTTTGCTCCAAGAAAGCCGATTTTTCGAGAAAATCCAAATACACAGCAACTTCATTTGTTTTAGTAACATTTAAAATTTTTGAGAACACTTAAATATTTGCTATATTAAAAAGAAACAACTGTTAATAACTCAGCTATATCCTATTAACTCCTTCAATTTGCAACGGATTTCTTAAGCGTAGGTCTTCTTTTATTCATAACTTAATACAATTCGCAAAACGCATATAAACTTAAAAATGTGGAAAAAATTGGATGAAAAATCTGTTTGCTTGAGAAATACGCTAAGATTCTTCAAGGCTACTTAAACGACATATATATCAAAAGGTCTGTTTCTGTTCTTTCCAAATCCGAAAAGAAGCTTAAAATTGGGTAATATTCAGCAAACATAAGCTATATATGGTAATATATGAGCTTATAAGTGCCTGAAGGTCCAAAAAAAAAAGGTTTTTTACCCGTAACTCGAGATCTTGGAGGTTTTTCAAAAATTTCAAAAATAGATTCTTCCTCTGCCATTTTTTTTTTTTTTTTTGTTGCACCGTGTAATTTATCTATAAGGAATACGAATTAATTCTGTTCTTTGTTTTATCTCAAAAAAATTGTTTTATTTTAAAGGATAAGGAATTAACAAGTAAATCAAAATATTGTCCATTATAACTAACAACTTCCCCCACTTCTCAAGTAATTTTCGAATTTCGTCTTGAAAAAACTGCCAGTCTTTCCAGGCGATCCAATTTTGAAGCCAATTTTCAATTCCTTCGAAAAAGGTGATGCGGTGGCCTGCCAAGAATTTTGTACACGTCGAAACAGCAAGTAGAGAAGAAGCAATGTACGGAGAATTTTAAGGGGGCGACAAGATATAGCATTAGATCGTTTCTAATTTTTTTTTTTTTTTTTGGCAACTTTTGCGACTATCGATAGTATCGATAGTTTTGTTTTTGGCTGACCATCGATAGTTTTTTCACTATCGATACTATCGTCCGATTCTAAGAGTAAACACGAAAGCCATTAATATATTCAAGGTCACATTTGCAAAAATTTGTTCGACGCAGGTTATTAGCCGTCTGTAAACTTTTATAGTTACATAGGGACACAACTTAACATTTTCATAAATTTCTATTTATTAAACTCAAATAAAGTATGAATTGTAACTAAAATATGTTCATACATACCATTTTGCATTTGCTCCAAAAAAATAAATCTTCATTTCGTCAGACCATAGCATGTTGTTCTAATTATTAGTGCAGGTGTTGCTTCCGTTTACTGAGAAATGATTCATTTCGAGGACTCTTACTCATAAGTCAAGCTTCCACAAGTTTATTTTTTTTTATTGTGCGACTTGAAACAGGAGAATAGGTTAATTTTTGGGGGTTTTTGATGACTTGATGGATTAAGCTTTGAAGTACGAAATAAAAGTTTATCAAAACTGACAGTTGTTCCACGCTTTCTTCCCATAGTATCTGCAGTTTTCCTTCACTAGATCTTATTAATTACCTTAGTTTTGTAGCATTTTATGATCTGAATAATTTAGACTATATATCTATAATGATTACTCTTCCATCAAAAAATTTCCATACATCAAGTTTTATGACATACTGAAAACAAATAATGTGTCCCTATTATTTGTTTCAAAACTGTATATTTTTTATTAGTCTTTCCCTTTCACTTAAATTCTAATATTGTTGCCACAAGTAGCACTTAAAAGAATGGAAAAAAGTTTATGCAAACTATCGAAACTATCGAATGGGCCGACTATCGATAATATTGCAGCTCTAACGTGATGTTCACAAATTTTCAATTCCATAAGGTTATGGGTTCCGCGCAGATATTTTATAAAATTTGGAATGGTAACGGACAACGAAAGCTTTGTGACATCTGACATGTATTTGGGATCGTTGTCTTGATAAAATTTGCTGTTGTTTGCAGTAATCAATTTCTCTGCACTTTACTTCGCATTTTCCTCTCGAATAGAAATATGACCGTTGTACTAGCAATAAAATGCAGTTTGTTTGTATAACGTTTATTTTATGTCTGTTAAATTTTTTTGTTTTTATATTGGTTTACATGTTGTATACTTTAGTTAATGTTCTGTTTTGTAAGTTTTTGTTAATAAAAGAATGATTATAGTCCTTAAAATAGGAAATATTAATTTGCCGATTTTTTATCGTGAAGTGCCGATAATGCCGATTTTTTATTTCAAATATGCCGATTTTTAATTTAAAATCATCTGCCACCCCTGAGTCACACGCATAGGCAAAATTTATGCAATAAATAAACAAAAAGAAGTGAAGAGAAAACAAGTGGGAAAACACTATGCAAAGTGGCCTGAATGAAAGACTCTCAATTACTATCACAATTATAAAATGCATTAATATTAGTTTGCCGAACGCTGGTTTAAAATCATAAGACTAGCTTTCTAATGAAAAAATTATTGTATTCAAATAATAAATATGTAATAGCATTCATGTTGTGTACTAAGTATGTATTAGGGTTGCCATATATTTCATCACTCTTATTAGGCAACGTAAACACAAAACAAACAAAATTAATATAAAAGTTATGAGCAACGAGAAAAAAATCCTATTCTGAATAACACTTGTTGAAAAGCATAACTTATTTTCATTGGAAATAACTATTAGGTTAAAGAACAAAATTTTATTTCTGCAATTAGCAGTTATGGAAATTTTTTTTAGATACTTTATTTTACAACAGTTATTTCTTTGCATTTTACTACAAAATATAGCACTTTCAGATTAAATTAAACCTTTTTTATATTAAGCGAAACATTTTTCAAAATAAACGAAACTTTATTCAGAATAAATGAATTAAAAAAAAAAAAACAAATAAACGAAACCTTTTTCAGAATAAACAAAACCTTTGTCATAATAAACGAAATTTTATTCAAAATAAATGAAATATAATTAAAAATATAATATAATTAAAAATTTTTCGAACTAAAAGCATTTTTAAAATTAAATAAAAAACAAAAAACAAAAAAAAAAAAAACACAAATAAAACATATACATAGTTTACCGAAAAAATTTAGGCCGTTGAAAATTGTAGACAGTGCTAACGCCACATTAAATTAATCAAATATTTTTTTGCGTATATTTTTCAAAGTTATTCCTGGTACACTCTCCACAATCGTCTAATTTTTTCCCAGGATTTGGGGATACATTTTTGTTTTTTGTATATTTATTCCACGTGGAAGTTTCATCGTTCTTTTTATATCTTGAAATAATTAATTTTAAAACTGGTTTAATTTTAATTGAAATATGTTTAACTGTATTTCAATAAAGTTTCGTTTATTTTGAAAAAGGTTTCGTTTATTTTATTTTTTATTTATGAAATTATTTGTTTAACTTTATTATTAAATCTATGCAAAAAGAGATAAAGCATCAAAATACGCTGTTGCAAAATATATGTAAGCTTACTTCCAAAATACAAGGGGTACTATTTGTGTTTCGGGAACTGGCAACTCTAATGTCAGTAGCTAAAATCCGGCAACGCCATAGTAAGGTTTGAGATTTTTTAGCATAAACATACTGAATTTGACCTAAAAATTTTAACAGAACGTTTTCGTTGGATTATTTTCCACAATTTTCGACGTGGACCTGAACAAGAATGTGACGATGAACTCAGTTCGTTGTATAGCGATAAAGCGCCATCAAAAACCACAGTATATCAATGGTATACTGAATTCAATAGTGGTCGTAGTTCGGTCGCCGACGAATTCCATAAAGGTTGTGCGTGAACTGATAATGCAAAATCGTCATGTGACATATTAGGGATACACACAGAAAAAAACATTAAAAATGTTAATTTTAACTCGTTGTTTTATCGAAGTACGCCGTAGATTTTTTGAAAGGGTCCGCCAAATAAACTTTTTTTTTGAAAATGCTATAAAAAAAAACTACTGAATATTTACTCAAATTTCTTTTTTTATTTGAAAGTACAATCTTTCCGGTTAATAATGGAATATAATTTCATTCAAATGGCTGCCTCGGCTGGCCATGCAGTAGCCTACACGATCGATCCAATTTTTAAGCACATTATCGATTGTGTGCAGCTGTATTTCACCAATGGCTTCACGAATATTGTCCTTTAAAGTGTCAATTGTCCTTGGCTTGTTGGCGTAACACTTATCTTTGACGGCACCCCACAAATAATTGTCCAACGGTGTCAAATCGCAGCTCCGAGGTGGCCAAACGACATCAGCTCTGCGGCTGATAATGCGATCTTCAAAAACAGGGCGCAAAACATCAAGTGTAGCTTCGGCTGTGTGGCACGTAGCGCCGTCCTGTTGAAACCAAATGTTGCTAATATCCTCCTCTTCAATTTTTGTTAACAAAAATTCGTTCAACATGGCCCGATAACGACCGCCGTTGACTGTAACGACCACTTCTTGCTCATTTTCGAAGAGAAATGGCCCAATTATGCATCTGGACCAAAATCTGCACCAAACAGTGACTCGTCTTGGGCGCATCGGCTTTTCAATGTATACGTGCGGGTTTTCTGTGCCCCAAATGCGACAATTTTGCTTGTTTACATAGCCGCCAAGATCAAAATGAGCTTCATCTGAAAAGATGACTTTTTTGGGAAAATCAGCATCTTCTGTAAGTCGATCGCAGGCCAGCGTAAACGCATTGGACACAATCATATTCGTTCAGCGAAATGATAGAACTTATTTGTCAAATAGAATTATCTGCCAAATCAGACATGAGCTAAGTGTTACCATTCCCGAAATAAGCACTAGTTGAAAAAAAAAACGTTAGATTGCGAACCCTTTACATGTGTAGCATGGTGAAATTTTATAAAGTGAAATTGATCGTCCATCTGACAGCTTTCTTTTTGTTCATTGCTGTTAAAACATTTTCTTGCACAGTAGAGAATAATTATCCAAGGATATCGTTAAACTATATCTAACTGCAAAAAATGTGCTTCAAAATGCATTCAAAATAAAATATTTCTAATTTACAAGTATTAAATGTATACAACTTTTGTTTACATTTTTTATTATGTAAAAATTTTTTGACATTTACAATACAATGTACAAAAAATATTGCAGGTTGTTTTTGTACAAAAATTAGTTGTTGTACAGACAACTTCACCTTATTTAATTTCACCATTGGCATGTACATTTGTTTTTATTTTAATAATTTTTGCTTACATTTTTTTCTTGTTTTGAGAGCTTAAATATCTTTCAAAGAAAGATAAAAAGGAGGCTATACCAGTTATAGGTTTTCGTGCTTGTTTCCTAAAAAAATTGTTCTGTTGAAAAAAAGTGAGGTAAAGACGAAGAGTTTGTAATTACATATGTATGTATTTGATTTTATTAAAAACTATTTTCTTGATTATTTTAATAGTACGACATTGGTTGTCTCTCGGTTACAAAGTTAAACGTTATCACAATAACACCAGCTTCATCCTTATCAACATCAATAGGCAATTCTTAGCTGTCTAAGTTACACTTAATAATTAAGATTTTTTACCCATAATTACGTCTTTTTTGGAGCCTTTCATTACAAGTTTTTGTGAACAAAATCTCCCATTAATCCATTCGTTTCATGTAGATTTATTATGTACAAAATTAGAAGGCATTTTTTACCGCGCTGCAAAATTATCACTAACAGATTTGCCAACATTAGTGGATGAAATAATACAAAAGCTATTGCACAAGCTTAGTCAATATTATTCTAATTTTTTTTTAAATAAGGAAGGAGTCCTGGTGGTAAACTTTGGGATAAATATGTAAACCAAAGAGCAAAGCGTGTGCGTTTATCACACAAATTTCAAAACAACTTACACGCTTCCGATTCGATCTCCCAGGCTATTAGTTCGGTACTTGACTGACCAATTGTAATAGGTTGGCAAAGTTGAAATTAGGAAGCAAATTGGCTTAAAAACATATTTTTTTGACAAATTCAGTTTTTAATAGAATATGATGTTGGGCAAATATCCACCTCTAACACGTCGGCAGATGTCCACTCTTTTCACAAAAATTGTGAACCACATTTTTCAACAAAATCTTCCTTAGTGATGAGGCCAAAATTATTTTAGGCGGTTATGTAAATAAACAAATTTGTCGCATATGGGGCTCACAATATCCAGTCCTCGAAAAACTATTACATCCAAATAAAGTGACCGCATGGTGGTTAGACGGCATCATCGGCCCGTATTGTTTCGAAAATAAGCAAGGAAACGTCATCACCGCGAATTTTTTGCACTACCAAACTATGATAATTAATTTTTTGTAGCCTTAATTGGCTAATGTTGACATCAGTGACCTTTGGTTTCAACAGGACGGCGCCACAAGCCACACGCCAGCGAAACAATTCAGTTATTCCATGAGAAATTTCCCGGTCGCGTCAGCTATCTTGCACAAAGCTTGTTCATGTTTTTGGTTGTCCGCTACTTTTAAAACCACAATTCAGCAGCTCAAAATTCTACGGTGGGTTTTGATGCTGAAGACTCTTTATACACTTTTAATAACCGTTCATGAATTTCTCTAGCTTTTAAACTGTTCAAAATGAAGCTCTTTATTATCGTACAATATTACAAAATGTACTGAGACGTCGTACTAAATGGCTTGTTAATGATAAATGAATTACCAGAATTATTTGAAACTACCAGTGTTTAAAACAATAATTGGTCTAGTTTCAACATTCTCTGTGGTCAGAAGTCTTGCAAACTTCTCTCGTGTAAGAAAAACATACTTAGCATACAATGTATGTATGTGCAATGCAAATTTTGAAAACTAATTTTTTTAAATTTAGAATGTTATAGTTTGAAGGCGTTGATAATGTTTTCTATTTAAGACCAAAATTAAAAATCCTCAGTTCATAATAAAAGATATTTCTGCTACAGGTTATAATACAAATTTAAATTTTATGTAACCAATCAATTGTTTGTATTTCTTCAAGAGCCGATAAAACCCTCTATTAACACTTTTTGCTAAAGGTTTTTGGAATACAATAAAATGAATTTAAGGTTCATACATACATACATCGAGTGCATATGTGTAAAAAAGAATCCATATCAAAAAAATATATTTATGTAAGTAATACTCGTAAAGCAATAAAAAAGGCAGAATTTAAAATTTTAACGAATACTCATTTTTTCATTAAATAAAAAGACTGGTTATTGGAATTTTAGGCTTCTTAATGTAAAAGTCCTTAAGATGTCGTTCCTGTCAAGCTGTCAATTTAAATCACAATATTTCGAATTCTTGAAGACGATAATTTTTTTCCTTTTAATATTTTGAAGCAATTTTGAAGGCGGTTTTATGTGAAATAAAGAATCATGCTAGAATGTGTATTTATTTCTGTAAATTTTACTTTATTATGTGATGTCTTCTTATATCATAAGCTTAGATACGCTACAATACGTAAAAGGAACATTTTTGGTTCAAGCAATAATAATCAGAATCTTATTATTATTATGGCTCTGTGACCCATTGTCCCTCTTCCGGTCTTCTTATTAATCTAAGCCTATCAAGAATATTACATTCACACAATATGTGTTCCGCTGACTCCGATGCCTGTTTACACAGTATACAATCATCCAGAACCTTGATCATCATCCTCTTCAAATACGTTCTTAATCTACAATGGCCAGCAAGAAGTTCCTTTGTAAGTTTCAAGTCTGGCCTGACATATTTAAGAATCTCAGAGCAACGCGAAAATTTCGGACTGATCGTCGTCTTCGCGTGACTATGTTTCAGTACTATCTAGCAATTTCCTAGTCCTTAATCAAATGGAAGATATAAGTAAGCGTAGCAGGGTTCCGGATCGATGTAGGGTGTTAAGGAACCTTTTCTAGCCAATGCATCCGCTGCTTCGTTGCCACTTATCCAACGGAGTCCAAATATCCACAACAACTGGACCCTATTCCTTTCTTACGATTCGAATCGAGTGCCCTTATGCCAGTTTGAATATATTAATATATTTTTATTATATTAAGAATATAGTAATAGTCTTACCCTTAAACCCACTGTCTAGGTTGACCTCTGAACATATGGCAAGGGCCAAGATCTTAGCCTGGAAGGCACTCCCACAGTGGGATCGACAATTCTCGATTATTCAATATTTTCAAATAAATTTTTGACATGTTAGATATTACAGAAAACATAACAATCCTTTTTTCCACAATTTTCCTTAAAATTTCATATAATACAGGCAATTTTAATCTATTATGACGTACATGCGCTGTAGAAAATTATTTGGATAACCTATCGGTATTATCCTTGTTTATTGCTTCACGCTTATACCCAATTGTTGGATAGATTCGGGAGATTTTACAATTGGAGGTTAGTAATAAATATATTAAGACGCCCTGGTTAAAAAAGAAGAGTAAGTTTTAGTCAAACCAAACTGTGATCATTTATGTTAAAAGTATTATGAACACAATGAGAATTACTGTCAACCAATGTTCATAAACGAAATGTAAAATTCTAATTGTGTCACTATGTGTTGTATTTATTGTTAGTAGGTTATTATGTGTGTTTGTTATTTTTTATAAGTAATAGGAATTGTTTTATTTATTATATTTATATGTCTTGTGACGTCACGTTTCAAGTGTTTATTGAGAAATGCATACAAATTACTTAAGGTAACTCAAATGAAATGTATATACACTGAAAGACCTATTTCTTCTTTTTCCAGTTCGCCTGAGAAACATAAAATCGGTTAATATTCAATTTAGTTATCTTATAAGTGCAGTTAGCTTATAAGTTCGGTAAGGTACGAAAAATCGGGCTTTTACCCTTTGTTTTTTCTTTATCGCAAACTGTAATTTGTTAAATATGTTTTTAACACTCAAGTAACTCGAAAAGCTATATAAATACTTATATTTAAATATGTATATGCATGTACTCACACATACGATGGTAGCTTGGTAAACTCCGTGACCTCTTCATAAAAACCTCTTGTTTGCTAAAGGGTTGTATATAAGATGAGACCAAATTAAGCGATTTTGAGTATAGTATCTAGGATAAATAATAACTATAGCAAATACTAGGACATATTTTTCTCACCATCAGAGTCTATGCATTCCATCATCCTCAATTTTAATACATACAATATTTTTAAATATAGCCTGTATTTAATTCTTTGCAAACACTATATTTTTTGACCTTAAAGATAGAAAAAAACGGCATTAGCATTTTCTGACAATTTAATTTTAAATAAAATTTTTTATACTCTTCCTGTGTGAGTGATAAACATTTTACTGTTTTCACTCATCAATTATTCATTAGTTATTATCACATGTCTTTTGATGACATTTGTAAGCAAGTCATAAAAAAGGAAAACTCCTTCAATTATTAATTGGCAATGTCAAATAGGTTAATAAATATATTAAGAAATAACAAGAGACGAAAAGACATTAAAGGAAATCTTAACTATATAATGTATATAATTTAGTCACAAGATTAAGTGTCAACTTTTCATCTGTATTTGATTTGTTTTTATTTATTTGAAATTATTAAATATATACATATATCCAAACCTATTTATAACGTATACGACCACGAATTGTTTTAATTAGATTAACACGAACTAATATTATTATTTGAGTAAGTCAATCTTAATTTTAAATATCGATTAGCATGATATTATTAATCTGTAAAAATATCCATGGCAGGTAATTCAATTCAAATTAAATATTATTAAAATTAAGGAATTATTTGTTAAGAAATATTAAAAGTGATCAGAACGGATGGTCTTGAAATGTTATACCTTTTTTTTTTCTTAAAAATATTTTTATAAAATTGTCGGTCTCAATCACATCACCTCGATCACAACATACATACATAGCATAGAAAATATCAGTTAATAGTAATTATACGACAGTAGACAGGGTAAAAAAATTAAAAGTGTCAATCAAACTCGTTTTTGTTTCTTATACCGCACAGTGTGTCGTCTAGTATAAGCTAACTGGACAAAATTATTTGGTGGCGTATTTTCAATTTAAATGCGCTGCTAATAACACACAGAAAAAATTATTGTAAAATCAATTAAATTAAGGTTGATTCAACATTTTTTGATTATGATTATGCTTCAATTTAGTTTCATGTAAAAAAAAACTAAAGGGTCCGCCAAATAGAATATCTTTTGAAAATGCTATAGAAAAAACTACGGAATATTATCTCAAATTTCTTTTTTATTTGAATGTACAATCCTTCCGGTAAATAATGGAAAATAATTTCATTCAAATGGCTGGCTCGGCTGGCCATGCAGTAGCCTACACGATTGGTCCAATTTTTAAGCACATTATCGATTGTGTGCAGCTGTATTTCACCAATGGCTTCACGAATATTGTCCTTTTAAGCGTCAATGTCTCTGGTTTGTTGGCGTAACACTTATCATTGACGGCACCCTACATATAGTAGTCAAACTGTGTCAAATCGCAGCTCCGAGGTAGCCAAGGATATCAGCTCTGCGGCTGATATTGCGATTTTCAAAAACAGGGCGCAAAACATCGAGTGTAGCTTCGGCTGTGTAGCACGTAGCGCCGTCCTGTTGAAACCAACTGTTGCTAATATCCTCTTCTTCAATTTTTGTGAACAAAAATTCGTTCAACATGGCCCGATAACGATCGCCATTGACTGTAACGGCCACTCCTTGCTCATGTTCGAAGTAAAATGGCCCAATTATGCCTCTGGGCAAAAACCCGCACCAAACAGTGACTCGTCTTGGGCATATCGGCTTTTAAATGTATGCGTGAGGGTTTTCTGTACCCAAAGGCGACAATTTTGCTTGTTTACATACCCGCCAAGATCAAAATGAGCTTCATCTGAAAATATGATTTTTGATTCTGCAACATTACCATGATTTTCAAAGTAATGTCGCAATATTTCCCAGCGTGGTTCAAGCCTATGCACAACCATATTCGTTCAGCGGAAGGATAAAATAATGATCTGTCAAATCAAACATGAGCTAAGTGTTACCATTTACGAGATAAGCACTAGTTGAAAAAAAAGCATTAGATGGCGGACCCTTTACTTTCCCTTGGTTATTAAACCCATCACTAATTCACCCCTTTACATTATAGAACAAGAGACGTGTTAACATATGTAGCGCAAATGCAACAAATTTTATGTATTTAATTTGAAAATATTTTATTCTTGGCCTCATAAATTTTTTGAGACATTATTTCAGACAAAATATTTGTTGCCATTATAATTACCTAAGTGTGGTTTGATTAACAATTTTCAGAATTGTTAATGTTGTTTGTATCTAGCTAGTTTGTTCTAGACGACACACTGTGTACCGCCGTAAATGTTAAAAAAATGTTAATGTACATATACAATATGTGATTTAGGAAAAGAGTTTTATCGGATCAAATATAAGGTGATATTAATTGAGTTCATCATAATTTCAAAAGGAGACTAAAGCGATCAGAACTATATCAGTAATAAATTTTCATTGAACACTATCGTCAAGGTGAAATAAATATGAATTGTCAACTAATTAAAGATCGATTTCGTTGGCATAAAGGCCAAAGACCAATTAAATTAAATTAATTTCAATCAAATTAAGTCATAAAAACTCACTTCAATAATAAAATGGAAAAATTTTAATTTACTGGAAATAATTTTGCAATACAAATGTAATATATCGCACACTAAAACATGAACAGTAACAACTTAAAATTTATCAAAATGGCTTTTTCATAAACCGATTCAAAGAAACACACTAAAGTTAGTCAGTATTATTGATTTTATTAAACAAATTTCAAGAATCGAGTCTCGTTTTTATGTAGTCAAATCTAGCGGGAGAGAAAATAGTAAAGACATTGCAGATTATAAAGAATCTCGTGAAGCATAAAATTTGCCTACATTGTGGTGCAAAAATGAGGCAATTTAATTAAAATTTAAGCGAATGTTCCCATATTTTTCTGCTTGTTTTACAAAAGGAAAACTTTATGAATTTATTTGATTCAATATGTTGTCCTCTCTTAAAAAATTAATAAGCATTACTTTACTCCGTTCTCCTATTCAGAATATTCCGTCCTCTTTAACTCAATTGCATTGCCTCGCTTTTGCACCAGCCAAAAACTATCGAATTAGTAGACAAATTTTTGCATTTAACATTATTAGTTTGGAAAACTTAAAGATTGTGTGCGTTCTAAAGTGAAAATTAAATATAAAAAGTTAAATGAAGTGCTTATCTATTGATTTAAAAGACGCAGTGCCATAAAAGGCTAAAAATTACGATTTAACTTGAAAAATCGTACATTTTTTAAAATAGGACAGCGGTTAATTGCTAGAATAATTGCAATTTACAAAAATTCTATTCCAGGCAAAAGTTTTCGAACAAAAAATTAAAGTCCGAAAACAATTACTGACACTAAAGTCAGAGCCATTAGACGTTCTAACAATTTATAATCTCTTTAGAATTCAGGGGGATAATTTAGTTGTTTAATCGAAGAGGTGGACATGACTCCCCACGCAGGGTGAATGTTACGTGAGTATATTTTTGCTCGTTAACCTTTATTCTCCAATTGCACAATATGGTCTGGCAAAATACGAGTTGCATCCTGCGGGTGCTTTGAACAGCTGTATTATCAGCGAATGCTTAAGTGTGGCTGCTACTGAATGTTGTCATATCATAGTTATACATCGTATGTAGTATGAGTCCCAGGATGCATATTTGTGGCACTCCGGCCTTAATATAGCCGATGATTGCCTTTCTTCATTTTAAAGTTTTGTTCAGTTAGGTTTCTCCGTAATACGTTGCAGTCATTTGGTGGTAAATTTTGTCTCAGTTTTATGTCAATGTCTCATGCCACACTTTGACGAAAGCCTGTAAAAAGTGCGGATAAATTTTTTTTAAAGTACTTCTAATGGGCTTACATTTCTATGTGTTTGTTCAATTGCGCAGTGCTTACTTCTGAATCCAAAAGTAATGATTTCGACTACAGCACTTGTACTTAGTATAGGAATCAGCTTCTTTGTACAATTTGTAATTATTGTATAATAGGCCTATAGGTCTCCTACCTTGTGTGCTTCTTTTCAGGTTTGAATTTATTATCGAGATAAGCGATAATTTCTATGCACAAAAAGAAAATTATTCTTCTCATCCAACGTGGCTGGCCGGTAATAATTTGATTGCCGATTTATTAATCTTGGTTGAATTTTTGGGTTTAAATCGCTTTTCACCCTCTTAATGTCATGCATTTCAAATCTCAAGTGTTCAAAATATATATTCCCCTTTTCGAGGTCATCTCCTGCTCAATCACCATTCGACATTCGCAACGGAAGTCTGCTCATTACGTCTCTCGTTCGCCATAAATAAAAATCTAAATCCAATTTTCAAGGTGTTTATTAAAGGAAGCAGTACACTTCTTTGATTCGTACCTAAGTTCAGAAGATCTATACTGTTGCCACGAAGAGCGTGGTAGTAAAGTGTATTCTATGTATTTATTCTAATTCAGTGGAGAGTTAAAGATGTAGTGAACAGTTCTCTTAGGTTTTTTCTGAGCTTCTCAATAGACTGAGTTTTCGAGTTCTAAGCCATAAGTTTTCGGAATAGTGGGTGCTAAGTATGTGTACCCGTTTGCGCGAGGCAAAAAATATGTTGAGAAAAAATAATTTTTTGCCAAAACATGCATCAAATTCTTTATCCGAAAGTTACTGAATTCTCAAATTGCCACCGTAAGTACTCTCGCTCTCTTCCAATAAAAATATAATTGACAAATGAAAAGAAATTTATTTTGCACCAGCTAAATTTGTTACAATAAATGAAGATAGTAAGCTGTGTATTCCAAACTAAAATTGATCGGATAATTAGATACAGCATTCTATGTCCTTTTCTTTAAGTGCGACTAAAATATGCCAAGATTTTTAAAATAATTAATTTTTGTGATTGCAATAATTACGTACAAAGTACAAGTATACCTTAACTACATATCTAATATATATGAATTAATATGTAGTTTTATCTACATAAGTATGTATGTTTGGTTGAAGTTCATAGACAGCTGAACGGCTAAACCATTTTTCTTTTTGTAATTTTTTACAGTATCTCTCTGTGAATCTGGAAGGAACTATAGACTATATGTATTTCAAATATGCCAACGGAACGGTATCAGGCCCTCATAAAGTAAATAATTATTTACCTACAACAGTAAGAGTCTTTAAATTTCGTTAGTACCTTCAACACAGACTTAATATTGATTTTTGCATATCATGATTAGAGTGTAAGTTTGGAATTTGGGCTTTGTAGTCAATTCAAATCATCAGTAAAAAAAATGGCAGAATTAGATTAGTTGTCATGGCATCACCCATACTAAATATGCAGTTTTTTATATGTGTAGAACTGTAATTAAAGCTTCGTTATCTTTCTACATCAGCCCAAAATCTGGAGAGATTGGATAAGTGGGTATTACACAAAGCATAAAGGGTAAAATTTATTTGTATACGTATGTATACTATAAAAAGCAAATTCTACAATGTCCTTCAGGAAGGAGCTGTAGACTATCTTTAACGTTTAGACTAAAACTGAAAGGGTAATAAGTGATAGCTCAGTTAGTATTTATGATAGTGGTTTTAACTAGTGAATTATAAATTGTCAATGCTTGTATATACCACTTTAATCTGTAAAAAAGGAATGGTTACTCATAGACCAAAATAAATAAAACAGTCACTCTCCTTCTTAAGGAAAAGCAAAATAAATTGAAAAAAATTTTAACAATTGAATTCATGATAAATTTTAGGCAAAAACAGAAACGAAGTACAAAAGAATCTCTCTTCTGTTAGCTTTTATAATTTTCATATAAAAGTGGCTCTTTGTAAAAGTGAAAATCTTGCCACCATTAAGCCCATCACATAAAATCCCTTGAAAAATGCTTTGAATTGCAAAACCGAAATAGAAAAATTGTGTTTCAAATGTCTGTATGTATTTCTTGTTTTCTATATTTTTTTTATTTTGTTATGTTCCTGCACTCAGATTAACAATAAAAACATTTTGTTGACACAATGTTGCAACAATTCGAACAGCTTAAAATACAGAATGCAACAATAAAAAAAAACAAAACACATTTTTTTCACTCGCAAAAAGAATTGTTAAAATTGTAACTTGACAAAATTCACAAAGTACCACCACATCTAAAGAGAAATGAAACAAGTGAAAAAAAGTAAAAAATAAAAACAAAAATTTAAATAAAAGCCTGGAAAAATGTTTTAGAAAAATTGCAAAAAAAATTTTTTTTTTTTTTTGATGTGATAACAATGAATCTGTTAAGTGAAAAGTAAACGACGCACAACAAAAACAAGAGCCATAAAAATTATTTGAAAGCTGTTAAACGAAATAATATTCTTACAGTGAAATTAAAGTTTACACAGAGTAAAATAAATTCTTCATGTTTGTATCACTTTCGCAAACTAGATCTTATTCAATCTACATATGTACATATATTTGGGTGCGCCTTACCTTTATGGGCTAAAATTTTTTGCAAGTTTTCAGTTGTAACTCCCTCTCAGAATGTTCTTTACATCGCAAAATAAGCCTCGGAGAAAACTGTTCAGATCACATAACGGAAAGACGTGACTTATTCACCCTTAAATTATTGACGTATGCCCAATATCAAGAACATCAATACAAATGCTATTTATGTACAAAACCTTCCAAATAAGTTTGTCAATTTTTAATTGGAGTACTTGTCACACTACAATTATTTTCTAAATAATTGTGTAAAAATACCATTAATCCACCAAGTTTGTACAAAAAATTAAAAGGTTTAGTTTAATATTAATTAATAATTTAATATTTTATTATTAATTGAATCCAACCTTTGTTATTAAAATTTGTTTTAGATATACTTACGTATCAAATACAGGCAAATATTTTTTTTTGACACGTTTTCAAAAATAATTTTGGAAGAAAATACTTATAAAATTTGTTTAAAATTAATTAGATTTTTGTTTTATACTTATTTATTGGTACATTTACCGTATTAATGGTTTAGGGTAGTTTTGGTCGAATGAGGGTATTTTTCCTATAATCTGCTTCTGTTCGCATTATTATTTGCTTTTCTACCTCGTGACGTGACAGCACCCGATTAAGTTTCTCCATCAGCTTTACCGCCCGCTCTGCAGTATCATTAACAACTTTTAGATTACTTACAATATCCAAGCCTGCATTGTGATCACTATACCATTCTTCTGGATCTGGGGGAATGTTGAACTTTTTGATGTCAGTCTTATTACGCTTTTGTAAAGCAGCCACCATAAATTTTCTTGATTTATTAGAGATTTGTTCATCGAAAAAGGCCAAACCTACAGCTTCTGGTGATAAGTACCACAAATGGTTGCAAAATTTCTGTAATAATTTTTTACCTATATTTTCATCCACCATATCATGAATATATACAATTTTTAATAAATTTAAATCTTGACTAGGGGCTTTAGCGCAATTTGCGCTTTTATCCTAGTTTTTAAATATATATCTACTATAAAAATACATATGTCTCTAACGTTACCCTTTTCAGAATCACTTAGCGTGAAGTGTTCTCTAAATAAAAATATTTTTAATGTGTAAATGGACATAGATATCCAACGCGCATAATTAAAGGCACCTGGCATTCGGAAAGTAAACTTTAAAACCGACTCTCCAAGCAAAACGAAAGCCAGCTGAAGAAGTTCTTTGCAATCGTCCACAATAAAAACAATAATTTGATAAAGAGCTTTCTTTCGAAAATATAAACAAATTTGAACTTTAATTGGCCGTAGGCATTTCTTTACCAGAGCTATATAAAATTCTGGCATGTTCTTCATCAAACTTCACCTTTAAGCCATTATTTGTTGCTCTGGAAACAGAAATGAAGTTACCTGGAATTAAAAGAACGCGTCTTAACGGTACATTCCCTTCTTTCACCTGTATCTTGACGTCTCCTTTTCTTTCTGCTTCTATACGCTTATTACACACTAGCATTCCCTTCTCTCTACAATCGATAAACGAAGTAAATCTAGAACGTTCGTAACATATCTGCACCAGTGCACCACTGTCAATAAACTGATATGTTTTATTTAGTCCATTATTATAAAGGGTCCGCCAAATAATTTTTTTTTTTTTTTTGGAAATGCTATAAAAAAACAACCGAATATTTTCCAAAATTTCTTTTTTTAATTGAAAGTACAATCCTTCCGGTTAATAATGGAAAATAATTTCATTCAAATGGCTGCCTCTGCTGGCCATGCAGTAGCCTACACTACAGGTCCAATTTTTAAGCACATTATCGATTGTGTGCAGCTTTATTTCACCAATGGCTTTACGAATATTGTCCTTTAAAGCGTCAATTATCTCTGGCTTGTTGGTGTAACACTTATCTTTGACGGCACCCCACAAATAATAGTCCAACGGTGTCAAATCGTAACTCCGAGGTGGCCAAACGATATCAGCTTTGCGTCTGATAATGCGATCTTCAAAAACAGGGCGCAAAACATCTAGTGTGGCTTCGGCTGTGTGGCACGTAGCGCCGTCCTGTTGAAACCAAATGTTGCTAATATCCTCATATTCAATTTTTGTGAACAAAAATTCGTTCCTCATGGCCCGATAACGATCGCCATTGACTGTAACGGCCACACCTTGATTTTCGAAGAAAAAAGGCCCAATTATGCCCCTGGACCAAAATCTGCACCAAACAGTGACTCGTCTTAGGTGTATCGACTTTTCAATGTATGCGTGAGGGTTTTCTGTGCCCCAAACAAACATTTTGCGACAGTTTTGCTTGTTTACATACCCGCCAAGATCAAAATGAGCTTCATCTGAAAAGATGATTTTTTTTTTGGCAAAATCATTACCATGATTTTTAAAGTAATGTCGCAATATTTCCAAGCGTTGTTCCAGCGTATACATAACCATATTCGTTCAGCGGAGGGATAAAACTAATTATCTGTCAAATTAGACATAAGCCAAGTGTTACCATTCACGAAATAAGCACTAGTTGAAAAAAAGGTGGATGGCGGACCCTATAGTATACAGATAATAGGTAAAATGAACTTTGCTGATGCTAATTTTTGTCTCAGTTTGAACGGCAGTTCCACATTTGTGGCATTTAAGGTTGTTCACGGCACTTGATTTCAATGCAACCGCTTGTTAAACGTCACAACTCCTATTTTTTCATTTAGCTGATTACGCCTTTCCCATTTTTCTAAGATTTTAATCCTTAAACTATCAAACGTTGGCATTATATCTCTAGTTTCCACGGCTATAACAAAGTTTTCAAGGTCATTAGGAAGCCCGGATAGTAAAATTATTACTAATAACTCATCACCCAATAAAATTTCAGCTTCACTGAATTTTTCAGCAATTTCAACAAAAGAATTTGGATACTGCGTCATGGTGACAACCTCCAACAAACAAAGTGCTAAAAATTTCTTACAAAGTCTTATAAAAATTAACCTTCTTAATGGCCCACTTGGCTTATACGCACCAGACAACCTTTTCCATGCATCAGCAGCTCTTTCCGAGTATTTTATACAGCTTAATTGAGTTGGATTGACTGACAACATGATAATAGTTAAGGCCCATTTAATAGCTTAGCATTTAATAGCTTCTGGTCTTGGCATACTTTCAGTGGCCACATTCCATAACTCCGAACGTCTGAGAATGCACTACAAAGAGAATTAATTTTTGAATATTTATCGCGACTAACGCTAAAGAGATATTCCTGTTTTTATATTCTTTTGAGCATATGTTATTATGATTATTTTAAAATATAACAAAACCAGTAGAGCTGTTTCAAAATATGCACAGGTGTAAAAATCTTATAATAAATATTATTTCCAATAATTAGGTTTTGAGAACAAGTGCAAAAATCAAGTTTTCTGAGTAAGTGAGAGCCAATTATTTTTCGTTGCATATTATATACATATATTAATATATTATATACATATATTCATTAATACATATATAAATTAGTTGCATATGATGCGGAACTTTTTTTCGGAAGCAGTTAATAAAACGGCCTCACAAATTTTGAATTTAAAAAGGAATATCCAACTTCTTTTAAAAACAGATATTTTGCAAAAAAAAAAAAAAAAAAATAAAATAAAATAAAAGGAAGAAAAAGGATATATTTTTTATATTAAAATTTTTTATATGTATGTATTTTTAATTTTTTTGAGGTCTTTTAAATTGCGGTAAATAGAATAAATGATACGAATTTATTGTTTTACTTTATACAGTAGTTTTTATTTCCATACTTTAACTTTATAGAGTAACTTATTTAACTCCAGTTTATACAAATTACTCAACACTTTTGTTAGCGCCTTAGCTCGAACTTACTCTTTGACTGCTAAATAACGGTTAACTGTCTAAGCTCAAGACGCCGTCGTTTATAGTAAACTGCGAATTAACTTCGAATGTTCATGTATATACTACAACTTTGTATTCAGATACGGTAATTCAATTACCCAAAATTGAATTGGCAGCACCGTTCATTACGCGATTGATAGAATTGGCACAAACCAATAGAATAATTTCCAGAACAAAGTTTTTAGCTAATGTCAGTGAATCTTTTTTAAGATATTTTTATTTTTCATAGCAGTATTATATATCCGGTTATTTTTTAGCAACTTTTATTTTGGCGACACGGTTTCTGGCAGCTCAGCTGATTTCGCGTAACGTCTTACCGTCAAACGTTTTAAGTTTGGTCTATAATTTAACTATGATCCGACTTTCAAACGAAGTACGCCAGCAGATTATTGAATTCTATCATCAAAATTCAGTTTGATGAAGATCTGCATTTTGGTCGGAAAATTGTCTTCACGAAACGAAACTCATTTGTGGTTGAACGGATAAGTGAATAAGCTAAATTGCCGCATTTGGTGTGAAAAGAAGCCACAAGTATTGCAAGAATTGTCAATGCATCCTAAAGAAGCACTGTTTGGTCTGATTACGGGCCAGTTCACCAGTTTCGCCAGTTTTTCAGAGAATACGAAGGCAGGAACATTAATGTAAATGCGAGCGCTACCGTGAGATGACTACAAATTTTTTTTTAGCCAAAATGGAAGAGCTGGACTTGGCTGACATATGGTTTCAACAATACGGTGCCACATGCCACACAGCATGCACAAAATGGCCCAATTGAGTTCGATGAACAGTTTATTTCAGGTGTGGCCGTTCTATTGACCGTCTAGAATGTATTCGTGAGATACCGGTCGATATGTTAAAGAGAGAGTATGCCAAAATCGAATCCAGCGTACGAACTATTTGAAGCGTAGCCACGGTCAACATTTACATAAAATCATTTTTAAATATTGACCTGTATAGACCGTTCTATCGACTCAAAGATAATATACATTTCTCTAAATTTATGTGCTTTTTTTTATAAATCAAATCCGAAACCTCTTAAAAAATCACCTGATACGTTGAATTAATAGTAAATAAAAAAAGGTCGTTCAATTAATTAATTTAGCATGCATCATTGTTCCTTAAATAACAAAATCAATAGCAATAGTAGTAGCGTCACTTACACTTAACTTACGGATGTAAATTAAACTGTTCTTTATATACATTATGTTCTAATTTCTCAGTGTTTGTAGACATATCAGTAGGATCATTTAGAACTTAAATTTCAATGTAATTGCAGTTGTAGTGTTAGTTGGTTACATGGTCTCATACTTTTAAGCGAGTGCGCATCGAGTACTCAGCCTATGATACTTCTATGTTATATCTAAGTGGGGAAATAAGCGAAAATGTTATCACTGTCTGCCAATATGCAGTGATTACATCAGCGATTACGTAATACACATTTTTGCCGCTGGGAATCTATTGTTAATTCTCACTTGGTCATTGAATGAAATAGTGTAAGGAGCAAAGTTCTCTCTTGCTTCGAAAATTTAAAATTATGTTCCGTAGTTTTCCACCTGCTGACCGATCAGAAGTGGCGGTAAATTTTACAGGTTTTAGAAATCCCCAAATTCTGACACTTTTCAGTTATAAGGAAAGCGCCAGTTATAAGGCAATCTTAGAGAATATACAATAAAAATGTTAATATTTAATTATCTTCTGTTTATGAAATTATAAAAATATTTATTGGTTTTGAAGAAATAGGTTGGTTTTTAATGGAACGAAAGCAATATATTATTAATTACACATTAATGGTATTAAGTCTTTAAAAATGTTAAATGTTGTCACGTATTTAATCACGAAAATGCTTTTTATTTCAAAGCTTTTGACTTCAATGCAAAGCTTTTTATTTGTATGTTTGGAGGAAAAACTTACCAATTACACATGTACATACTCGCATACTCTACATACTCGCATCTCCAAAATATTTGATGTGAATTGAAAAGAAAACTATTTAATTTTAAAAATTGACTGTCGATATATATATACATATAGTGTATGCCACTTAAAATCGCACAGTATGGTTTTTTAGAAGTATTCATTTATTTAAAGCCATTTTTATTTTTGAAATTATTGAAATTGCTATTTTTTATTGTGTGTGGTATTATTTATCACAAAATATGTACGAGTATAATACAATTGCAATTTATCCCATCTAAGAATTAAAAAAATTACGCAAAAATGTCTGAAATCTTATATGGTTTCACTTTTTTTAAACGATAATTAATCAAGTAAAGTGACTTTTCAATGTAATTTGCCGTTAATAGATTGGTTGTCTTAAGTTTTTATTAAACTTGTTTGCATGTCGAAGGAGTGTAAGTCTAAAAAGTAAAAATTAAACTTGATAGTAAAAATGAGAAGCAATTGGTAAATTTTTATTATAAAAAAAGTCAAATTTTTATCGCAAATATCGGAAATAATTAATCGTAGTAGTAATAGTGTCTAATACGTAATTAAAGGATACGAAAATGACAATCGAATAACAAATAAAACTTAAAAATATTTTAAATTAAAGTTTATTCGTACTGAGGAGCTTTAAATAACCAGATAATGAAAGCATAGTCCACAGCTTTTAGCTCCAAAATTAGTCGGCGAATTGAAAGTGTGTATAATTCTTTAATCATGCTATCATAGCCCAATTAATGGAAAAAAACTGTATATTATTGAGCAAAATAGACTTAGAAAACTGTTGTTTACCAATGACGATCTCAAATAGTCAACCAAATTCTGGAACAATGTAATATTCATTAAAAAGTCAAAATTTAGTATATTTTGTTCTTATGCAAAACAAATGGAGAAAACTCAATAAAGTAATGGATAATTTCAGCTTGCGATCAACATTGGAACGGGACAAATGGTTTGGGATTGTATATCAGCTGCCTGAGTGGCTAACTCAGCTTTTGTTGAAGACAATGTGTATAAATTTGCCTCTCTGAGAGTTTTAAAGCATAATTTAAAAAAAATTTGAATAAATGTTTATTTGAAACACTTAAATCGTACTCCGATATCGATTTAAAGCAATCTTCCCATGTTGGTCGACTTAAGGCGCTTTATAAGTGTCCACTAAACAAAAATTAGGAGTTTCCCATATCCAACATAAGGGTCCTACGGAAAGCACTTCAAGAAAAACGGAATAAAATTATTCCTTAAACTTACAAAAATCTTGTGAAGTCCATGCTAAGAATACCCAACAAAATATTGAAATTATTTCCTATTAATATTTTTCTTATTTTTATGCTTTAATTATAAGTTTATATAAGTGTATGATTTGAAGTGAACTATGCATTTGCGATATTTTTTAATTTTTTGCAATACTGTTTTAAAGAATTGAATTTCGTTAATTTCTTACTGTGTAATATAATTTTTTAAATAATATATTTATATTATCTGTTTAATTTAAGTTATGTAAAAAATGATGTTGTACGATTTTAGGTGACACTCACTGTAAGCATTATTTTCTTTATATATATATTCTCTACACGAAAGGTATACCCTGAGAGATATTCATTTCATATTTGTTTTCCTGTTTTCTTAATTCACGTAAAAAATATATTTTTTTTTACTTTTGTATTGATTTAGAATTTCTGAATCGTTTTTCAAACATTCATGTGCTTACGGTTGATTCGTGTTCACATTTAAAATTGATAAAAGTGCAGAATAAGTAAATATTTATATCACGTCGAATCAAAGTCTTAAAAATTTTTAAATATTTAATGAAAATAGGTTTTACAAAATTAAGTGTTCAAATTTAAGTTTAAATAAATATTAAATTAGTTCTTACAAAAATTCTTCTAATAATCCTTAATAACAAAAGATGACAGCATATAACACTATTCACGTGAAAAAAAAGGGAAACAATTTCCTGACCTTTAATAACCACTATATTTTTTTTTACGCTATGGTCGGCTGACTTCAAAAATCATCAGCATATCGGAATCTATAGATAAGTTTTTTTTAGAATCTTTTTTTACATTTTTTTTTTTTTCTAAAATGTGAGATTTTTAAAGAGGCTACTTCATGCATCTTATGATAACTTCGAAATTCCAAATTATATAGGGTTTGCCAACTAACGTTTTTTTAACTAGTGCTTATTTCGTGAATGGGAACACTGAGCTCATGTCTGATTTGACAGATAATTAGTTTCATCCTTCCGCTTGAACAACGCTGGGAAATATTGCGACATTACTTTAAAAATTTTCATCTTTTCAGATGAAGCTCATTTTGATCTTGGCGGGTATGTAAACAAGCAAAATTGTCGCATTTGGGGCATAGAAAAACCGCACGCATACATTGAAAAACCGATTCACCCAAGACGAGTCACTGTTTGGTGCGGATTTTGACCCAGAGGCATAATTGGGCCATTTTTCTTCGAAAATGAGCATGGAATGGCCGTTACAGTCAATGGCGATCGTTGTCGGGCCATGTTGAAAGAACTTTTGTTCGCAAAAATTGAAGAGGAGGATATTAGCAACATTTGGTTCAACAGGACGGCGCTATGTGCCACACAGCCGAAGCTACACTCTATGTTTTGCGCCCTGTTTTTGAAGATCGCATTATCAGCCGCAGAGCTGATGTCGTTTGGCCACCTCAGAGCTGCGATTTGACACCGTTGGACTATTATTTTTGGAAAATGAGCACTTTAAAAAAACCGGTTTTCGGTTAATAATAACTCAAACAACCGTTTAACCGGTTCTTTTATTTAAATAAAATTGTTCCTAATTTTTGAAGCGCAGAGCCGGACCACGTCGTTTTAAAAATGTCCAGAAGCTAATGGAGGGGTTAAAATTAAAGTGGCGAACAATACTAACAATAAAAAACAAAGTTTTTTACATAAAGTACTGAAAAATGCTTAAGTTTCGAGCAGTTACCCAAAGAGGTAATTTCCTTTTTTTTTGTATTACTTGGTAGAGAATGTAATTAAAGGTTTGTTATTATAGTTATAATTTATAACAAAAATTAAATGTTTTACTTTGAATAAATCTATTAGTAATATACGAGTCCCTAATTGCCTCCATAAGAAAATTTGCTTAGATTCCGAGCAGCACTGTATGTAAATTTATGCACCACGTGTTTAATAGTGTGTGTGTCACTGTGATATGTTAGGTAAGAATCCACCTTCCAAACAAGAAGTCGTCGGTTCAATCCCAGGTCACACCATCTATCGATTTTCAACAGCGAAATCACCTTACAATATTACTAGAGACTGGTTATGTGTATTTGCGCTTTACTAACTAATATATCTGCCGTTCGAAACTGGTGTTTGTGGGTTTGTGGGCTTTCAATGAGTCGAGTTGATCATTCTCCATATATAAAATTCAATATTTATTTACAGAAGATGAGAAGAGGTTATTTTGCATAAGAGTGCATATCTTTTCCAATTTAACTTATTTTTCACGTTCTTTGTGAGACGTACAAGGTTGTCATATATACAAAAATAATTTAATTTATATAAATAATTAAACGGTGAGCATTTTTTCAGTAAAAAAATATACAAACGTATAAAAATTATACTTATTTAAATTAACCGGTTATTCGTTTTAAACTAACCGGTTTATTCGGTATTCAAAATATTCATATTTTGAATATTGGTATTTTGGTATTTGACAAAACCAAAAAAAGCCTTGAAAACCGGTCGAATTATAACTGCCTGATCTCCCTACTACTTATTTATAAAGTTGCATATAATAGAAATTAAATAAACCATAATTCATGAAAATTGATTGTTAATTACATATTTTATTCTCAATAAAGTGGAAGTATCTGGTTTTAAAAATAAAATTTTATGTAATGAGTGTCGTATAAGCGATATTTTTTCAATTTGTAAATATCCCTTATACGCTCAGTGGAATTTTTGGCAATTAGAGCAAATTTTATTTTTTTTTACTGTAACATGTTACACGTAAACAGCTAAGCTGCCAAAAAGGAAGTTGCTAAAAAATCACTCGCTTTTTGAAGCCAAATTTTTTATGCCGATATAATTTATTTTTCTTAATATTTTCTGAAATGTTTTATGTTATTTTTGTTTTAAAATTGAATACTATGGCTATAATTAATAAAAATTTTATGAGATTTTTTTCGAAAAAAAAATTTTCGTTGCTGGGAACGTTTGTGTTGTATATCTATTAAATGTATTTCTCATAAGAAAAAATGTAAAAGACTGTCAAGATTTTCTATTGGAAAAACACACCTTCACAAAGGGATAACTTCTCTACAGATAAAGTAACTAGTATGGGGTTAGATATATATTAGTTATTTTTGTCTTCCAACTAGATGTATATCTGTCCTTTTTTCATATAAGCAACTATCGCTTTTTACATTGGGTTGTCACAGGACCCCAACTAGTTGCATTTGTGTATACTAACATACCAGTTGAGGAACTAGTTTCTAGTAAACTAGTGCGATTACTAGTTCTTTATATACTGGTATTTTACTACTTATATTATACTGGTTTATTATACAACTTTTTTAATTTAGTTGCATGCTATTTTATTCCGCACCTGTTGTGGACTAGGTATTGAGTTCGAGTTGTGTACCAATTTAAATTTATTATTCATTTAACAATTTCAAAGAAACATTTTAAACACAAAAAAGTTCTTTAACGAATAAATATGCATATAAAAAACCAAAATCAAATTGGATTTTTGATTTTAGTAACGACTAACTGGTCCTTGATTTGTTTCACCTTGCACATCTTTGCGGGTTGCCCCATGGTCTTTCTGGGTAAGCTGAGATAGAACCTGGAAAAAATATATACATATATGTAATCTTTTTAATCGTTAAAATTTTGCAATAAAAATGTATATTTACAAATCAGCGCTTTGTAAAAGTGCGACCCATCTAGGTTGTACTCCATTATAATACTTCTATCTAATGCCTTCATTTGATTTGCTGATATAAATATCGCGTTTTTTATTGGTCTAGCTTGTTAAATACTCAATTGATTGAAATACTTACTCTGCTCAATTATGTGGGCTTTCATTTTAATTTTATGTTAAAAAAACAACTAAACTGTTGCCTATATATTACTTCAAACAAATATTTTCAAAATTTTATCAACTATCGAAATATAAATAAAGTGTTGCCACAGCTTTTTATTTTATGTAACCAAATTTCAATCAAAAAAGTATCCAAGCTGGTTAAAGAAAAACAAAACTTCTAATCCGGAATCAATTAAAATGCAACATATTTACAGGTTAAAGGAAAAAACAGAAAAATTTTCAATACTCAAACCAATAAACATAGAAATAAATTTTGTTATTAACAAATTAAAAAAAAAATTTAACCAAAACGTTAACACTTTTAATATTTTCCCATTTTTTTCACAATAGAGAGTTTTTGAAACGCATAATTAATAAGCGGTGTTGACAGCTTTTAAGTTTTTAAAAACACTTAATATGAGAAAAAAGGCGTACTTTAATCAATTTTAGTTTTTCAAAGGAAATGAAAAAAATAACAAAAATAATTATACTATTAAATCTTTGTATATGTTAAATTCTTGGTATTGAAAAGTCATCAGTGGAATTTCTATCAGAAATATGATCATTATTTTTAAACCGCTTTTAATATAAAGTATGGGTTTTACGGAATGTACAGACATTAAAATATTTATTCACGTTGGAAATTAAAACCTGATGTTACCAAAAACAATATCAAGCACAAGGCACGAATTTGAATTAATTTCTCTTTGAAATTATCAAAAATCACTAAATGAAGTTAGAAAAGCACTAAGTTGACAACACTTTTTACAAAGCAGTTTAGTCAATATTTTGAAATTTTTATTATTTGTGTCTTTTTTCTGACTAGTACGAATCTATCACTTTTGCTACAGTCCCTTTATAACCAGTAATATGACTGTCCCAAAACGTGACTAGTTGTGGTTTTAGCTGCAGGCTTATTTATATAGCTTCTAGGCTTTGCTTTGCTAGGTTTGGTTTTCATTTACCCATCTCTCCCGATTTTTGACTGATGTGGATAGATAACGAAGTTTTAACTGCTAGCGATTTCCACAGATACAAAATTCCATACTTAGTATGAATGGGAGATTCCACGCCCATTTATTTAGTCCCGTTTAGTTATTTAATAATTATGTGTCCTGTCCAAGAAAAAACTTTTAAAACTTTTACCAATATCGTTCACAAGATATAAAAAATAGCTGATATATATGTATGCTAGATGCCAAGTCCACTTATCCAATTTCACCCATTTTAAAATTAATATTTTTTATTGGCTAATAATTCATTTAGACCAAGTTCAGAAACTGCCATTCTAACGGTTCCCTAGATATACAAAAATTAATATTCACTTTGTGTCACTCCCAGCTATCGAATTCCGCCCACTGATGATTTGTATTAGCCACAAAGTTATTTGGGCTAAATTTAGAACCGCTTACTATTACCGTTTTGAAGAATACACACATAAATTACAAATTTGTATGGAAGTGGCATAGCCCTGTTGAACAAAAACCATCTGTGAAAGTACGCCTTTCCAACGGATGTATTGGTTTGAAAATCAATTTAGTGGTGACGAACATTCGACAACTCATTCTTATTGATATTTACATATGGACATAGATATACAAAAAACAATATAACAGAATAATAAATTGTACATACATTTCTAAAAAGATCTGAATACAGAACTTAAAAATTTTGGTAAAAAAGCAGAATTGTTTTATTTGTATGTATATGTATGTGTTGCAAAAATCAACAAAACATTGACTTAAAATTTCAAGTGTAAAGTGTTGTCTATTACATCTGAGCAAACTTTTATTCATTGAATCTACTGATGTAATGGTGTCAGATTAAAAGGATTAAAAGGATTCTTAAAACCATAAATGAGAACTTGATTTGAAGTAGATGCGGTAAGAACTTTTGTTAGGTATTGAGATATAAGTTTTACTACATCAAGTCCTTAATATTTTGATATAATCTCTTTTAGTCTAGTTTTAATATTGAGTTATGTATTACAGTCTTTCATCCTGCCAATATTCCGAACACTTATATGGCATACTGCCCAACTAATCTTTGGCCATTAGGTTGCAGATTTTTACTCGTAAGTAACTCTTCAATGAAATTTAAGTTTGCAACAATAAAAATTAATTAACTTTTTGTATGCATTTACTTTCGCGAAGGGAGTTCATCTAAGACTGAGTTGGCAGGGCCTTCCATACCAGAGTGGTTCATGGCGAGGACTAAGCTAAGAAGTGCCCATCTCCGTTTTGATAGCGTCTATTTTTTCCCTATGGGGTGGCTATTAGACGTTACCTTCTTGGTGATCTTCTTCAATCCTTGGTCAAGGTTGGACATCAAGTAGGTAATGGTGGCAGAGGGGTGCCTCTGGATTCGAAGGAAAACACCTCTAAAGCTGCTTTGGCCCGCAGCGGAAAAGGCCCGTGAAACCTTCTGCTTCGGGGACTGCCAACCGGAATCCTCCGGCGGCAGGTAACCTTGTGCTTATTGTGTATAAGGAAAATGCGAACAAGTCTTCAGTTTCCCATACTTCACCACCCCCTGCCAGTGACGAAAATGCGAAAAAGTCTTCGATTTCTGGATAATCTGTGCTCTCAAATAAGAAGACGTCCCAAAGGAACAAAATCTTGCCAGAAGGACCTTTCTGAAGCGACGTGCTGCTGAGTGCTTTATGGACAAATTGGGTAAGAAGCCCCCAGAGTTCCTAACTTCTGAGAAATTTGTTCCTTCAACTGGGCCAAATCTTATTTTGCCGAACAGCCTAACAAACAATTCTAACAGCAAACAATTCTGGCGGCAAAGGGCGCGCCTAAACGGCAACGTTCCAAAGAGGAGAGGAGAGAAGACAGGGCCAACAACCTGGAACTAAATGTCCGAAGCCATCAATGAATAGTCCTATAGTGAGGCGGACAGAGGTCATCTCAACCGAGCCATGATTGATACAAGCGACACTGATTGCTTCATTTCCCGGGAGAACTGGGAATTAGCGCGGAAGATGCTGATGGGAGTGTTCTGGAGAGTCCCAGGAGAAAACTCAGTCCCTTTCCCTCAGTGTGACGATGCTGGATGGTATCGCGGGTACGTTAAGCTCATGGCCTGCTCAAACGAGCGATCGGGTTTGCTTCTACCGCAGGCCTATGGGAGGGTGCTAGACTCGACCATCCAATAAGAAGAAGATTTTGGATCTCATACTTTGTGGTTAAACTGTCATCCCTTCACATGATTAGATGGTTGTCAGGGTCCCTGTATCGGATGGCTCATCCAGGAGGATAATTCTCCTCCTAAAGAAGGAGTCCTGCCACTTTTAGGGAAGAAAGGTGCATCACCGGCGATCCTCGGTTTTATTTAAAAACCATGTGGAAGCTGGCCCAAAAGCAGACAGGAGACTTTGAATGTCTTGCTAGACGTGCACTTTCCGGGCAGTCTTCCTATGGGGGAGCGTCGCATGAACAACTCACAACTATGATCATACCGAGTCCCGCGTTCCAATTACGTAAAGTGGGCTGAGGTGGGCGTTCTGCAGCTTTGCCGCGTATAAATCCCCAGGCCCGGATTGCATTATTTCTTCCGATCTTCGCTGATTTTGTGATTCCTTGGCTGATGGTTATCTATAACGCATTCTTGGCATGGTCCTATATTCCTGAGTCTTGGACCGTGTGCAGGATGGTATTTATTCCGAAGTGGAGTAAAACCTCCCATTGACCACTTAGTTGGGATGCCACTCTCCTCTTTCAGACTTATGGTCCTGCGGTACATGTTAGACAGGGCACAGCTACGGTGGGATGACGAACTCACGTGCCCTATATCAAGGCAAATCTGGCCCCCTGTGATGGTTCTCGCTCGGAGTCTATTATGAAGATGCCGCGATATAGGCTACGGATTCTTGTGGCTGTGATTACTGGTCACTGGGTGGCTGGTGCGTACGCTAGGAGATTGTATCTGCCGTTCAATGACTACTGTACGGGTTGTCAGGATGAGGAAGAGGAGGAGACTGTTGAGCATTTCTTTTGTCAGTGTGCAATACCTTTGGATATTATGACTGCTTTCCTTTGCAGTCCGTTTTTGAATGCTTTTCAGATATGGTTGATGTTAATATCGGCAGGATCTCTTCTTTCTTGCATACATCTGTTTGGTTTGGTACGGACCGGTATGCGAATATGTAGATTTTTCTTTTCCGGATTACTGATATGGTATCACAATGGGATAAATATTGAACCCAAGTGGTTTGGACCGTTGTCTGGCTACCAGTTGTAACTAACTAACTAACTTGTATGCACTTATATTTTCAGTAAGAACTTCTAAGATCTTTTAATAATGGTAAGCTTGGTAATTTATGGAAGCAAAATAAGTTCCCCAACGAGTTGTAAGTGGTCCGGCCTGCAATGACTCTGGATTCATTTCTATTAAAATTTCAACTCTACTTGGAGCTTTCGAAGACACTTTCCTTACATTTGCATTGACTTTGTAAAAATTTTGTTGAGAACAAAAAATTCGAATATGAGCTAAGAAAGTTTACAAGAAATGTCAAAAACATGTTCTTAAAACTGAAATATGCAAAAAAAAAATTCTGTTATAAGCAAAACATTCAAAAATATGGACTGACAAATCAATGCCAAAATTCTTAAAAATTTATGAAACGAATATCTTACATCCAACTGAATTCGTTGCATATTTCTGGTTTCCTTAATTATCTATATTCTATATTTCTTTAAAGATGTCGGCAGTTTCATTTCCACTTAGGGCTTAGTTATACTTGCTATTTGTAAATGAAATAAAATATGTATACATATATAAGTACACACATATATATGTATATTAAATATAATATAAAATTTACCTACCCAAGGTGTAATTCTGAAACTGTATTTAAATTCTTTTGGTGATTGATAAAAGTTATGTCCAAACTTGCACCTTGTTTGAGGCTTCTCGTCAACACAAATGTCGTATTATATTTTTTGACGTAGTTGTAGTATTATTGTTTATAACAATGCGATTTTGAAAATGCTCCAATGTATTCCTTTCTGCCAAGACGAAAAATGACATACGTCATGCCATCAGAATCAACATAACTTGTTGATTTTTGATAGCAATCTCATGGCCTCTTCCAATACACCTTCTATGAAATTAAGGTTTCCAATACCTAAAGCTGCCATACAAGTCCATACCATCACCGATAAGCCTACATTCTTAAGAGTTCCTTTGTGTTTTTTTTTTTGGCAAAATTGTCCAAGTATAGTACTCCAATATAGTAATTAGTGTTCATGGTGCTGTACAAAAGCTTCAGCTCTCAGATTTTTAATACTGTGTTTTAGTTGAATTTTTTTACCGTCAAGTTCCAAGGTATCACAGTTACATATTTTATTGCAAAATTTCTACATTTAAGCGCTTTTTTTGTATAATGGGGATTTATTTGTGGAAATACTGTATGGCAATCCAGTTATTTATTTGAATTACATTTAAAACGTAAAGCCAAGCGAGCGATAAGTCGTAAGATAGTGAACCGTTGTTAGGAAAGAAAGTAGGTGACTGCCTTTCGTTCGATTAAATTTTCTTTCTACATCGTGGGTTAGCCTGTAAAACTTAAAGTTAGTTTTTTTTTAAATATATGCACATTAGGATGTGTTTAACTACAGAAACAGTATCGTTGACCTTCTTTGATCTCATATGAGTCGATAAATTGTATGATGTAAGCTGTAGATAATCCTACTAAATCCGGGTTAAAGAAATTGGTCGTAACTCTTCACGCTGTAAGTCAATATCTTAACAAGGATATTGAATGAATTGGGTTGTTTAGCTCTTCTAATGAGCTGGTTCGTTCACTTGCAACCAAAAAATGTGTGTTAAATGCACACACACACACGTACATAAATAAAATTATAAATAAAATTATGTTTTCATTGTTCTTAAAGAAACCAACTACAGAGTATATTGGGAGATCTTTGGCTATTGGTTTCTGTCAAGGTTGAAGTTACCCTGGTATTGCCGTACTGATTTCTGTATTTAACGGTATATCCGTATTGATATGTACATTTGACGCCATTGCCAATTCGACCATCTTAACACATGTTTAAAATTAACGGACATTAAATAGAGAATGTGAAAGCGCTTGAGATATTTATTAAAGAGGCTGCTCTGCCTAAGTCGAGTTAGTTATCGTTTTACAGTCATAAAAAAATGTCGTGTTTAGGCGTAAATAAAAGTGTTGTATATGCGAATATTAAGTGCAAGATGAACAAGTTGCTGTATGAAGATAATGTGTATAAAGTAAAAATGAGGAAATAAAAACTATAAAACAGCAACAACTTGGTATTTATTTTATTTTGACGCAATTAAAAAGCTGAAACATTTTAAAAAGGTTAAAACGTAGCACTACCGAAAGATATGTATGTTGACGAAAAGTATCGCTCGAAATTGGAAAGGCTACAGTTTAATTATTTTGATATCAAATGAAATTCGTCATTGGATGGTAAGAGACATAATTTTGAGGTAGAGGCTTACTCTATAAATAATTTGCCACTATAATACATGCATACATGGCATATAAACGTAATCTCAACAGAACTTTGTTGAGTTTTCTATTCAAACACGGATCAACAGAGTAGAGAATACTGACCAACTCATAGTAATCCATTATGAGTTGGCCGGTATTCTCTAACCATTCATACATCTGCGCAACTTTTCTATGATATCTGCGCCTACAGTAATTCATATATGAGAGCTCAAATTCTATGTGCAATACATACGTATGTATATGTATCATATATTTTAACAACAGACATTTATTTCCATTTTGTTCTATATCAATGTAGCTCTCATCAAGAACTACATATAACCATAAAAATGTTTTAATTCTAAACACCGTGATGATTTTCCATTACAATATAGAAAAGTATAAACACATACATATATCAGGTCACTCAATAAGTCCGGAGGATGACACATAGATGGAGTTACTAGAATTTTGACCATATGATGTTTATTTAGTACTAATCCTCAAACGATACGTGTATAAATTTAACAGCAATCTGCAACTTTTGTTATTAAAAAAAATGTAAAATGTGAATATCGAGTTTTGATAAAGCATTGCTTTTTGACAAAAAAAAAAAAAATACAGTGGAAACCAAACAATGGCTTGATAAACATTCCACGAACTCTGCTCCATCGAGACAAATGATAAAGAAGTGGTTTGCTGAATTTAATCGCGGTCGTACCAGGGCAAATGATGCATAGTGCAGTGGATTCCAAAAAATATCAAAAAATCCTAAAATTGGTTTTTATCGATGGCAAATTGAATGTGCACGAGCTAGCTGCCCTTGTAAAGATATCAAATGGTAGTGTTTTTACCATTTTACACGAAAATTCGGGTATGCGTAAAATCTGTTCAAACTGGGTGCCGCGTGAGCTCACAAATAGATGAAAACGATGGCAAAATTTAATGAGTTGGGCTTCGAACTGCTATTTTCCAAATATAGCCGTCAGCGACTTTTTCATAATTTCAGATCGTAGGAGAATGCTTAATGGAAAGAAATTTAAGTTCAAAAATGAAGTATTCGCTAAAACTGAGGTCTATTTTGACGAGAAAAATACATTGTACTATAAAAGTGATATCGGAAATTTGGAAAATCGCTATACTCGTTGTATCTCCATCGAACGCAATTATGTTGATTAATAAAATCGAGTTTTGTCAAATTTTTGTTTTTTTTACCAATCATACGGACTTATACAATGATTTGTTATATATACCAAATGCAGGGACATCGTGTGCGTTATTCACATATTTAAAGTCATGTTTAAACATGTGAATCTAAAGTAATCTAAAGTTTTGAGGTAAATGTAGTGTGACACATTTTTGAAACCAGTCTACATACATACATACGTAGCATAGGTACATAGGGTTATGCACACAAAAGTACTTGTTTTCTGAAGTTGGTTATTTGCTGTCATGTTACTTTTTTCTCTGTGGATGTATAAAAACTGTCTTACGAGTACATTCATCCAATACAAGTTGTATCCTTTTCCGGTTAAATAAATATACATTATTTATGTTTATTTTTTTAGTAAAGTTAAAACTTATAAAAACAAAGAAGAACCATAACTAAAATAACATTTAAACGATTTTAAAATGTCACATAAAAAAAGGAAGAATGTTAGGAACTTAAAGCTCTATGAAGTAAAGCAATGTTTTAAATATTTCTCTACAAAATAAATACTTTAACTTTTTTATTTGTTACTTATTTTAAAATATATATACCAATACTCGTATATATTTCAAATATTTATTTCAGTTTTTTATTTGTTCAATGGAATCTGTAATTCTCGTTTCTGTAATTTTAAGATCGAGAAACTTTACATATGAAATGAAACAAAAATGACGCAAATTGATGCGAAAAAACGTTTTTCGATTGAAAGTGTTTTAGTAATTTCTCTTTGTGAGCACTATCCGTCATTTCAGTCTTTTGAGGTAAGATAATGAAAATATATGAGTAAAACTGTTTTGTGAAAAGCTCACATGAGCTGTCAAAACATTTTATACAGAATTGAAATAAAAACGACGTAAACCAAAACAAAAAATCATTTCTCTCGTGAAAGAGTTTCTTTATTTTGGGAAAAGTTTCAAAATCGAGCCCGCGAAACAACTCGTATTTTTCATAGACACGAGAATTATGAATTTATAAAAAAGGTATTAAAAAAAAAAACACATTTGAAATTTATTTTTTTATACAATCTCTCGAGCTGTTTGGCTGATGTGGTTAGATAACAAAACTTGAACTGTTGCCGTTATCCACACATGCAGAATTACATATTTAGTATGAATGAAGGTTCGTTTATTTAAAAGCTGTTTCATTACCGTTCTCAAGAAATACAAAAATTTGTATTTAGTTTGTTTGAAAGACAAGCTGATGATTTGTATTGACTGCCATTTCTTATAGACTAAATTCAGAAACTTTTTTTGCCGTTCTTTTGTATGGAGGTACCGTGCCCACTTATCCGATTCCGCCCACTTTTTGACTGATGATTTGTATTGGCTATGAAGTCATTCATAGATATCTCTTCAATTTGGCAAAGAACTACTTTCTTGAAGACTAACGTTAGTTGATACGTTGATAAGAAAGGCTATGGCATTCGAAAACTCGATAACATCGATACCTTTTTGAGTTTTTACAAAATGTTACCTTAAGTCTGGTCAACTATGCATCGAAGAAAAGATGTAATTTGGCCAAAAGAAAAGCCTGAAATAATAATGCATTACAATAAAACTAAGGGTGATATAGACACGATGGACCAAATGATATCTAAACATATGTATAAAAGAAGAATAGGGTGATGGCCTCTTGCATTGGCTTAAAATCTCATTGACAAAACAGCTCTTAGAACAGATGTAATATACATCAAGAAAAACTCAAAAAGCATCGTTGGAAAAATAGCTTAGTATTCCAAAAGCAAAAAATCGATCTAAACATAAGTTCGTTGTTGATAGATTCCGAAGCATTAAAGCATGATGCAACTACTCATATAAAACAGAAAAGAAAATATTACATGTTACAGGAAAGCAGATAATAATAGAATTCGTCATCTACAAAAAGCATTCCTATACCAAAATAAAGTGTGAAAACTTTCATATCGAGCAAACTTTTTTATGTTATAATTGAAGATAATTTTATTTATAGTATTACGAAAATAAACAATGCCTAAAGAAATGGTACACTAATTAGTGTAGTAGTTGTCTTAGCTATAAACATTATTGTAGAATTTATTGGTTTGTGTCAACGTTGTTAATGTATCTTCTGCACTACATTATCTATGCTATTAAAATAAAAGATATTTGAACGGTGCTTCGGTGGCGATTTTGGTTGTTACATTTGAAATTAACGGAAATAAATCGAATGTTGTGGTAAGCACAAGAACATTCAGAAGTAATCTAAATTGTATATAACAGGCGGAAACTTACGCATTAGTTAATTCAATTATAGTTTGGCAGTTATAGTGTAAAGTCACTACAAGTAAGTGAGGTGTATTGAGTAAATTGGTGTATTAGGTAGATATTAAATAAGTTGGAGACTGTATAGTTATAATTGTATACTGTAAAAGTGTGGAAATAAATAAATGCATAAAGTAAAACAAAACCATACCTGTTATTTTGGAAAGGTAGCAATACGATACATACTTATGTGCATCTTATATGTATATAAAAATTGATATATGTTCGTATATATGTCAGTTTGAAATCTATGGACAGCTTAACGGCTGAACAAAATTTCTCGAAATTTTTACGGTATCTCTCTGTATATCTGGAAGGAATTATAAGCTATATAAATTTTGAAAGTCCAACCAGGCTGTGCCACGCCCATACAAAGTAAATATTTATTTGTCTATATCTTCAAAATGGTGAATAAAAGAGTCGCTATATCTGGTCCGATTAGCTTCAAAGTCAATACAAATCTTCAGTCAGAAAAATGGCACGGTACCCCCCACACCAAACTAAAAATTGATTTTATAAATCTTGAGAATGGTTGAAGTATAAGTTTCTGAATTAAAATTTCTAAATGACTTCGTTCTTAATACAAATAATTAGTCAAAAAGAGGCGAAATTAGATAAGTGGGCATGGCATACTCGTCGGTCAAAAAGCGGAAAAGATGTTCACTATATTATTTAGTGATAAAAACTTTAAGATTATGGTATAACCCACCTGGGTGGGTTTCGGGTAAAGACGAACAAAAAAAGAAATGTTTACAAAAACTTCTAAAACAACATAGGTACATTTTTACACTTGCAACATTAAAGTGAGTCAACTCAAAATTTTAAAATTTTCAGTAAACGCAAAAAACTTTTCAACTTAATAATAAATCATATCACAAAAAGAGGTAAAAAGTGTATTTTTTTTTTTTGCGAAAAAGTAGAGAAAATGATTTACGGCTTTTACAGTGGGTAGGTATCACCAAAGTATATTTTTGTGCAAAAAGTGAATGTAAATTAATCTTGAGGTGACTCAATTTAGCGGTACAAGTGTGATATATGCAATATACATTTTGTTTCGACTGAAATTTTTAGTGAGTAATAAAATTTTGTTTCTGCCACCTAAGTAGGCTTCAGGAATTTTAATAAAAAATTAACACCAAAATTCAAGAATTCGGTAGTTCAAATTGCTTTATCGCGCACCTTCTTCACCAGAGAAAACTCCCTCGGATTATTTTCTATTTTCCAAATTTATAAAAAATTGTTCGGTGATAAAAGATTTGTCAACAAAAGGTGGAGATTGCGATTAATCGGTAAGAGCTAGACATTTCTTGCCATCAAGCCGTGCTGACAAGCCGCGCTGGATCGTGTAATCGCCGCTCTAAGGTTATTGTTTTCGTTAAAAAAAAAAACTAAATTTTAAAGCCTAAATGTTCATAGTTTTCTGTAATACAGTTTAACACAATATATTTTGTTGTTGCAATAACCGCAGTCTTTGCATTATTAAGTGTGTCAATACAGTCATTTAATATTGTACAAACGTTTATTTTTCAAAAAGATAAGCATAAAGAAAACGTACAAATAACGTCTCATTTAGATTAATACAAGTAATTGCTCTTAAGTATCTATTTCTATAATATACATACCTATATAAATGGTCCGCCATCTAACGTTTTTTTTTTCAACTAGTGCTTATTTCGTGAATGGTAACACTTAGCTCATGTCTGATTTGACAGATAATTAGTTTTATCCTTCCGCTGAACGAATATGGTTGTGTATACGCTTAAACAACTTCGCTAAGTGGGCCTACGATCGACTTACAGAAGATACCGATTTTGCCAAAAAAAATCATCTTTTCAGATGAAGCTCATTTTGATCTTGGCGGGTATGTAAACAAGCAAAATTGTCGCATTTGGGGCACAGAAAACCCGCACGCATACATTGAAAAGCCAACACACCCAAGACGAGTCACTGTTTGGTGCGGATTTTGGTCCAGAGGCATAATTGGCCATTTTTCTTCGTAAATGAGCAAGGAGTGGCCGTAACAGTCAATGGCGATCGTTATCGGGCCATGTTGAACGAATTTTTGTTCAAAAAAATTGAAGAGGAGGATACTAGTAACATTTGGTTTCAACAGGACGGCGCTACGTGCCACACAGCCAAAGCTACACTCGATGTTTAGCGCCCTGTTTTTGAAGATCGCATTATCAGCCACAGAGATGATGTCGTTTGACCACCTCGGAGCTGCAATTTGACACCGTTGGTCTATTATTTGTGGGGTGCCGTCAAAGGTAATTGTTACACCAACAAGCCAGAGACAATTGACGCTTTAAAGGACAATATTCGTGCAGCCATTGCTGAAATACAGCTGCAAACAATCGATAATATGCTTAAAAATTGGGCCGATCGTGTAGGCTACTGCATGGCCAGCCACTTGAATGAAATTATTTTCCATTATTAACCGGAAGGATTGTAAATAAAAAAATAAATTTGAGAAAATATTCAGTAGTTTTTTTTTTATAACATTTAAAAAAAATGTATTTGGCGGACCCTTTACCTATATACATATTGTTACGTTTTAACTTTTCAAAACTTTTGAGTTAAAATAAAATAAAACACTATTTTTATTTTAGTTGTTTTACAATTGGTCTCTTTCTTTATTAATTCCACTGTACTTTAATACACCAAATTCGCTTTTAAAACACTTTTTATTTGCGCCTTAAACAGACTTGACTTCTTGATAGCCAATTCAAAATTAAATAGCTTACCAGTCGCAATTCGGCGCTTTTATAATATTTCATCTTAGTTTAGAATGTTCTAGTACGGACACGATTTTTCGACGTTAACTCAAACTGGTCTAAAATAAGAAAAAGTAACTGATCAATGCATTGGCAGCACTTTTAATTAGTACATTTGTTTTTTATCGGTTGAAAATACCGTCCTCACTACTACATGTTGTCGAAAATGCAGTGTTTGCTTTATATATTGTTGCATTGTCTCTTCTAAAAACAGATCTAATTACTTTACATGAAATTTCAATGGTACTCAAACGTGCACTAAGCGGTGTCAATCGCCTCATAAAAGACATTATGAATAACAATCTTTCTTATTAAAAAATACAAAAGTATTATTTTGGTGGATACGTTATTTAGGTGTTGCCCCTTTCCACCGTTCAAACGTCAAAAAAATCAACGAACAAAATATTTCCAAAAGAAGTTCAGAATAGAATTTACATGCTTAATCCAAAAAAGTCTCCAGGACATGTTAAAATAGATGCTACAGTCGTCAAATTATTATCCAGAAAAAGCATTATATTTTTAATATAATTCCATTTTTATATAATTTCATTTTTATATAACTCTATTTTAAGACTATCATATTTTCCATCTAACTGGAAATTTGCTGAAATAATAATGATTCAAAGGCATCATGTAGACCAATAAATTTGCTAACATCATTTTTGACAATATTAGAAATATAATTTGCTTCTAGATTACTTCCGATACGGGAGAAACGAAAAATTATACCTGATTACCAGTTTGTCTTTCAAAAAAACCATGGAACATCAGAGTAATGCCATTGAATTATTAAATTCAGCATTTGATAGAGTTATAAAGACCTGTTATTCAAACTTAAACATATTCTACCAGCACCTTTTTACTCCCTATTAATATCCTATTTGGAAAATCGTCAGTTTTCGTTAAAAGTGAATGATGAAAAGTCAAATATACATATATCTCATATAAAGGGTAGTCCAACAATAATGCTCGATATTAATTGTAAATCAGTTACACTTTAACGTCAAGTATTTTGCCAAACTTAATTTCGCATTTCTTTGTTTCGGTGTTTGACAAATTCAACCATGGGGAGGTACACAATTGAGCAGCGCATTAAGATTGTTGAAGCCTTTTATGAAATTGGGCGTTCAAATCAAAATGCATTTCGTCCACTTTTTGATTTGTTCGGTCAGCATAATCGACCAAATGTGTCTACAATCGGAAGAATTGTGCGCACATTTCAGCAAATCGGGTCTGTAGGAAGTGTGGAAACACCTGTGCATGCTCTAATGCGGTTTATGAGCTGGCGGCGTCGTCGGACCGCACTTCTTCGAAAATGGGGTCAACGAAGCAGTTACCATGAATAGTTTTCGCTATCGCGAGATGATAACGAACTTTTTGTGGCCAGAAATTGAGGATATGGACCTGGAAGGTATGTGGTTCCAACAGGATGGTACCACTTGCCACACAGCGAAGGAAACAATGGGTTTTTTGCGCAAGAAATTCAATTATCATGTTATCTCATATCGTGGCGATGTAAATTGGCCCCCACCATTATGTGATTTGACACCGTTGGACTTCTTTCTGTGGCGGAACTTAAAAGAAACAGTGTACGGCGAGAAGCAAGGTTTCATAAATGGAAAACTGATAAAAAATAGACTGAAACGTTAGATTTGCTCTCAAAAAACATGATCTTCCAAATATAAATGGTTTGCAAATACCAAAATACAATTGTGTCAAATACCTTAGTACGTCTCTTGACAAACGACTTACTTGGAAATATCATATAAAATCAAAGAGAGACCATCTTAACATAAAAACAAGTAAAACGTGCTGGTTATTTAGTCAAAAATCTCAACTTTGTTTGTAAAACAAAATTATATTACATAAGGCTTTTTTAAAATCAGTATGGATCTATAGTGTAGCATTGTCGGGAACAACTAGTCACTCGAACGTTGGAATATTGCAGCATTACCAATCTAAATCTCTAAGACACAGTGTTGACGCTCCATGACATATTACCAACAAACAAATTCCCAGAGATATCAAAATTCCACTTGTCTTGAATTAAGTAAACAGATTTATTAGTCGGTGCTTAATCGACTTAGCAATCATAGCAATTTATTGGCAATTTCATTATTAGACGAAACAGATGGTACCTATAAGAAGACTATATTGGATACCCATTTTAGATCTTCCGTATAGATAGCCAACTAACTTTTGCTTGAAAATAGTTTGCTACGCCAGCTGAAGCGTAAGACCACATAATATAGTGTATTTTTTTAATTATTAAATTTACTAAGTGTTATGATATACATATAATAGATTGTAAATAAATTTTTTAGTCGTAATCACGATTATGAAAATCTGCGAGTAAATTCAAAACCTACTTGATCCGATATCACATAAAAATGTGTATATTTTTTATTAAATTTTTAAATAAGGTTTATACCCACTGTAAATTTTATTCATGTATTTATAATATTTCTAACATTTTTACATTTTGTATATACATATGTATATGAATTTCTTTTTAAAGAGAAGTATTTGAAACAAAAAATTGAAAAAAATATGGAAATCCTTTTTAAAACACATATTTCTTCTTTGCCTTCTAGCTATTGTATGACTAAATAAAAAAAAATAAAAAACAAATTTATTTTATATTTTTAATGCGACCGTATTTAGACCATATTTTATAGAACATAATAGAATCACTTATGCGTATTATGATTTAATATGCTTTACTTTGCCAAAATTAAAAGGAAAAAAATCTTGAATCTTAAAATGGATGTACGAGTAAAAGAATTGGTATGAAATTAAACTACGCCCTGGCTTAGGCAACTATTGAATTGAACAAAATTTTATAAAAAATAAGAATATTTTATAATATGGAAAAAATATAAAAGTGTTTAAACCATTATGTAAAGTACCTATGTCCTGCTTATTTATTAAGTTTTATAATTCCATATGCATACATGCTAGACTGACCCTTATTTTACAAAAAAAAAAAAATTGTTTAATGGGAAACCTCTTACAGTGTTCCTTTTAGTAAAAAAAACTATTCTGTAAAAATTTGAAATCGATGTCTTAATTTCAACACGTGCCTCATTGAGGTTGAATTTTATGCCTGTAGGTTAGACTGATCCTTTTAACACGTGCCGCATTGAGGTAGAACTTTTATACCTATAGGTGCAATGTACGTACGTTGGATTAGACTGATCTTAATATGTAACAAAATTCTGTTTTTAAATTTTTCAATAGTGATGCTATTAAATTGTTCTTTTTAATATCATTTTTATTTTTGGAAAGAAGATCATTTGCTTGTTATTGTGAATTTATTTTTTAACAGAAAAATCTTAGTGGAATAAATCGCTTACCATCCATCTGACCTGATGATAAGCCCCAGGTTTTTTTTTTTCTTTTGAAAAGTATTACTCTGCATAAGTATTACTCTCAGTTCTAAAAATTTTCTGTAGTAGTAACGGAGCTGGTAAGTGTTTTTTAGTATTCTACCACAGAATAAAACAGTTTCCTCACGGTTTTCAGCAAGAGGTCACAGTTTAAGAGTTTGTCAGAGTTAATTTTTGGTAAAAATAAGGCATTTTTTAAATAATGGAATATCTAGACTGCAGGAAAAATATAGCTTTACGGAAGAAATAGCAGCTCGTAAAAATAGTTCAAAAATGTGGTGGCGACAAGCAATGAACAGTATACTCCGTCCCAATTTCATCTCTAGCAGTGTGCAAGATCCATTTAATCTACCGGTGATTGAAGATGTTGTATCAAACATGAAAGCTTGAACTCTTTGCAGCAAACCTTCTTTCTCCAAATTATCAAATAACGTTTTTACAATAACAAGCAAACAATCTTATTTCCATCGAACGATGTTACTAAAAAGAATAATTTAAGAGGTTCCTTATTGAAAAATTAAAAAGAAAATTTTGTGCCATATAAGGACCAGTCTAATGCAACCGCCGTACATCGTACCGATAGGTATAAAGTTTAAACTCACTGCGGCACGTATTAAAATTAAGATATCAACTTCATATTTTCACAGAATACTTTTTTTTTACTAAAATGAACAATTTAATATGTTCCCAATTTAAAAATTTTAAATAAACCTTTGTGCCATAGAAGCACCAGTCTAATGCAAATACTCCCTCTAGGCGTCAACTGAAAGTATGAGTAAAAAATAATATTGTTACGTTTTTACCTTTTTAAAAACGTGTTTTTATGAGTTCGTAGATTGTAGTTAAAATAAAATAAATATAGTGTTTGGTTTTAATTAAAAATCCTTTATTCAAAACAGTTGCACCACTGCTTGTAATCTTTTTACAGGCAATAAAAATTTTTTTTCTTAATTACTCTGTCTGTTTACAATCTTGTAAACAACAACAATTACTCGACGGATCTTTCTACTTAAAGATCTTCCAACCCGATCGTAGTTATAACTTATGTTCGATCACAACCTTTTCAACCAGAGGTTATCCACACTTAACTCTCTTTACTCAGTTAGCTCTAACTAAACTGGTTTCTTCTTCACGATTCACTTCACGAGTTTACTCCTTATAAACTCGCTGAGTTTACTTTACTTAAACTGCACTCGCTGAGTTACGATACATAAAGTCATTGCTGTTCTCATCGATGTGCTTTTTATATGGCTGAGTAAGCAATATATCGAAACTCTCGAACCTCTCGATATTTCAGGTAGATTCCATTTCTTTCTTTTATTTTCTTTTTAGTTCTTATATAGCCATGCGAATGTAAACGTCTACTTGTTTCAGCTCCTAGTATTTGTTGTTGCTTGTTTATTGTCTGTTATTCGTTTTCTTTGCTGCTTTATTATTGTTGCTGCCGTGTTATTTTTATTTACTTTATCGTTGCTAATGATTGTTGTTGTGGATTTGGTTATTTGTAAACAGCGAGTATAGTTGTTCTTTAAGCTTTTGTTTGTTTATTTTAGCGATGTAATAAACGCAGTTGTTTCCAAACTTCATTTTCGTAACAATATGATTGTGCTGCTGTAAATAAATAAAAAACGAAAATTAATGTACCTAAAAAGATCCACCAATATTTGTTACTTGGAAGCTATAAACTCAACTATTGTGCAACTTGTGTTTTAGTTAATTTGGATATAAAGACTGTATAAAAATAACAAATTCACTTCGTTAAATTTATTCTTCGCAATTTAAGCGAACTTCAAACGTCAACTTAGTTATTCGATACAAAGGCTTTAAAGAGAAAAGTAAAAAAATCTGACATGGCGTTACAATTTTCATGGAAATTCCCATACATACGAGTATATTATCCTAGATATAATATCCTAGCTACTTATTTGTCTTTATAAAGAGGCTGCTAAGAAGACGTTTGCAGTCTCCCGCTGATATATATATTAAGATGCACGATAATAGATATTTTTACATTTAAATGCTGTGATACCTCCCATACATAGTAACTATTAATTTTTGATTATCTTAAATCCTTTATTTTCAAAAATTTTATGGCATAAAAATAAATTATATAACACTCGTGTACCTAGCGGCCGACACAATCTGCCGCATTTTAATATCTAGCATTTATGGTATTTTAATTATGCATGTATGTATGAATGGATATACATTTGTATGTAATAAATATAATAATAAAATAATAAATTAAAAATAAAATAATTTTTTCAAAAATATCAAATTCAGGACTGATTTTTATATGACAAATAAAAAACTATACATACATTTATGCATATATATATCCGTACATATATATTTTCTCTTGTTCTGTATTTATACTTGGGAGATCGATTATTCGACTTTTTCAAAAACCGGCTTTCGAATAATTTGAAAAGTAGTAATTTTTTAAAAACCAGTTTTCGGTTAATAATTATTCAAATAACCGGTTAACCGGTACTTTTATTTAAATAAAATAAAATTAAAAATAATAATAATAATCAATACTAACAGTAATTCTAACAAATCTCATAAACACACATAATTCTCATGCCAAAACGGTGTGCTGAGGCCATAAAAAATAAGGTTTATTACACAAAGTACTGAAAGTTTCTTAAGTTTCGAACAGCTACTTAGTGAGTTAATTTTGTTTTTGGTGTTGTATTACTTGGTAGAGAATGGAAATAAAGGTTTGTTTTATAGCTATAATTCAGGTGCCCAAGATAACTGGAATTAAATTTTTTACTTTGAATAAATATATTATGAATATACAAGTCCTTAATTGCCTTGACAGGAAAAGTTGCTTAGGTTTCGAAAAGCACTGTATATAAAATCAAGCTACGTGGTGCTTTAATAGTGTGTATACCACAGTGGTAATGTTAGGTATGACACCCACCTTCCAACCAAGAAGTCGGCCACACCATCTGACAATTTTCAACAGCGATATCACCACACAACATTACTTGCGACTGGTTATGTGTATTTGCGCTGTGAAAAACTTCACTAACTAGTATATCTTTCGTTCGGAGCTGGCGCTTGCCGGTCGCTTTCAATAAGCCTTGTTGATCATTCGTCATATATAAAAATCAATATGTATTTACTTACAGAAGATGAGAAAACGTTATTGTTGCTCCAGTGTGCATATCTTTTTCGGTCTACCTTGCCTTTCACGTTCTTTGTGAAACGTTCAAAGTTGTCACATAAGAATAACTAAATTTACACAGTTAGTTAAATGATGAGCAATTAACCGGTTATTCGTGTTAATTCAATTGGTTAATTCGGTATTCGAAGAATGAAGATTTAAAAAAAAACCGTATTCGATAAAACCAAAACAACCGGTTAAAACCGGTCGAATAATACTCGTCCGATCTCCCTAATTTATACCTTTCAGGAGATTAAGCGTTTATTGTCTAAAAACCACTAGTATTAGCACTAGTACAGCTTGCACTAGTATAAACGGGGTTGGATTTTTTGAAGGAAAATATTAGCATTAGAAATAGGTGAAATATATCACTAGTTCTATTTGTCTAGAATTTTTCCAATTGTCTGAAAAATAATAATTTATATTAAATATATACATCAACTTAACAAAAAATATAACTAAAAATAATAATTCTCAGATATAATAAATATGTGGATATAAACTCTCTAAGATTGTTGGAAATTCTGAAAATTGTTAAGAAAAAAATTTAAGGGGGTGCGAAAATGTTGTGAATAACATTGCCCTCAACCGTGCTTGGGAGAAAAATATCATAACGAAAACCAAAGGATTACCAAAGCTTAAATTAAGGCAAAAGCTAAAAACTGGTTGATCAAAACTAAATCTACAAAAATTTTTTTAGAAGGAATATTTGCAATTTCTTCGGGTAAGTGTATGAATGTTTCGCTGTCAGTAGAAGGACTTCTGGGAGAAAAAAATGCAAGTTAAAGGTATTCCACCAGTCAGAATGAAGCTCTGGTCTATTGTAATCAAAGTGGTTAATGTTAAACCACATTGCGTCGTGGTCTTTTTGAAAGACATCACTGAGGAAGAGAATTTTTTTTAAATTTTAAGTGGTATTGTTAATAAAATTATTGAGCTTCAATTTCAAAATTTGCTCTGTAATAAACCAGTAAAATCTTTCGTTTGTTGTGTTTCCGGAAATAACTTCGCTGAAAATTCACTTAAACTATTTTAGGTTTTCTAAATATTTTAATAAATAAAAATCATATAAAAACTAATTTTGCTAACTTTTAATTTTTACTAGCGTAACAACAATAAAAACACTAATTATATGGACTTTTTCCATATAAAAGAACTATTAATAAAGTAGTTCTAAAGCTTCCAATTGGGTCCAACTTTGCTAGTTGGTAGTAGTAATTTGTCAAACAAACGCTATGCTAATCGTCGACAGGGTAGCTACACAAAATAATGTGTTTTCTTTGTTTGTGTTAGTAGTGATTTTATAGTCCTGTTACTCCCTAAGTACTGAACCGATTTAAAAAAATTAGTATTGTACACATCCGTACAGAAAAAAACTTTAAACCCATAGGAAATGTGTTAATTATATGCATAGGTAATCATGGAAAAAGTTTGTTAAACATAAAGGGGATCAATAAAAGCCAAAGCTTTCACTCCGTTCCACGATAAGTCTGTAGTTTCACACACTTTCCTTATCGTTCTGACCCGGTAGTTTTTTGGTCAACCAGGGCTGTGTTACAATTTTACCGACTAGTCTCCGAAGAATATAGTCAATCCAGGCTAATATGCGCTTCCTTATTTTGTGCTCGATATGTCAAATTGTGTCACTTCGCACAGCTGCTCGTCTGTCAACTAGTTTGGCCAAAATAGTACACACACTTGACGAAGGCACAGATTAAAATGTTTCATGTTGTACAACCGTAGAAGTGCAGACATCACAATACAACTAAATATTATCAATTTATTGAGCCAATAAATGCTTTTCGAAGACTAAAGGTTATTGTGTAAAAAAGTCGCTCGAGCTTTATTTATACGATCATCAATATTAACTTTGGAGCTTTCATTTTAAGAAATTTTGCTACATAAATAACAAAAAACTCGACATCTTCCATTTGTACATATTCAAGCATTAGAGGAAAACTATACGAAGTACCAACCTGCATAAGTTTGGTCTTATTCACATTAATCCTTAGGCCAACCTTTCTAAATTTGTTCCAAATAGCTTAGTGATGAATACATAACATCAGTCAATAAGTGAGCAAGATTAGATTGGCTCATTCAGAGTTATCTTTGTACTTTTGTATATTTAAAGAATGGTAGCCGTAAAAGTTTATTATGTATTCACATCAGCCAAAAATCGGAAAAGATTTGATAAGTATTGTAGTTTCCTCCTTTATAAAGGGATAGCGAGGCACACCAGGTAAAAACTACGTATGTGTGTATATAAAAATAAATGTGTGCTCGATTGTATGCATGTATGTTTTTTATGGTCTATTTATATACAGCTAAAAGTCTGAACCGATTATCTTGAAATTTGTACAGTGTATCCCTGGAAAAAAATATATGTAAATAGGTTATCTTAATTTTTTAATTTAGACTGGAAAGGGTTAAGTGGAAAAGGGTAAAAATAAAAATTAAGATATGGAAGAGCAGCACACTGGTTTAATACAATATAAATTTCAACAAATATACAAGAAACGTATTTAAGTCAAATCTAGCACGACACACAAACGGGCGGATCAATATTCATCTTAAAAAAATAAAACTGGAATCCATTGAAAGTGAAACTTCAACTATTATCCGAGGTGTTTCAAACATCATCACAAACGTAGTATACCCTCTTCTGCCCTATTTAAAACAATAATTTTAATTTTAATTTTAATTTTCTAATTTTTCCTTGTCTGTTTATTTAATTTTATCTTTATTCTTGTTTTGATTCTGTTGAAACGATGAAATAAATATTTGATTAGATTTTGGTTAAATATTTTCGAATTAAAAATAAACACAAAATTCAATTAAATTAATTTACATTTAAATCAGGGTATCTGTTGAATGTTTTTTCCTCGATTTTTATGTAAACTACTGTGGTCTCCGTTCTGAAAAACAAATTAAAATTTTTGATTTATAATTAAATTTAGCGCAAAAATTGATTTTTGTGTTTTGGAATAACGCCAATGTGTTATTAGAGTGTGAAATATTTCCTATACGCATACATATACATATGCAGAGAGAAACCAGCACACACATACAGGATGCAAATTATTGTCATAAATGAATAAAGTTATAATCGTAGTTATCTATAATGAACATTTATCAATTGTAAAATAATTACTTTTTATGGTTTCAATTTAGTTCTAATCAAAATTAGAATGTTCCTTACAGCTTCGTTGAATCGTTAGTAATTCTGGTACCATGTGCATTAGTAGCTTTAGGAGCTTGGATTTCTACCCGGTGACTAAGTGTGGCGCCATCGGATAAAGCTTATTTTAGATCCGGTGTGGAGTTGTATTGTAGCCAATGGTGTACCGTGGTTTAGTTCTAAACTCGCCCAAAAAAAATTTAAAAATTATACATGCAATGATTAGATGATCCTTTCGTTTCGTTTTTGGATGACAAAATTAAAGAAAACAATTTTTCCAACAGGATAACCTTTCTAAATAGTCTTTGATATGGTTTGAAGATTACAACATCCCACTTATGGAATGGCTTGCATATAGTCCCGATTTGAATCCAGTAGCTGGCTGGTTTTAGAGCTCCAGTTGGTCGGTTGTTCAATTTGAGTTCTCAGTTGCTGGAAATTTTGATGAAATCGGTGCTAAATCACATTTTTGTAGTAATAAATAGCAATTGTGGATCAATTAATTATTGAAAATTAAATAACTGTGGTGTTCCTATTAGGAATTAACTAATGACGTTTACACGATTATGTATAAATTTTTGATGGTATTTTGAAACTGTAAAGATCTAAAAACAACAACAACGAAAACAACTTTTTGCGCTCAATACAAGTTTCCGTTATTTTAGAGAAAAAAAAGTTGGAATTTGTTTTGATTAATGCATTGCTAAATGAGAGAGAAGCAAGCAAATTTAAAATTAGGAGTGTGTTTAAACGAATATGTATCACTATATAGGCATTGGTAATGCCGCACCACGTCATTACTAATTCAAAATGCATTCTATATTTTATTGAATATTCTATTAGAAAAGATCTTGCTCGATGCAGCTGTTAATAGAGCGGGCACAATCTACATCATGGAACGTATTCTACGCTCATATGCTGATGATCAACCTTGTCAGCTTTTAAATTTGAAAAAGCACTAAAGGCCAGGAAAAACAAGTAATTTAAAAGAAGCATTAAAGTTAGAATTGTGAGTTTCTAGTCTTATTTATAGGTATTTCATTTTTGTAACATATAGGTGTTTTTATTCCATTTTAAACCTAGAACCGTAACCTTTTTTTATACGTAAACACTAACTACTTTACCGTGCCTATGCACAAACTGTCAGTTGTATTGTTCAAAGTAGCTTTTTAGCTTTGTTTTGAACAAAAATTTTAGTTAAGAAGATATAATTTTTTAAATGTTTATTAGGAACATATTGTAGGAGATACTGTTGAGATTAACTATTTTAATTAACAAAAAAATATCAAAAAATTAATATTAAAAGCCACAAATTCAGATCATATTAAAGAAAATAAACTAAATTGCAAATAAATAATATAAAAATATATATTTCATTTTTTTCATTCATTAGTATTTCGTGGATATTGAGTTTGTAATTTTATGCCTTTAATAGGACAAATACCGCAAATCTTGCTTTTATTTGCTTAAAATCATTAAATCTGTTTAAAAACACATTTTCGGTCGCCAAAAAACAAATTCTTATTCATTAAAAATGTAACAAAATTAAGATTAAAAATTAAATAAACACTAACTATTAGTCGAATCGACTAACACGAGGTTTATAACTAAAAAAAGACACAATACTTACTGAAGAAGTATGAATGCTCACAAGAAGAGAACACTAGCGAAAGAGAATACAGAAGAGTTCAAGTTGATCGTGGAATTAAATAAAAAGCTGCATATGAAAATAAAGGCGATGTCAGTCGAATCGACTAAGGTTACGATTCTAGGGCTAATAATAGTTTGATAAATCCTAGTTTTTTTTACATTTTCGGTTCTTTTGAATAATAAATCAAAAATAAAAAATAACTAAATCGATATATGTATACGGTAGGCAATTTAAAAGTTAAAATTTAAAAAATACAATAAAAGAAAAACGGTTTGATATTTTGCCAAATTTATTTTTTTATTGTAAAGTACAATTGGTTCTGTTAGAAATGACAGCGCCACATTCTATCGGACCAATTTTCGAGGACTTGTTCGAGTGTATGGGGTCGTATCTCGGCAATGGCATCACGAATTTTGGCCTTCAAATGATCAATTGTCTCTGGTTTGTCGGCATAACACTTGTCTTTGATGGCGCTCCACAGAAAATTGTCCAACGGTGTCAAATCGTAGCTTTTTGGCGGCCAACTGTGGCAAGTTGCACCATCATGTTGTAACCAAACATCGTTCACATGAATACCATGAACAGCGGGCACACAAAAATCGTGGTGCGATAGATGTCTCCATTAAACGTAATCGTTGCATAATATGAAATATGGACTAATGTTGCCTCCGCTCCACAAGCCGCAACAAACAGTCACTCGCAATGGGTGTATTCGCTTCTGTAAGACCTCGTTTGAGTTTTTTGAGCCCCAAATACGGCAAATTTGCTTATTAACTAACGTACATATTAAGATGAAATGTGCTTCATCCGAAAAGATGATTTTAAATGATGATAAATTTCCAATAAATCCCAACGTTTATTAATTTGTCAACTCAACGCTGCTGAAGAAATTAAATCCTTGGTCGGACATTAACTGCTGCTTTTGCAAATATTTAAAGAGAATCGTTAAAAATTAATCTGGCAGTGAACGAATACAAATTCAAGTTGCTGGTTTCAACGAACAGTCATTTCATAAGACTGGGTAAAAGTGTGCACTTTGGTAACTACAGCTTTGGAAAAGTGGACGAATTTAACTCTCGAATAACATCAGTTTGGAGATAAGGCAAAGAATAATACTTGCTAATAGATGTTATTTTGGTCTGAGCAAGCAGTTTAAGAACAAAGTCTCTCTCGGTAATCTAAGATGACAATGTACAAGACGCTTTTACTACCCGCAAAAGCATGTGTACTTGCGTAATCAGATGAAGCTGTGTTTGGAGTCTTCGATAGGAAAATTCTTCGTAAAATATATGGCCCCGTCTCAATCACGAACTGTATGAGCTTTATGCTAACATCGACTTCGTTTGACGCATCAATATATAACGTTTGCGTTGGCTTGGATATGTCGCGCCAATAAATAAAAATGCTCCAGTGAAAAGATCCTTCGAGTTTCTACTAGAATAAAGGCACAGAAGAGAATGACCGAAAAACCGATGGAAAGATCAGTTTGGACGGTCTTTTAAAACTTGGTGTGAGAAATTGTAGGAACAGCAAGCACCACTGAAGCACTTGTTTTTCTATTGTAATTCATGCTAAAGACCAGAGGGTTGTTATATAGCCGCCAGAGGAAAAGATTCTTCAAAGGAAACCAACACAAAATCAAATATTAAAGCTCGCTATATTGATTTATTTAGCAGCACTTTAAGTTGCGGAGAAAACTTTAAACCAGAAGCGTATTACGTCAAATTGGTTGGCCAGAGAAAGAAAGAAAGTGCAAGCAATGTAGTGAGAACAACGATAACTTCCAATGTTATTGCCTACTCCATAATAGTAAGCAGAAAAAGATTAATGGCCATATGCAAAAATATTTAACAAAAATATGCATTTATGTTATGTTATGAATATTGAATATAAAAATAAAAATAGTAGTGTTTTGGCGTCAAGGAAAATTTTTTGGACATTAAAACCTTAACCAAGAGAAAGAGTTATTTTTTAGTGACATGTTGATCCAAGCCAGGTCGATAAAATTGTCAAAGAATGTCCGTTGGAACAGAAATTTTAAGTATATGAGTGATCACCTTAAAGCCCTAATTCCAATCCAATGGTGAATTTTTGGACAATAGTAAAAAACGCCTGGAAAAATATAATTGGACTTCGTGGAAAATGTTGAAGCTACTGCAACGAATATTATATAAATGGGATCAGATTTACCTTACGTTTTTGGTTAATATTGTATAGAGTACTTCCAAATTCTTTAAAAACTCCACAAAAAAGGAGTTCTGAGAATAGTGTTAAAATATATAAGTTCCTCTCTATTTCAGCGAAAAGTGCATGCAGATTATTTTATATCATTCTCCCATTCCAGTGTTTGAATATCATTTATTGAATTGAGTATATAAGTTTTTATAGAAATTATTCCGTTCAACTTCAAAACATACACTTGATTTTGCACCACACTGTATGTACATATATACATATTTTCACCCACCTTATCATCCTCGGCATTATTTTCGAACCTTTTCTCTTAAAACTAATTATTTTCTAATAAATTTATTCATTTAAGCACAATAAAAACAATTTTCCTTTAGTGATGTACATAAAATCAAAATCAAAATGATGTACATAAAATCAAAACAAATACACAAAGCTTGTTACTCAGATATTTATATATTATTTCACTAATTAAATTAATCGTATTAATTTATAAGGATTTGAAGAATTTTTGCGATAAATATGTACAGCATTAAATAAAATATAAAAAGTTAATAAAATCTGAAAAGATTTATTAAAAATATATGGTTTTTTATTAAATAAATAAAAATAAATACTTTTCGGTTCGACGTTCGTTTTTGTGAATTGCTGACACAAAAAAATTATGGAACTGCCAGCATGAAAACTTAAAATTTAGTAAATAATTAGCTACTGTAGAGTTATGTTTTTTTAACAAATGTGTGTTACGCTTAAAGTGTGTGTAATTGATGAGCATTTCAAGTCTATTTTTGTTTTTTTTTTTTGTGCATATGGCCGTAAGACACTAGAGAATTTTCTTATTGTTAATTGTTAAGACCATATTACGTGTTTTGTAAGTAATGGCTTAAGTGTATGTATTTATTTGATCTCCGTGTTCAGATACAAAGTGAAATTTACTGAAAATAGCCATTTGAGTTATAGTATTTTTTTATAGAAATAGCTTTCGTTGAAATGTACGAGTAACCATTATCATCGCTTTTATTTTTCTTTTTTCATTCTAACTGTTTCTCAGTACACCTTTGTGGCAGTTGTAGAGCATAAATTAAATTTTAATACAATCTTTTATAATTACTTAAACTTGCATTGTGTGCTATCCTTCACACCAACTCTTTTAAACTTAAATAAATCAAGAAAATTGCTAAAAAATTGCTTGTTTTCTGTCTGCCATAAATTAAAAAGTAATTTCTATAATGAAACAAATTTCATATTGTTGCCCGTGTAATGAAATAAACCTGTAACATTGTATGTATGTATATGCAAAAAAAAAAAAAAAAATAAAAAATAAGAAGAAAGAAAACAACAATAATTAATTTTGTTTCGTAATTTTGCAACAATTATAAAGCTTACAAATGTAACAAACATTGCGCTTTTAGTTAAATGTGTGCGGTTGATGTATTTTATGAATCGACAATAAAATAATACATTATAATGAATTTCATAAAAAAAAAAATATTTTCCATGATTTTTATTATAATTTTACGTTGGCACTTTTGTCGTTACAAGCATTTAAACATTTTTAATGTAATTTTTATATACATATTATAACAATAACAAATGAAACATTATTAAAGAAAGAACATTAATTTCTGGAAAAGAGGAATAATTCTACAAATACGCGTAAATAAAGCATCTCTTTTAACAAATCATTGTAAATAAGACTTGTGTTTCTACTTTAAATAAATTCAATAATTTAAAACGTGGTCTGCTCATATAAACGGCCGCCTGTTATAATTTTATGGTAGATCTACAAGCGATATTATTCTTTATTTATCTCGTTCCAACTGAGTGGCATTATTTGTTTGTTTCGTACAAAAATTCGTATATATTAATTCCCATAACATTCCATGAAAGAGCATTGTGACTTCGCTCAGTCAATGAGATGCACCCGACTCTATTTTTAAACTCATTTCTGTATTAGAGAAGTTTCCAATTCAATAGTAGTAATACTCATAACCTAATGTTATGAGGTGATACCGCTGTTAAAAAAATTTTTTTTCTGACCTGGTATTGAAACCCAGGACCTTCTGGTTGGTAGGCGGGTGTCTTACCTAACAAACCACAGCAGCATACACGGAAATTCATATAAGAATTGATTATTTTGTGATTATTTTCTGAGTGGCTTAAAGAAAAAGTTGGTTTTAACTTAAAAATAATCATTAAAACCTGGTATTACCATACAAAATTATTGTGTTAAATGCAGCATAAAACCATTTTTGAATTAGTTTAAAGTAGGTTTTATGAAAGACAACCTTGTTTTCGATGTACTAAATTCAGTGCTACCAAATTAAAAATCTTAAACCAGCTTATAATTTAAATGGCGCTTAATTAAAATAAAAACAAAAACAAACTAAAAATAAAATTGTACTATTTTGTTGCTCCTATCCATTGTTAATGTAAAAAAATGATTATTTTCTTTTAGAAGCTTCTAATGCTTTTTTATATATAACGACTTGATTTTAAAGCTCTTGTTCTTTTTGTCTAAATCTTCTTTATAAGATGTAAAAAATCTTTTGGATACTTTCTCTATCCAAAAAATGTCTTAATTTTTTATAGAAACAAAAATAGCATCTTTACGAAATCTTATATATGGTGTGAACGCAATGGTTTTTGTTTTATGGTTTTAATGTTTAAACCAGGTTTTAACTTTTGGTGTGATAACAGTATTACAAACAATACTTAAGTCGAATATTAATTTTTATACATTTATCAAGTATACATGCAATTTTATTTTTGTATACAAATTATAATTTAAAATTTTGCTTTCATATATGTATTCGTATGTACACTTCATAAATGATAAAAATAAAATTTAATTAAGTTGAATAAATAAACTTTTTGAACAGCCTTTTTCCACAGACCAGACTACTATTAAAATAAAGTCTTATATCTGCAGCCTGTGGCGAAGACAATTATCATCAAACCGTTTACACGACCCAATAATAAAAGATTATAAACCAACTGTTTGTGGCTCATCATTAAAATGTTTGCGGAAAATAATATGCTTTTTACAGGTATCCATTAATATATCAACTTTTTTGAATTCTTTACAACACTATTCACATTGTAATTTCGGAATTACTTTAAAGACCACGTATCTAACAAATTATCTTATTGGGGCTAATTCGACACTTAGAAGAGAAGAGTTATCAGAAACGTCTGCCAAAAAATAACATTAGCCAACAAAACTCCGGAGTGGATAATTCGGTGGGCTCAATTCAAATCCGTTTTCAGTTTTTTTCCAATGGAGAAAAATTTTTTAATGGACGTGGCAAATTTCTCGGTCAAAATATAGTAGTTATATCAATATACTTCATCATAACTTGAAAACGACTGTACCGATTTTAATGCAAGTACCAGCAAATGTTTAGGAATAAAATTTCCTATAAATTAGCTTAACAACTTTTTTTTTGTATTTTCAGCAGTTTCAGAGTTATTCATAACTTAGTTGTGAAAAAAAAATTTCGCGCAATATTAGAGCAATTTTTTTTTATTTTGAAATAATCATAACAAATTTTCGCTGGTAGTTAGGACCTTTGGGCGACACGTGCTTTTTAATTTTCCATAATTTTCTCTGTTTTTGGGAAAAATTTTGCACAACATACAAAGATCGCCCCAGTTTTTTCGCCATTCCACGCATACACAATCTCTGCTGATGGAGTGCCACAATTTGTCCTTGTTCATAAGGTGACAAAGGTTTCCCACGACCCATACCGCAGATATTATTTAAATTATAAATTATTACAAAAAAAAATAACAATTGTGATACTTTCTGATTAGATTAATTGCTTATTAATCACTGACCTTATCCTTTTGACACATTGAATTTTGCACTTATTTATATAAATTTAAATGAACATATTATAATGATACATCTCTAAAAGCAAAACCGGCTTATTATTCACTTATTTGAACGTAGAATTTTTTTTAAGAAGATGACCATAGGTAACATTTTATAGTTTGGATGAATTGAGCAAATATTAAGGTGACCTTATAATTTTGAAGCACACCTTACTTATAACCAGTTACTAGCTAATGTTATGAGGTGATACCGCTGTAGAAAAACTTTTTTCTTTTTTCAGATGATCAGAGCCTGGTATTGAACCGAGGACTTTCTGGTTGGTAGGCGTGTGTCTTACTTATCAGACCACAACGGCACACAGTTTTAAGACTTACATCATCAATAAATCCATCTTCAACTATAGAAAAAATTTAGTCCTAAATCAGGGCTTTCACGGGATATAAAAGCCCCAACCAAATTTATTGCATCGCAACTGATAGTATTCAGACTAACTACACTGAAAATAGAATGGAAATTGTTATGTGAGAGGTCTGAAAACTCGCGAGGTGATAATTTTTCTGAAGATTTCATAAGATACCATGCACAGAAGCTATAATTATAGAAACAAGTATAACTTATACAGAATTTGAGTCGACTCTCCCGAAAGCAAAGGAAAAGTATCCAGGTCAGGATAGGTTTCCCTATATCATAATTAAAAACAAAGAATTCTAAGTTTAACTGAAAATGGTAAACTTAGAATTCTTTGTCGTTACAACCAGATATTTCCAAAATTTTATTCCGCAGCAATTTAAGAATATATTAATTAATATATTAATATTAGTGCCATTCCCGAAACCAAAGACGGACCAAACTACACCCGCATCTTATAGAACCATCTCCCTTAACCCAAGTTTGATGGACAAAATAATTTATTTTAAGCAACAAACAAATGAGACTGTCAATATGGCTGCGAAAAATTAAGTTCAATAACTGACTCGGATCGGATTACTGACTGCCTGTGAATGAAAAACATCTAACGGTTATTTCTTTAGTTTTCGAGAAATGCATGCTATAAAATTGTCTTACACCCTATTATTCAATTAAATTATTCAATTTATAACGTGAAAGATTGACCCTAAAATTCAGATATATTGTTAACTTTATGACTAATACGAAAATCATTGTTAGAGTCGGTACTCAACATTCGAGTATTGTTGCTACATACAACGGGCCCTTGTGGAATGGTTATCCCTTTCGGATATACTTTTTCTTATGGCATATGACAAATTATATAGTGTGATATCAATTCACAAGGAATTACAGTTCACTGCCTATACAGATAATTTTAATATTATTATTAGGTCAGACAAAATTTGAATGACCTTTTCCGTGGGAGAATGGATTGGTGCAAGTACTTTGGTGCGAGATTATAGTCAACAAAATGTAATTATTTCCATTTCTGTAGAAGAAAATAATGCGAACCAACATTGCAACTCGATAACTTCCAAATAAGAAAAATAAATGCCATTAGAAAACTAGGACTGTTCTTTAACAACAGATATAGGGAACATCCACATTGCGTAGGTGCAATTAAATATATAAATGCTTAGCTAACTCTAAGCTTAATTATAATACATTTACGTTGATTTCTATAACCAGAGAAATTGTTTTATCAAGAATTTCTTATGGTTTGCCCTATGCTCCAAAATCAACTTTCCCTCTCTCCTCTTTAATAAATATCCCTTACGGGCAGGGCTGTTTAAGCTTTTTCGCCAAATTCAAATTAAAAAAACGCCAAAATCACCAAATCAACTTTTTTTTACCAATTTGAAAACATATTTTACATATAAAAAATAAATAAAAAAGAATTTAATAAATAAAAAATAATATGTTCCGATTTGTCAATTTTCGTCAAAAGTGAAAAAACAATTCGCCATAATATATATTTACTAATTTTATTAAGTAAAAATTTTAGCAAAAACTGAAAGTGTACAATGTTTACTATAAGACTAAAAAATTAATTTTTATAGTTGAAAATCGATTTTCCGTATCTTCGTATACTTAAGAGCTAATAACTTAGCTGAAAACTAATCGATTTTTGGATTTAGAAAGAAGAGTAGTATGTCTTTTCAATAATGTTCTATTTCATAGCCTTGAGGAATATGTTTGCATTTTTCAAGCAAATATTATTTTTTTTGCATATTTTTCAAGTTTAAAGGTTTTTTGTACCACTTACTCGTTGCCAGTTGCCGAAAATTGAATTACATATGTAAGTAAGCGGAAACCTCAAAATCTATTACTTTTAGATCCATATAGGCAACTACAAATTTCTCTTTGCCATGACACAACTTATGTTCCGCTGCCGTCTATAATCGTTACATTAAAATACACTATTTTCACGAATTTCACACATAAGAATTCCACAATAATAATTTTATTTTTTCGTACTTTTTGTCAAAAATAGCCAACTATTTTAAAGTCGCCAAACCGAAAGTTAGGTCGCCAAATAACTTTTAAAATCGCCACGTTTGGCGAGTAATCGGCAGATCTGACAACCCTGCTTACGGGATGTTTAAATCACATTATATTACATTCATATACATATATACTACAATATAATATTTACAAGATATGATGTAAAATATAATGTGTGTAAATTGTTCCCTGTTAGTCGCGAGTCGGATCAGTTCTCCAACTGATCGAATGTCAGTTCAAGCTCCGTAACCAGCACATCTGGTTACGTTCGATTCCACGCCTACTCTCTATTTTAGCCTGGAGTATAAGACGTAGCAATTCGTTCTGCTCTGATAATGTGGCCAAAATATGAAGTTTTACGGGCTTTTATCGTATAAAGTATTTGTCTTTCAGTGTTCAATCTTCTCCATATTTCACCATTAGTTACAAAATCCGTCCATGAAACTCGAAAAAGTCTACGATATATCCACATTTCAAAACTTTCAAATTTATTTATGTCCATTTTTATGATCCAAGACTCCATGGAATATAGCAGTATTGACCATATGTAGCATTTACCCATACGAAGGCGACATAACATTTTCTAATTCTTTATAAAAGAAGTTCTTGCCGTTTTAGTTCGACATTTGATTTTCATGTCTGCCGTCCAACTTTAGTAAGCCACGCGCCTAGATGTTTATAACTAGACACACGTTCTACTGGATTATTGTTTATAGCAAGTTGTGCATTTGCATATGGAGTTTTATTACGGCTTACAATCATAATTTGGTTTTATTTATGTTGATGCTTAGACCGTAAATGATGCTATATTCCTGAATATTGTTCATAAGAATCTGGAGTCTAAAATATTGTCAGATATTATTGTAGTGTTGTCGACATAACGTATGTATGAATTCACCGTTAACGCCTACAAATTGAAAAGTAATTGTGAAAGGATACAGCCTTGTCGCAATCTGTTTTGAATATCAATATTTCTAATGCATCCATCATTGTTTCTAACATGAGCACTTTGATTCCAATATAGGTTTCAAATGCATTGAATATCCTTCTGCTCTTTGTTCAAACTTCGCAGTAATTCCATCAATTTATCATGTTTAACTTTATGCTTTCTTATTATCAACGAAGCTTAAAAAAGCATACAATTCTGTATAAGAATTTGGATGCAAAATAATGCTTCGCGAGTACCAGTTCCTGATTTAAATCCAAATTGGGTTCTACCCATACTTATTTTACATCTGTTGTAAATGCGGTTTTGGATTATGCTCAGAAAAATTTTTACTTTAAGGAAAATAAAAAGCATAGTTAATTCAGGCGTAAGAGTGGAGTTTTTCGGTCAACTCCAATTAACAATATGTGTTAAATCAGGCATTTTGCCATTTAAGATACAAAGCAATTTAGCAACCTCTAGATTATTCAAATCATGATACGGGAATCCCCCAATAAAATATATATTTGAAAAAAAAAAATAGTCAGAAGCAAAAAAATATTCAAAATATCTTGAACATTGCGTAGAGTTGTTGAAAACTGTCTGTTATTTCATTGCTACTATAATACCGAACCAAATGAATGTTAAGAAAAAACCACAATGGAGTTTTGGAAGAAACACCATAAATATCTTACTTTCAGAGTTCAATAAAGAGTGTACTTCACAGTTACAATATGCAGGGTTATTTCATGACAAAAGACAGCGTTCCAAGGACTCCTATTTCATTTTTACAGATGGTTCAAAGAACAATCATTCAGCATTGTTAACGAAGAGTATCTAACGAAAATATATATTCTACCGGACTATTCCTCTGCTTTTTCAGTGGAATTAATTACAATTCTGGAAGCTATTAAGCTCTCACTCACTGTCATGTTTAAAGTTGATTAAAAATATTAATAACCAGGAATGTTATTGTTCAAAGATTCAACTTTTATGGATTTCTGGTCACTCAGGTATTTCAGGAAGACAGATGACCGATACTACTGCAAAAAATACACTAATAAGCCCCATGAGAGAGATATATTAAAATGTTTAAACAAGTTTTACAATATAGAGAATAAGACATTATTAAAAACTTCGGATTGGTACAAGGATATAAGTCTTGACAACCCTACAATTTTTCTTTATATAACCAATATTACTCACAAATTTACTAGAACTGATCAGATAAAAATTATTAAGCTACGATTGGGCCATACAAAATTTTTACACATTCATCCTATGAATTAACACATTCCAAATCTTTGTAACCGCGACATTGCTTTTTCTAACAATTTTAATCATATCCTTACAACTTGTCCTAAATATTCAACCCACCGTCAAATATCCGTCAAAAATAATATTCCAAAATTCTATTTATCAAATCCATCAATGGATGATATAAAGTATATGGATAATATCGTTTTTTACGAATACGATTATTTACAGGTTAATATAAAGTTTTATATGTAATTAAAAATTAATATTTTAATTCTCTATACCTTTTCATTTGTTTTTGTTAATTATCATACTGAATTATTATCATTAGTTAAAATAAATATATAAAATATATATTTTTAAAATGATAAAAATATTTTTTGGAATGAAAAAAAATACAATCTGCTCCGAATTTTTAAATTTCAACAAAAGTGGACAAAAAGTCGCTATAATACGTATGTATTACGTTAATACTTATTTCAAACAGTGTACAGACAGTACAGTGCTTACATTGGAATAGTTTTCAGTTTACTGCAAGCTAGAAAGCTAAAAAAACTAACTTTTATGGTTAATATTTAATAAATTTTCGGATATGATGTCTCTGGTTTGTTATAAAGGGTGTCCAAAATTGAATTTTTTTTGCCATTTTTTGCTGAAATTTTTTTCAATTAGTTTCAGATTATAAATACAGTCCAGTGAGTTAATATAGAACGCTACACGAAACAACAACGTGTTTTTATTATTAATACATTTTTTGAATGTAATTAGGAAATTTTGAACAAAATTCGGTAGAGAAAATACACCAACAAATCGGGCTATCACGCTGATGGTTGCGAAATTCAAAGAAACTGTATCCGTTTATGATAACAGCAACAGAATTTATTAACGCAGTAGTCGTTTAACTGAGTATTTGACATATATGGGCAGAAGTTTTGAAGGAGAATCGCCACAGGGATATGATCCGAAGCATTTTGTGGTCGAAAATTTATAATTTAGACGTAGAGAATATGTGGTTTCAACAGAATGAGCCACTTATCAAATAGCAAGAGAAACATTGGATATTTTCGAAAGTGCTTCAACAGTTCAAGAGCTTAAAACCAGCATTATCAAGCAGATATTAACCACTGACAACAGTTTTTAGAAAAACATGATTGGTAATTTTGGTAAAAGATTGGGAGCCTGCCGAGCCACTTGACCGACATAATTTTTGTAATAAATTGAATTGAAAATATTTTTAAGATATGGAAAATAAATCTATTTTTATTAATATTAAAATGTTACCTCAATTTTTGACACCCTTTACATACATATATACTATGCGCTTCTTTTTTCAAAAACATTGCATTGACGCTTCTTCAGAAGGTACAAAAGTAGCGCAAAATGTGTAATTAACATTACAATTCTGTTGGTGTTGTTGTTGCATACTATATTCCTTCACGGTTGTCAATTCTTTAAATATAAAATCATTGGATACAACAATTTTCTGTTCGTTTGAAAGATAGTATTAGTATTGATCTCAAAGCAAATTATTAATATTAAAAAAATATAAAATATAAAATATAAATTTAACCGATTGTATATTTTTTATTGCAAATATGCTCATCGTCCTTGAACGTCTCACAAAGAATGAGAGATATGCACTCTTAGGCAAAACTAACCTTTTATCGTCTTCTGTAAATAAATATTGATTTTTATGTATGGAGAATGATCAACTAGACTCATTGAAATTTCACAAACCCACAAATGCCGGTGTCGAACGGCAGAAATATTATTAGTTAGTGAATTTTTTTAGAGCGTAAATATTCGTAACCAGTCGCTAGTAATGGTGTGCGATGATATCGCTGTTGAAAATTGTCGATGGTGTGGTTGGGATTGAGCCGACGACTTATTGGATGGAAGGTGGGTTCTTACCCAATATACCACAGTGACACACACACAATTAAATACGTCCTGCATAAATTTACATACAGTGCTACTCGAAATCTTAGAAAATTTTCCTGTTAAGGACTCGTTTCTTACTAAAAGATTTATTCAAAGTAAAACATTAAATTTTTATTATCTTAGGCACCTAAATTATATCTATAATAACTAACCTTTAATACCATTCTCTACCAAGTAATACAAGAAAAACGAAATTAGCTTCTTAAGTAGCTATTCGAAACTTAAGCAGTTTCCAGTACTTTGTGTAATAAACTTTGTTTTTATGGCCTCCGTTCACCTTTTTGGCATAGTTCTTATGAGAAGAATTATTATTAGAATTATTGTTAGTATTGAAGCCACTTTAATTTTAAGCTCTCCAGCAGCTTCTACTTAGTTTTAAAACGACGCGGTCCAGCTCTGCGCTTCAAGAATTGGGAACAATTTTATTCAAATAAAAGAACCGGTTAACCAGTTATTTTAATTATTATTAACCGAAAACCGGTTTATTAAAAAGTGACACTTTTCGAATTATTCGAAGACCGGTTTTTGAAAAAAGTCGAATAATCGATCTCCTTAATATCTACATACATATATTAATATGTCGCAAGAAATTTGCTAACATTTAAACTTAATTTTTCTCGCCTTTGGCAAAAGTGTATGTATGCTAATTTATTAATTTTTTCTTTTGATATTTTATATTAATAAAATATTACTTTTAAAAGCTTCTTTAGCTTATACCATTTTTAAACAAAATTATTCTAAAGGCAAATACAAATTTTCGTTCTAATAAAATAATAAAATCAGATTTACATACATACGAGTATATGCCCTACACTGCAATAGACAGTCACAGATTTATTATTTTATCGAATATGGAAATAAATTCAGCATAACCTATGCTAATGATGAGTGATTATTGTGATCATACAAATGCTCTCTTAGCACTATGTATGTCATTAGTATAAAGTTTATTTAAAAGTATGCATCTAAAATATAATCGACAGAAATAATTGAAACCTTTACTAAGAGTTGATAAGTGTGTCTGCAATGCATTTTATTATTATTATTATTGTCTGATATAAAATTCATTTAAACAGAAATTTCAGGTAATTTCACTTGATCTCAGTAACTTACTATAAAATAAATTGGCATTTAATTGCTGTTTACCTTATCTTCATTGTATGTCCGACCCATGTTACATTTTTCGATTTTTGTTTTTAAAAAACTGACATGCTGTTGTACAGAAGAGGAAAAATTATCGAATTACAAAATGATATGCAATAGCAACTATAGACAAGGATTAATATGCTTTATTATCTATTCGTATCTGTCTATGATACATGGAAATAATTCGGTATGCGGGTATATATACTTATGTATGTACATTGTACAAACATATGTGCGAGTTTTAAAAAAGATTTTTTGTTCATTTTTTCAACTTACTCGTACATATACCTACACAATTTTACCTAAGCAGTGTAATTTACATATGTAAATATTAGCTGTAGAATACATATTTACATACACACATGCAAGCAAATGTATTTATATATTATGTAGTTGTAGCTAACGGCGTGTATGTACATACGTACATATGTAAATGTATGCATTTTGAAAGGGAAGCTAGCGAAAATAAACTCCGACAGACAGACAAAATATATGATTTTGAATAAATTTTTGTTATCAAAACAAACTTTTTAAATGTTGACATGTCAGGTTCGTGTAAAATATTATACAAATAAATAAAATACATAAAATACATGTACACTCACACTAAACCATATGCAAATACACGATTGCATATTTGTATGTACTCTATGTTTATATCTATGGTAAAATGTGTGTATAAATTGTCGTTGCAATATGACGTTTATGGTTTTCAATTTTTTACGCAAATTTGCTAAAATAGCAATAAATTTTATTCATATTTCTTTATTTTACATTCGTATGTATGTTTTATTAATAGCAGAAGGAATCGCTTAGAAATCAGTTATCGATAGCATATTGTCATAAGCACCATACAACGATCAGAGAGTTTTGTGTAAATGAAAATCTTGAAGATACATGAATTGCAGTTGAAACATAATATCTACCTATCATATGGTACCAGTATGTACCAGTATGTATGTATGCCAAACAACTGTTACTGTTCTTAAGCCCAATTGGTCTAGAAGTAAGGTAGCTATGACGTGTCAGCTGATACGACAACTAAATGGAGAATACATACAAATGGTTAGTTATACTGTAACGAACGTAACGTAGACGTGGTGTTTCTTCTTTTTTAAACAGTTGATTAATTCCCGAATTGCTTAAATTAGTCGTTGGGAATATAATCATCTTAAGTTTGTATCTTTAAAATTTAATTAAAAAGAATATCGACTATCCATAATTTTCTTTATTTATTTTTTTTAGTAATTTAAGCTATTCTTATCTACCGACACAGATTTATAGAATAAAAGACAAGATAAGAAGAAGTGTACAAGTGTATTCTGTAAGATTTTTACCGAGATTGTCTTAAGTCGACTAAACTTACCCTTTCATACAGACACAGAACAGATTAGTATGAAATTTATTTATTTTTCAAAGTAATTTTGGTTTAATTTTATAATTAACAAACTTTTTAAACTTTCTTCTTTTAAATTTGTGCCTTGCCGCAACAAACTAAATTTCAAGGCTAAATAGCGCCTGGCGCTTTTTTGCGTACCAAAGACTTCGAATATAATCTGAGCCGATTGATACCATATTGGCCTCTTCGTTTTATGTTGCCCTAAAATGACTAGAAAAAATAGCTTTTTCCTAGTCATGAAAATTATTCGTCGCTTTCATGTAGAAGGGCCCTAACTCGAATTTTATTTTTTGTGTTTTAAATTGACGTTTTAATTTGACAGAAAAATTTAATGCATTAGCATAGAAATAACGGTTTTACAATTAAAGCAGTTGTATAAATAGCACTGACATTTTAAAAATATCGAAATTCTAAAACAATAAGCGTATGATAAGGAGATTGTAGTCTAAACACCAAATTTGTATTTGATTTCATTAAAACCTACATTTAAAATAAAAGTTCAAATTTGATAGTTGCACCTTCTGTTATGTTTTTACTTTCGTCTGTAAAACATGAATTATTTGAGTTCGGGCCTTTTTACTTCTTTGAAAACAACGGTATGTATACTTTTAATTTCATTTTTAAAGAAGCTATCAATCTAAACGATGATATTTCTATTCGCAGAATTTCATTAACAAAATCTTATGTTAAAAAATTTAGATAAAAATTAATTTTTTTTTTCTTTTGTAAATTTTTGAAGAGAATAAGGTGATTTCCCTTTTCGCTCTAGTTTGTATGAAGATTGTGCTCTGGTTACTTTTTCGATAGTCCTTCTTGTTTCACTTGGGATATCAGGGGATATCACATATCATTACTAAAAAACATACAATCAGTAATAGTAGAAAACATACTTAAACAAAACATATTTTTCGGACTTTCATGCACCCATAAGCTGATTATTTAACTGAATATTACATTATTTTAGGTTTATTTTCGAAGAAAATTATTTTTGAAGAAAGAAAAATTGACTTTTCAAATGATATATATGTATGTCGTTTAAGTAGCCTTGAAGAATCTGGATGTATCTCTCAAGTAAACACATTTTTCATTCAATTTTTTCCACTTTATTCATGTTAAGATGCGTTTTTGTGGACTATTTTATATAGCAACCATACTATTTATGAATTAATTAAGGAATTATATTAAGTTATGGATAAAATGAGACTGAGAAATCCGTTGAAAATTGACGGAGTTATTAAATTTTTTAGCAAAGCAACTCCTGAAAACTTGCTAACTCCCGTGCAAATTTGCTAACTCCCGTGGCTTGCAAATGATTTTTTGTCTAGCATCACAATCATGTTTAAACCACCATATTTAGTATATTTTGCAATCTTTCGACTTATTTTTTTGGAAACCCTGCTGTTAGGTAAAAAAATACTTTCTCATCTTAGTTTATATTTTAAAACAGTAACGGACTAAAGTGTGTTTTTTTACGTTTTATTATAAAATATAATTGTAATTCAACCAGTTTGCAGGGTTATATTGTGTTTCATTTCTGTAACTTCTAGTCTATCACTTGTTCTCTGTAACTCCGATATTTCAATTTATACGGCTCTGGCTGAAAATAGTGAATATGAAATCAATGTGACAATTTCTTTAGAAAATGTAGAAGATGATGTATCAAACGATGATGTATGTTGGAAACAAATATAATGCAATGAACTTTATCTCATTTACACTGTGCCGTAAGAACTTCAGGCAAGAATATCATATCCACATGTCCGGGCAAAAACAATTTGGCGTGTTCAGATATCGTGATATATTGTGTTCTATTTTGTTATTTTTTCTCCCAACACTAGAAATATCATAATGGAAAATACAAATAAGTAGAAAGATGTAGGGATCAAGGCTTCATTGTGTAATATGAGTTAATTGCAGACTGCAATTACTTCGTTTGAATCAAGATTTATGAGAAAAACGGCCAAAATATAAAAACAGACATGATTAAGTTATTCTTTTGCTTAACAACACCCGACCTTATGTCGCAAAAGTTTTAAAACAGTTATTAGAAACTATAAAATGCCTCATACGCCGTCTTCTCCGGATGTTGCGACCGATGCAATATAGTCACTTTTTATACGGGCTTTCTTTATATGGCATTTCGCTATAGCGGCCTGTTTGAATTATGGAACACATTCGCTTTAAGCGCATATAACCTCGTTATATGGTTAAAAAACCGTAGATTCTCCGTTTTTTTAACAAAAAGTATAAGAGAAGCAAATCTCGTTTAAGGACATTTCGATTTAGAGCGTACATTTTCTAAAACTATCTAGGCCGTATAAAGAGGTATGAGGTATGTCACCGAATCATTTGGAGCGCCTTAAAAGACGAGAAGTTTTTGTGAGACGGCATTTGGAAATTGGCGCAGAGAAGGTAAAAAGTGTAAGCAGTGATTTGATAAATTTGTTATTTCGTTATCTTTTTGAGCTCAAAAATGGAACAAAGAAATTATTTGTCCCAATACGTAAATTACAATTATTTTTGTTGTAAATTAACTACAAAAACATTTAAATAAAAAAACCCACCCGGATTGTTTTAAATATAATACGCAATAAAGCCCAGTTGGCTTTAATTGCGTTACCCAGCGGGTTTCTAACCCTGTTTCAAGTGCTCCTTGCTTCGATGAGACTGTGGAACGAAGGCAGAGACAAAACATTAATAAGTTCGGTTCTTTTCGAGTTATTTGGGATCGCTGGCAAGTACATTTTCGAATGTTTTACAACCATTAAGAAGATGTAACTATTGATGATCAGTTAGTGGCCTTTCGAGGACGCTGTATTTTTAAGCATTAAAGCCCCCAAACAATGCTAAGCATGGCCTTAAATTTTGACTGACTGTCGATTGCAAATTAGGATATGTGTGGAAAGTCCAACCATACCTTTCAAAATCAAATACTTAACAGCCTGAACAAAATTATGTGGATCTGGTCATTTGGGATCTCACTGATGGCTTGGAAGGTTAGAAATTCATTCTGAAACCTTTTTTTATTTTTTGACTTAGAAAAAAACAGCTCGTTGAGTGGAGTATGGTCTTGTGTACTTTTAAAATGTTGGTGGCCAAACATGTATGAGTGAGTAAATTTAAAAGTAAAACGAGACACATACACAACATATTCAAAGCCAGCGCAACTTAAATAACTAAAAGTAGGAGTTGCGTGAAGTGCCTATCATACCCGCACTTATAAGTATAAAGTGTGTATGAGCATGGGTATATTTCTACTCGAGTATACACAAAGTATACTTAAAGTATATTTTTATTTACAAACTAAAAAATGTTTTATATTGGCATTTTAGTAAAGCTAATATGACTGCATACATATGTGGAGTATTTTCAAAACATTTTCAATGGATTTTATTTAAAAACTTAAATTGCGGATAAAATAGTTTTGATAAAATTAACATCATTAAAAATTCATATGATAAAAGAATTCTCTAATAAATATTTGTATGTTTAAGCTTTTAGATACTTCATCAGTGTCCGGCAGAGAAAACTTTTTTAAGGCTAATGTTGAATTTCGAACAAATTTACAAAATTAGGGCAAACCGAATTTCTTTTTAGGTTCATTGAAAAACTTACATATTTAATTTTTGATAAAATTCTGCCAAACTTCGGTATGATTTTCGGTTAGTTTTTCGATACAAAACTCCTTTATATTGTTTATTTCATTTGGCTGTAAAGATATTACAGGTTGATATAAAAAATGCTTTTTTATATAAAATAGTTAAATTTTAACTCCATTTCTCCAAGCGACAAGACATTATATTAATGTTTAGAGCCGCGATATCAGCTTCATCATTATTTTGAGCAGGGCAAATAATTTTTATTTTATTAAGGAATGGAATAGCGAAACATAATGTAGGAGAGACACTCGCTGGAAGTTTTTTGAAATATATTTTGAAGTCCCTGAAAATCTCTACTAAACCTTGAAGACAGAATAATTAAAATTTCGTTGATCTTTGCGTAATTTTCAAACATTGCTAAATTCGAATTCAACCTTGGTATTTTTCTATTTTATTTTTATTTTTTGCTAGCATTTGTAATCCATTTTAATTGACTTTTAGATTCGAAAGTATCGGTTAGGTCCTTAGAAAAAAAGATGAACCGAACAGCGCAGTCTTGTGAAATCTCTTAGTGTACTTAAAATATTACAGCCGCGATTAGTCACGAACACTACATTTGATATATCAGTTACATCGAATTCTTCAAAAAGGCTGCTTATTTTTTCTTTTATTTAAACTGCTGTATTAGACATAAAATCCATAAACTTTATTCCCAAGGTAAGTTCGAAATTCACTAGGAAGTGTAAAATGAAATCGTCGTTCCACATATCAATTGTATCTGCAGCCCCACCATTGGTAATAAGATTCTGTATTCGTTTTATTATTTCTTTTTTTTCTGTGGCCATCAATTGGGTTTTTCGTGATAATGTCCTTGTCCATACTATCCACCAATTTGTAAACACTTTTGTTTTAATTTACGAAAACCGGAGCTTTCAACCCTACTGAAAGGACGACAGTTTTCTATAGTAAAATCCATGAATGCTTCAAAGCATCTCTCTTCGCTATTTATTTGAGGCTGTGAATGAACGCACATATGCTTAATTAAATTTGATGTTTAATTCTTTACAAATTTAAAAATCTTTCGGCACTTATGGCAGTATACTCTGTCTTTTAAAATAGATCCATCCTCCTTTTCAATTTGAAGAAAACAGATCCATATAACACTTTTTCCAGTGTTTCGTAGCACTTTGTATAGTCCTTCATTTATTTTCTTTAAAATTTCCGTTCTCCATTATTAAAACTTGTATAACTGTACATACTTCAAAAGTTCAAATGCTAATGAAAACGTGAAAAATCCGATTGGCTTATTATTTATTTTCTAATTTTTGCGATTTCCTACATTTTTATTGCCCCTTTTTTGTAGAAAATTTGTTGCTTTTGATTTTCCGTGTAAGTAAATGAAAATTTTTGGGAATATATCAAAGTTAAAAATCGTTCGTTAAGCGTTTGTAGGAAATAATGATTTTGTTTAATATTTCGCTCAAGTTTAATGATATTTATGGCAGTTAGTGTTCTTAAAAAAAATAAATAAATAAATAAAAAAAAATAAGTTGATTTTTAAAAAATTCTAGGATTTTGCATAATGCTTAAAATAATTTTTTTTTCCGTCTTGGATTGTTTCTTGGGCCTCTCAGAAAAGAAAAAGAAGAAACACTAACATTGACGTAAAAGCATATCATTTCTTTTATTCATCCATACACGCATGTCATAGGAGTATTCTATTCATTCTATTTATTTTTTACTTTTAAAATTATTTGTAAAAATGTACACAACAGCAGAAGTGTAACGATGATATCGCATGATTTTTGTATGGCAGATCACTTAAACGTTAGTTGTTGTTACCATTTAATATTTTTGAAAAGGAGAAAACAGAATAACAAACATTGATAGAAACAACGCGACGGGAATATCAATGACCTTTCTTGTTAGAAGGGCATTCCAATATCACGCGATTAATTTCTTTTGTAAGGAGATTACGGTTGCGTATGATTATTGTTGGTACCTTTTGTTTTGTTTAGAAATATTATATATTAATGTAAGAGTAGGTAATTTAATTTGTTATAAAAAAACTTAATTCTGTTGAAAAGTTGAAACTAAATCAGAAGGTTCATTCGGGCTTAAAAAATTGAACTTAAATAGATAATCATTTAATTAAGAAGTTAAGATTATGAAATTAGTAGTAGTGATTGTTAAAAATTAAAAAAAAAATTAGCATTTCATTTTCTTCATAGTTAATCAATAAATAATAAATTGTTAAGACTTTTAAAATGTTAATTTAAGTTAATGAATTTGGAAAATAAAGTAAATAAATAAAAATGAACTTTTCAAAAAAACGAACGTGATGGAAAATAATTAAATTATTAATTTGTACAGACATATTTGCTAGAAGTATGAAGTGGAATTATGTATGTCTGTTGTTAATGCATTGGTATACACAACACCCAAAAATTTAGATAAGTACTTAAGCATACTCTAATTGTGAGTACTTACTGTCATTCTCTGATACCTGCACAGTTCGAAAAAATAAAACATTTATTTTTTTAATACGGTTATTTTCAAGACCGTTCCTCTATATAAATACACATCAATATTTGCATTCAATGAAATTTCTACATTGGTTTCATTGTGCAGCATCTGCAGGCGGTGTACCACAAATATCATCTGTTAGGAAACGAGGGACATGTACATATATGCTGCAAGTCTATGTACGCAAGTAAATTTAACTATATTATATGTATTTTTATATACATATGTATATGCAATATACCACGAAAAGTAATTTGAGCTTCATTTACTGGTAAAACTTGATTTTTGCACTTGTACTGTAAACCTAATTCATAAAAAAATTGATGAATATGAATGGACCAAAATGGGCCTTTACCTAAGTTTAGTAACTTTCTATTTTGTTATCTCCCTTTACATTGTAGAACACCAAAAATTTCGTAGAAGCAGATACCACCTGAGCTAACATAACAGAAATTTGAAATGATTGAGATGATATAGATTGCATTACTAAAAAGCTTATAATCTTGTCATGTTATGTGAAATTATGATACCAAATTTCCGCATTTGATTAAACCACAGTAACACAACTTTTAAAAAGGGTGGTTTTTACATGATTCAATTAAAGGGGTAACTCAATTAATCTCAACTCAATTAAACATCTATATCTATATCTATATATATATCTTATATCTATATATATATCTTATAGGGAAACTTCATTGCTGTTTTTCAGACCAATGAAGCGAAATTAAATTAAACAGAGACTACTGGACTACTCAAATAACTTGCTGATAAACTAAAAATTAGTTTAAAAAAATATTAAAAAATGTGTTCAAAACTATAATTTTTCATAGATAATAATAATAAATAAATTCTGAGCTTTATCACTATAAGTACAAAAAATTGTAAAGTAGGTATCATTTTGGATTTTATTCTTTTCGTTCAAATATTTGAAATATGTAGTTTTCTAACAACTGTAATTCACAAATAAATTTTAACAAATATATGAACACATGCTGTAAAGCGGTTGATATATTTTTTTGTAAATTGATGAAGAAACGAAAATAAATCTATTTACTTGTTTATTTAATAACTATTTAGATTAGGTTTGACATTAAAAAACATAATATTTAAATATTTATATGCATAAAAATAAAATAAGTAAACAAATAAATGGATTTTATATAAATTTTTAAAAGCAATCTATGTATTTATACAGTTGCGTTAAATGCCTGTAACCAACTGGGTGTACATTTAATATTTATAAAATATTCAACAGTAACAACAATAACCATATGAGTATAATTCCATAAAAAAAACAAATTAAATCAAAATTTTGTATTGAATAAAATTTAATTGCAAAACTTTTCCCTTTAACAATTGGCAGCACTCTTCTACTTACCACGAACTAATTTGAGGCTTTTGAAATACCATGAAATGAAATTTGTCGGCTTTGAAAGCATTACAAAATCGTTAAAGTTCCTTGAAAATCGTCCCCCTCTATTCTCTGTTGAAACTTTTATATTATTTCTTATATTCTTTATTTCACATTATTTGGCAACGTTTGGCTTGTAGCATAAATCTTTCGATTTTAATCGCTAAAAAGTTGTAGCACTTAAATAAGCAACAGCAAAAAATACAACAATAATTACAATAACAATTAAATTTTGAATTTTAATTTTAGTACAGTCATAATGTATACGATTTTTTTGTTCGTTTAAATGTACTGAAAACAAAATCTTTAGTATAAGCATTAATTGAAATCCTTAAACATTACAAACAAAATCATAAATTGAATCCATTTAAAATTGGTAAATAATTGGAATTAATATTTAAAAGAACTGTATTAAAATAAAAACTGCAGCAGTTTATAAGCCTTTATATATGTTACATGTAATCAAGTCTGATAATAACTTTCACCTTCATTCAGTCACCTTCATTCATTATGATGGATAATGCTGCTTTTTGTACATTCTGCCAAATGGTCGATAGCACAAAATATAAGCAGATTTTATCCAAACTCTAAGAAGGCCGAGCAAAGTTTCTAAATTTAATCGATTTTTTGACAGTTACGTTTTTAATGTTTCCTACTTATAGCATATTTCCGTGATGAAACGTATTACTTGATTCGCTCTCTCAATTACGATTGCGAAACATTGTGTTTACGCTACACATACGAAATTCGATTTGAAAACACTGCGTTCCACTGTTGAGTACACAAATAAACTAACAAAGTATTTAATTGTGCTTTTTTTATATAGGTCCGCCAAATAATTTTTTTTTTAATGCTATAAAAAAAAACTACTGAATATTTTCTCAAATTTCTTCTTTTATTTGAAAGCACAATCCTTCCGGTTAATAACGGAAAATTACTTCATTCAAATGGCTCCCTCAGCTGGTCATGCAGTAGCCTACACTATCGGTCCAATTTTTAAGCAGATTATCGATTGGGTGCAGCTGTATTTCACCAATGGCCTGACAAATATTGTCCTTTAAAGCGTCAATTGTCTCTGGCTTGTTGGCGTAACACTTATCTTTGACGGCACCTCACAAATAATAGTCCAACGGTGTCAAATCGCAGCTTCGAGGTGGCCAACGACATCAGCTCTGTGGCTGACAATGCGATCTTCAAAAACAGGGCGCAAAACATAGAGTGTATTTCGGCTGTGCGGCACGTAGCGCCGTCCTGTCGAAACCGAATGTTGCTAATATCCTCCTCTTCAATTTTTGTGAACAAATATTCGTTCAACATGGCCCGATAACGATCGCCATTTACTGTAACGGCCACTCCTTGCTCATTTTCGAAGAAAAATGGTCCATTTATGCCTCTGGACCAAAATCCGCACCAAACAGTGATTTGCCTTGGGTGTATCGGCCTTTCAATGTATGCGTGTGGGCCTTCTGTGCCCCAAATGCGACAATTTTGCTTGTTTACATACCCGCCAAGATCAAAATGAGCTTCATCTGCAACATTAGCATGATGTTCAAAGTAATGTCGCAATATTTCCCAGCGTTGTTCAAGCCTATACACAACCATATTCGTTCAGCGGAAGGATAAAACTAATTATCTGTCAAATCAGACATGAGGTAAGTGTTACCATTCACGAAAGAAGCACTAGTCGAAAAAAAATTTTAGATGGCGGACACTTTATATATATATATATATATATATATATATATATATATATATATATATACATACATACTCGTATATATATATATATATATATATATATATATATATATATACATGCTCGTATATATATATATATATATATATACTATATATACTATATATATATACTCGTATATATATATATATATATAAAGTATATATATATATATATATATATATATATATATATATATAGATATATATATATATATATATACATATATATATATATATAGATATATATATAGGCATTACGTTTTAATCTTTTTGAAACGTTTGAGCTCTATTAAATTTTATATATAAAAATTAACGTGTGGCTCAACTGATTTTTTGAAAACTGTACATAATCTCTCTGCATGTCTGGGAAGCACCATAGGCTATATAAATTTCACAAATTCCAACTGGGCGGTACCACGCCCATACAAAGTAAATATTTATTTTTCTTTATCTTCTTGATTTTAGTAAATCTTGACAACGGTTAAAGCTAAAGTTTCAGCATGTTGTCCAAATATCTTAATGGTCAATACAAATCATCAGACTAAAAGTGGCCGGAATTGGACAAGTAGGCGTACATCCCATACAATGTAATATATATATTTCAATAAGATTGATTTCAGTCCTAATATTTCATCAAATTATTATTAAGTAAAAATTATATACATACATTCTAGTTCAACAGGATAGACCACTTCATTTTTGTTTTTTAACTTACCTTCAATCGCGAATATAGAAACAGTAAGTGAAAATATATATTCAGACGATTATCAGATACTTTAAATGAAAAATAAACTTAAAAATCAAAGTCAAACTTATTATGTAGGTACTTTTTTCGTCTCACTAGTCAAGCACACAATTTTTAGTCAATTTCTTGGTTTAGCAGGATAGAATGACTTTCAATTTTGCGATAAACTTTTATAAAAACTGAATAAAATTTTAGCTTAAGCTAGTGACTACAGTTTACTAAATTAAGACGGGTGAAAAAAGTTTACCACTTTGAAGAATATTTTCAGCGGAAAATCACTAAAAAAATCGGATGGAGCCATAATGTAATGAATTATTATTTAAAAACTCGCAAAAAAACAAAATAGTTACCTACGCGGCTTTAACGCACAGGATAAACAAAAATTCAACCCACTTGCTCTCTAAAATGAAGCATTTAGCTGAATTAAATGCAAGTAAATCAGCATTCCCTGGCGATGAAATTCCTGGATCTAGCAATGGTACATCATCAGATTTAATATACTCCTACAGGTGCCCGTGTGGGATGCTTGCAGTAAATAGAGGCTCAGATGAAATGTTGTCATTATCTAAGTCGACTAAAATCACATAACCTGTGCGTTTTATAAGCCCTACTTTTACAATTTTGTTAATAGCTCTTTCACGAATAGGTTACCTTTCGTAGGAAAGCATTTTTAACAATACATTTTACGGATGTGCGAAAAATACATTATTGTGACAATTTCTCGAAAATTATGTTGCAATAATTACGCTGAGTTAATAAATTAATATAAAAGCGGACTGAACTATAAAAACGTATATTAAAATATATCGGTACATCAACTTTCATAAGGAAGTTAGCAAATATTTTTAAATTTTTTGAAGGCAAACTAGTTGCAACATATAGGCGCAAGAGTCTGCTGGAAGTACTCACATAATTTCAGCTGTTTAGTATTGAAGTCCTCAGAGTCAACTTTTATGTTATCTAACAACTTCCTTCCCGGCTCTTTAACAATCACTATATGAGACTCCTTTTCCACTCTCGGATGGTATTCTGCACTAATTTCTTTCCGTGTCGGTGCATCTTTTTTTCTGCCATCAAATTCTGCAAAAAATTTGCAATGCCATTGCACCTGGCATTGCATTTCGGAAGCGACGTCGATTAGTGAAGAGTCGAACCTCTACGAAGGATTTAAGCTAGCTGAGAGTTCGCTGTGTAGTTGGTCTACTATATTTAGCACGCATTCAGGAATTCTATTCTTTCTGCTGGTGTGTTAGTCAATCATGAATTAATCCACAGAAGCATGACATTGTTTTTTTGCAACTGCATTTACCGATATAAAATACATCATTCAACGATGTTTCTAATACTGACAATGTATGTACCTCTTGATATGTTCTTTACCTCTTTATGGTATTTGTTGAGAAGTGTATTTCGATTATTTATCAGTGCAATATTAATCTTTTCTCAAATTCCAATTATTTTGTTTGCAATTATCGGAGAGAGTCTTGCATACCAAAATTTTTCTTTTTCGCGTTCACATAAGTAAAAAAATACTTTAAAACATCACGATAACTTGGCAAATTTAATTCACTAAATACACTTGGAATGCCAATGATACTAGTGTTCTGATTCGAAAACTTAACCCGAAAGATTCAAGTGACATCGCTGATGATTCCATAATTTAATGAAAAATTTTTTTTCTTTTTTAAGAAATTAATAACGCTTGCTTTTGTAAAGACGACTATTAGGTGCATAAATCAATCAAAACAAATGCTTAACACCATGTTTTTAAAAAATGCATTAACGGTAAATTCCTACAATGACTAGAACTATTAATATTGAATTTTAACAACTCTTTGTTGATATCTTTTATAGCAGATTATTAACTATAATTTTTGAAAGAGAATAGCAGAGCTTAACAAAGTCATTCTCTTTTTAAAGGCTTGTAATTCCTATAAAAATTAACTCATAATATCAATGCAAGGCCATTGTGTCATATTTCTTGAGCAATACTTAGTGGGAACATAATAATTAATTTGTAATCAAATAAAATTATTCAATTTTTTCTACGTCCAAAAGGAGCAATTATATATTTGCGTTTTGTAGTAATATACCAGAAATTGTTAGTTTTTTAATTTTCATAATCAAACCTTTTATAATCAAAATTTTAACAAAATGAAAGCAGACTCCTAAAGCTCCTAAAATTTGCTTTAAAAGAAGCCGAAATTAATAGTATATATGTTTTGATTTAGTGATAATATGTTTTTTTTCCATTCAATCTATACAGTTTTTTTTTAAATACTTTAAATTTAAATCTTCATGTCTCACTAGGTTTTCATTTTAGACCCATTTTTGCTTTGGGTAATTTTCTTAGAATTTTGTGTAGACTTCGATTTTGCTAAACAAATATCAGGTTTTTTCACCCGAACATATTTACTTACCCTAATACTCATTATGCCATTGTAAACTTTGGAGTACAGCTCAAAAAAATTTGATCCAAATTTTTTTTGTATGTAGTTTGATTATATATAGCAAAATACTTAAAAGAAAGACGGTTTTAAATAAAATTGGGCTTTAATGGAATCAAAAAAGCTGGGTAGTTAGTTAGTTAAATACGCCGGATAGCCAGACATCGGTCAAGCTCACTTGCGCCCACTGTAATGCCGCATTCCGGTCCGAACCAGCCAGACGCATGCACAAAAGAAAAGAAATGGACTGCCAACGAAAGCAGTCGTGATATCCGACAGATTTGCACACTGGCACAAGAAATGCTCTACAGTCTCCTCCTCTTCCTCATCCTGACAACCCCTACAGTAGTCATTGAACGGTAGACCTAATCTCCTAGCGTGCGCACCAGCCACTCAGTTCCCAGTAATGACAACCATCAGAATTCGTAGCCTATATGGTGACATCCCCATAATAGACTCCGAAGGAGCCCGTTACAGAGCATGTGGGTTCGTCATTCCACCGTAACTGTGTCTTACCCAACATGTACCGCAAAATTAGAAGTCTGCAAGAGGAAAGTGGCATCCAAACCAAGTGGTCGCTACCGAGGAGAGAGCCCACCCTCTCCAAAACCGAGTCTAATTACCGTCTCTGGTAAGATGCACATTCTATCCAGGAAGGGTTTGGGTATAGATTACTAGATGGAATAGATTACTATTCCATCAGGGATCGTATCCAAATATTTAAAGATGGCCGGCATGCCCGTTATCCCTGTAAGACCCTGTCATCTTCAACTTTATCGCAGACATGATCGCCATCTGCCTAGCCATCAGGTCCACTGGAAGCTAGTTCAGTAGTACAAACAAGGCCTTCGAAGGAGTGGCGTACTCTAATCATCAGTGCCGCACTCCGCAGAACTCTGTCAAATGTCCTGCGATATGTGGATTTCTCAAGAGACCTCCGCCAATACAATCGCGCCATATATAAGTATTGGCTGAACCACCGTGTCAAAAATCCAATTATAATTCCTAGGATTTAGATTCCAGGACATTCCAACGGCCACACAACAAACACGACAAGTGTACAGTGCAACGTTCGCCCTCGCTGCCCCCGCAAGTGTATTCTGGAGGCAGCGTAGCTTGGAGTTTAGGATTCCCCAGATACTATCCGACAGCCCCAGTTCAACGCCATGCAGACGCGGTAGGGAAAACGACAGAACTTTGTACTTGCATGTGAATAGTACCAATACCGTGTTTCCCGGGTTAACGCTAAGCTCTACCGACTTTGAAGACTCAAAGATGTTTGAGGGCGCTGCAAAATTGTGCGGAGAAATTTTCCCGACACAGCCACAGCAACATCATCCGCATATGCCACAGCCTTGAATCGATTAGAATCAAGTCTCACGAGCAGAGTGTTTACGGGCGAATTCTATAGAAGTGGGGAAGAACACCCTTGTGGGGTGCCTCTCTCAGAAAGAAAGTGGCTGACCCCATAGTGGAGACGATGACCTGTTGGTCAGGAATCTCGCTATGAATCTTATCACTGACCAATGAACATTGAGTGCCACCTGAGTCGACCTAATCGCATCCGGTATCATATTGTTCAAGGTCCACTCTATATCCAGGAATGCCACTAGAACATACTCCCTGCCCACAGGCGAGTGAAGAAAAGAGGACAGGCTGTGATGGGTCTGAAGCCTTTTGGACCACTAGTGGAGGTTTTACTCCCCTTCGGAATAGATACCACCCGGCATATGGTCCCAGACTTAGAATTATAAGACCATGCCAAGCATTCCTTATAAAAAACCATCAGCCAAGAAATCACCAAATCAGCATTATTCTGGAGATCGGAAATCAATATATATACAGATGGTCAATATACAAATGGTCAGAGAAGGAGCATGCCATAGAGACTCTCCATAATCTAACTAAATTTGAGTGCCTGGAATTGGCCAGCATCACAACAAGAACTTCCCTTCTGTTCGAAAATAACAAAGGTAAGTTTCATGCCAGTATTCATTATATCTAAACTACTACAAAAGATAAAATCAAAATTATCCAGTCAGCCAGGCCGCCACAATGCACGATCTAATCTTGCTTGACCCCGTAACATGTAGCAGCTTATAATTCTCCGCACGTAGTCCACAAACCTTGTCACCAACTAACTTGGGTTCCTGAACCAGTGCCAGTTTTATTCCTCTCTTAACCATACTAGGGAACAGCGCAGAAAAAGCTGCTTTGGAGTGGTGAAAGTTAAGCTGAATTACCTTCACCATTGTTGTCTCCTGGGATGACTGTGACGTTTTCGTCGTCTTGGTCAGAGCCCAAGAGGGCGTCTTCATCATGTGGTTGATGAGGTTGATCCATTTGACCAAAAAGATCACCTAAGAGTGTTTCTTCTTGAACGAAAGAACTAGTTGTTTCGTCGCAAGACATATCTTTCGGAGCAGAATCCTTCTCGTCCTGAACCGGTTTTTCTCTGTCTCACCGGTAGACCTGTAGAAAGATCGACACAAATTCGTAGTAGATCCACCTTCTTATCGGATGGCTCGACGTGGATTCTGGCAATAGCCCTAAGCCGACGTGGAATCGCATCAAGAGACACCACGTCGAGCCTAGCACCCTCCCATAGGACTTCCAAAAAGGCGTTCACCGGCTTTAGAAGCAAAACCTATCGCTTGTTTGATCACTTCTGTTATATCCAGCAAAAAAAAAATGCTTACAGCAGAAATTGTAATTAAAATAACAAAATTGAAAGTATTAAAACTAATATTTTAAAAACTGTAAAATCTGTATAATTTACTTGTGTACGACATTTTTTCTTGTACGAATCTATTTACAATTTGAGTTTTTATCTATTAAATGTTTGATGAAAGCGAAGCATAACCATGTACATATTTCTTTTTCCTATTAAAAAATTGTGAGAGGAAATGAACTTGAATGTATTTTCAATATACAAGCGATCAAAAATAAAAATTATATTATAATGGAATATATTATCTTACCTTGATTGAAATCGAACATCTGCATAATATCCTAACAAAGAGTAATTGAGGAAGACAAAGTTGAATATAAATTACATACATAAGTATGTATGCTTACTATTAATAAAATGGAATCAATAAAAAAATTAGCTCATCATTTACAGTTACAGAATACTGCAGGTGTTACGTTAAGCAAAGATATCAATGTTGTCTTGTTTAAATTTTAAGTGAACCATCAATTATGATTTTTAAAAAATTGCAATTGTAATGCGCATTTAAATTCATAATTTGTTTCTAATTGCTCCAGTTTGTAGGTAACTGCTGGCATCATTCGATCGATTGCCTACATCAAGTACCTTAAGAATATTAAAGCATTTTGTTTTTTAAGTTTTCCCTTGAAAGGATAAATGAATAGAAGGAATGGATGCATAAATATAATTCAATAAAGAAATTATTTGAAGTTAAGAAAGGAAAAACAGTATTGAAAATAATTTAAAAGATATTTTCATGTTGCTCAAAAACAGTAATAACATGTCCTACAATAGTGACTTCCGAACTTTAAAAGTTGTTAAAGATATGTATCTCTAAAATTTATTTAGTTTGTTATGACTAATCATCACGAATGTACGGTGACTTCAACGCATTATCGGAAATGTTTTTTCTCATAGATACATAAGTCCTCTAAACATAAAATATATAATAAATATAAAGATTTTTCGGGGTAATTGTTTATACTTCAGATATTTACCTTTATGGATAATAGGAAATACAGCATTTGATTTAATAATAACTGCAAGTTTCAGTACAAAGACAAAAATAATTTTATTTTTTATACTCCAAGCATTATCCGAGAAGAAAAAAATGAATGTTTAAAAAGCAATAATCGACCAATCAGTAGTATCTAGAACAATCAGTAAGCGTCTTAGAATTGATTTTGACCTACTTCCGGCTCTGTGGAGTTAAATATTTCTAATAAGTTCACATTAAGCTAAACAAGCAGTGCCTTTTGTATTATTATTTTTTTATTAAATTTAAATTAATTTAAGAATCAGGTAAATGGTTTCAAAATGCCATATGATTGAAAGTTTTCATATAATTAAGGTTATGGTCACTGACGAAAGTAATTTCAATTTGCAAAGCTTAGTCATAAGAAAATGCAAACCACTGTTAGGGTTTGAGCCTGTATTATGAGTGCTTGTGTGGATAAGTTGACAAAATGAACTTTATGCAAGGAAATCAGCTAGCGTAAGCAGCTTATTATTTTTAAAGATACATAAATATCGGATGTATAAATAAGATCCAGAAAAACCTATATGTATTGTTACGACAATAAGGTTGCGCACCACAGCATTTATTACATCGCTAAAATAAATAAACAAAAACTCCAAGAACAACTATACGTGCTATTTACAATTAACCAAATATACAACAACATCCATTAGCAGAGATAAAGTAAATAAAAATAACACGGCAACAACAATAATTAAGCAGCAAAGAAAACAAGTAACAGACAATAAACAAGCAACAACAAACACCATGGGTTGAAAGAGGTAGATGTTTACATACGCATGGCTACAAAAGAACTAAAAAGAAATTAAAAGAAAGAAATGGAATCTACTTGAAATATCGAGAGGTCCGAGAGCTTTCGATGTGTTATTTACTCAGCCATATAAAAAGCACATCGATGCGAACAGCAATCAGTTTATGTGTCGTAAAATCTGCGAGTGCAGTTGAAGTAAAGTAAACTCAGCGAGTGCAGTTTGTGTGAAGAGAGTTTATAAGAAGTAAACTCGTGAAGTGAATCGTGAAGTAGAAAACCACTTTAGTTGGAGCTAACTCAGTAAAGAGAGTTAAGTGTGGATAACCTCTGGTTGAAAAAGTTCTGATCGAACCTAAGTTATAGCTACGATCGGGTTGGAAGATCTTTAGGAAGGAAGATCTGTCGAGTAATTGTTGTTGTTTACAAAGTTGTAAACAGACAGAGTAATTAAAAATAAAAATTGTTATTGCCTGTAAAAAGAATACAAGCAGTGGTACATAAAACTGTGTGGAATAAAAGATTTTTTTAAATTAAAACCAAACAACATTTATTTTATTTTAACTACAATCAACGAACTCATAAAAACACGTTCTTAGAAGGGTAAAAACGTAACAGTATATTTGTTATATTTTTAACGTTGAGGAGACTTATCTCTGAGAAAAATTCTTGTCCGATTATGAGTTGGAGCCTAGTGTGTTGGGTCCCTGAAGCAGTTAGAGACTGACCATAACTTTGATCAAAAAATCATTTTCAGCGATAAAGCCCATTCCTGGATGAATGGGAGCGTGAGCAAACAAAATTGTTGAATTTTGGACGATTCTAATCCATATTAGATCCAAGAGACTCGAATGCGTACTGAAAAAGCCACGGCTTAGGCTGGCAGCATCATGATTCTTTGAGAATTGTGTTTATCAGGCCGACAACGTAGACCGCTATTGACTGATTATTTCCAACATATTTTAGCTTTAATTGGATAACATAGACAGCAACGGTATGTGGTTTTAACAAGACGGTGTTATGTGTCACACATTCTACACGAAAATTTCGAAGGCGTGGTTAACTCAGGTAAAAGTGATGAAGGTTCACAAGGTTTAACACATTTTAGATGCGCGCTATCGAGCCCGTGGTGGAGATTTTCAGTATCTTATATTCCATACATAATGGCAACGATGGGCCTTTCAAACGAATTAGTAAAAAACGAAAATAAAAAACCAAAAAATGTTGAATCAATATTTTCATAAAAAATTATACATACGTATGTCCATACATACATAATTCATGTCAACAAAGAGGACTTCTCTCAATTAATGAGTTGCACCCGATTTTATTTTTAGACTCATTGAAAGGGACCTACAGTTTAACGCTTGCTCCGAACAACGGATGCATTAGTTAGACAAGTTTTTCATAGCGTAAATATTCACAACCAGTCGATAGCAAAGTGATACCGCACTTAAAATTGTCAGATGATCTGGCCTGGAATTGAACTGACTGTCTTGGTTAGTAGGTGAGTTGCTTACCTACCATATGATAACGGCACACACAAATCTTCCTCAATATTAAAACTAGAAAAAATATTAAGTTCAGCCTGCGCAAAATGAAGTATCAAGGGCTCATGGGATTAATTTTACATATGTATTGAAGCAAAAAAATTATATAAAATAGATCAAAATCATAAAAGCCCCTTGACCATTTTCAGTGAAATAAATTTTAGCAATTGTTTTAATTCCATAAGGGATTAGCTTATTTAAGCCAACATTTTTATCGATAATTTTTTATGATTTGTGATGATAATATATTTCGTACGTACTGATTTTTAAAATAAATTTACGTTATTTATAATAAGTGTCTGGTTTTCTATATTCTTCATAGTGAAATGCCAAACCAAACTGGAAAAAACGTAGATTTAATTACAGCTTAGAGTTTTAAATACAGTATTCACCCATATTTAACCCTCAGATTAGCTAAAAAACGATACGATAACGATAAAAAAGATAGTAAATAATAAATAACAATGTGATAAAAATCGATGTGGCTGTCTGCTTAATAACGTACTGATATTTTTGATTTTGGGGTAAGATACTTTTACAAAAGCATTGGTACTCGCTCAGTACCAAAGGCTTTTATATATTTTCACTGCTCCTTCTTGCTTAGATAAAAAGCAGGTGTTGAAATTAGATAAACTTGTTAATTTTAACGAAAATTAACAAAAATATTATTGATTGCACACTATTTTTACTTAAAACCATCATTTTCGAAACCGCAGAAAGGCTTGGGGATTTGGTATCACCAATGTCAGTAATTAAAAAGTAGTAAATTGAGCTCCAGTGTTGTCGAATGTTCTGGTCACCCAAAATTTAACGGCGGAGTTAGCCACTTACGACTGTTCTTAAATTTAAAATAATGGCTTGGTGTTACCAATTGGATTGAAACGAAAACACGAAAACTAGAAAAATACTTTAAAAATATAAATTTTTTTTTTGCTTTCTATCCAAAAACTCACAGAAAAGATTATCTTTAAGATAAATATTTAAAAACGTAAAATCAAAAGTCGAAAACCTGAAAAGTGCAAAAAATTTTCGCTGTATCTCTACATAGAATTCTAAAGAAACCAAAAAAAAGAATAAACTTAAAATGGCGATGATGATGACAAAGACTGAGTACAATCTTGGCAATACAAATTATTTACTTTTTCATTCTTTATGTGGCTTTATTTGCGTGCACATGAAAATCGTATGAAAATAAAGAAGCGCAATAGCAACACCTTTCATGCATGCAATATATTTCAAAAGATACATTTTATATTGAGTTCACACTTGTTTCTGTCTACAACTAGACCAGCCAAGTGTTACTTCCATTTTGGGGTCTGATTACCTTTTGGTTTGCATGTGTAACCATTCATTTACCAGTTGTTCACACAAAAGTGTGGAGTGAATTTGGTTGATGGTTTGTTGCAGTATCACAGTCTCTTGCAGCTTAAACAAATTTAATTTTTTTTTTTTTTTTTTTTGAATTTCATCTGAATGAAAAGTTAATGTTTGTCCTAGTACGTATATGTATGTATATGCCAGCGCATATGTAAGTATGAATGTGGTTCCTTCGTGTGTGCTTATTCTGTTTATTTTGTGGCTAATTTCCAAATATATATGTATGTATATACACATTTACTATTTACATTTCACTACATCAATTTACGTGTGTAATACATGTGTAAACTCGAATTTATATTGTACAAACATTTATTTACATTTTGTCAGATTCATTAGTACACTGAAAGCAATATTTGTAAAGAATGGTTTTAATAAGCACGGAAAAGCTACATTGACTTATATTCGTGTGCAGAATTTCAGACCGATCGCCACAAATCCTCACTTGACATGAACAAGGTGTCAAAATGTAATCTTTAGAGCTAAGAATTGAAATTGGAATGCTACCAGCATGCCAAGAGATATGTGTGATCAGAAGAAAACACATGATTACTTTTAAAAAGTATTTACTCTATTAAGTAGTTATTACATTTTCAATAATTTCTAAACTTTTTTCAACACGTTAAAAAATCTTTGGATTGGAGCCTTAAAAAATAAAATAAATAAGAAATTAAAGGAAAGAAATGGAATCTACCTGAAATATCGAGACGATCGAGAGTTTTCGAAGTATTTTTTCCTCAGCCATATGAAAAGCACATCGATATGGGCAGCAATCAGTTTATGTGTTGTAAACTCAGCGAGTACAGTTTTAAGTGAAGTTAACTCAGCGAACGAGTCTAATTGGTTTGAAGTCAGCGTAAAGAGAGTTTAGTGTGATTAAATTCCGATTGAAGAGAATTTAAGTAGTAATCGAACCTAAGTTGTAACTGCGATCAAACTGCAATATCTTTAAGTAGAAAGATCTTTCGAGTATTTGTTGTTGTTTATAAAGTTATAAACAGAGAGTGTATTAAAGAATACAAATTATAATTGCTCTCGAATGGGTTACGAGCAGTGGAACACAAAATTATGTTAAATAAAGGATTTTTAATAAAAACAAAAGACAAGATTTATTTTATTTTAACAACAATCTACGAACTAGTAAATAAACATTTTTAAAAGGTAAAAACGTAACAATTGGTGTCAGAAGTGGGATTGTAGACCTTAAAATGAAGTAAATAAATATGAAGTTGAAAAAACTAAACGAGGAAGAAATTGTTTCACAGCTGAATGTCATGATGAAAAAATTGAGGCACAGCACCAAAGGTTCCTGGCAAAATTTGAATAAACGTCTAGTGTGACAGCTGAGAAGCTACAAGTGATATATGAGGCGGTTAACAATAGTGTTGAGAGCGTTGAGGAAAGAAGGTCAGATGAAAAGAAAGCTTATGAGATATATTTTTTTGGAAAATGTGGCAAGTGACAGAACTCCATAAGAAGGTAAGCAACGGAAATGATTTCACTGAGCTGCCGAAGAGAAAGACGACAGCCTCCACTGCCAATGACCGGAACAAGTGCGAATCGCATCAGAAGGTTCCGGTATAATAAAAACTTCTTGCTTCGATGGTAGCACTCCTCCAGCGGTAATCATATGCCAATTCGATACCGTGGCCAGCAGAAATGAATGGGGCGATGAAGAGAATGCCTTATAATTAATTTTGGCTCTTAAAAGTGCAGCAGCAGAGTTCTAGAAGCAATGCCAGCCAGCAGCGGAAACATCTAGGCCGACCCACAACATTCGATAAAGAACGTAAATCGTATGGAGTTAAGTTGCGGAGCACAAAAAGCTGGTGAGTTATATCAAGCCTTTGCGATGGAAGTTGAGAAAAGAGTGCCAAATGCGGAGAAAACTGTTGAAGAAAAGTTAAATAATGAAATCAGAGATGGCTGTGAGCAGTGTTGTCAATTTATCGCCTTTCATGCTATATTTAGCGCGTTTCAACTACCGAAAAGTATTTTTACACTTTTGCTTTTTTTAAAATATGCGCTACGTTAGCGCTTTTCTATTTGTAATTTTTTGTAAGAAATAGAAAGTCACAAACATCAATAAAGTCGTTAATTCATATAATCTATGAACTTAAAATGTTTCACGCTGTGAAAATTATCTTAACCTGTATAATATTTTTTCCAACATTAATAAGAATTGTGTTTTTAAAATGTATGTAAAATCTATGGGCCCATGTTTCAAGGCTTATAAAAAATTTTAAGTAAAATAGAAAAAATTAAATATTTTAAAGAAGAAGAAAGCTAGAAATTTTAATTATTTAGTAACAATACTAAACTTCTTGGTTGTTATTATTAGATCCTTTAAAGATCCCAAGGGGATCATAGGACCATACCAAATCCTTTCCATCTACACCGATCTAAAGCCAACGATCTAATCTCCATCTCATTCCATGGGAAGCAGCTTCTATTCGCCAGAAACTGACTCACCTTCCGTTTCTTCTACTTCCCTGTGAGTTTCATTCAATGCACAATTCCGCTAAGTCGTAGTTTGGTTTCCTCAGAGTGTGCCCAATCCATTTTCATTGTCTTTTCACTTGATGTGATCGTTTTTACAGCACACAATCGACGATAACGTCAAACAGCTGTGGAGAAAGAACCTTGTCTATCACCAGCTTATTCGAGTATTTCCTTAATATTACACCTGAACCCAAAAGTGAGTTGCTTTTGTTGTAATCGTTTTTAATTTTAATTTTTAACTACTCGTCAAAATTATTAACAAAAAACCTTTGTAAAAATATAAATTTGAATAAGAGAATTTATGTTTACGATTTTAATATATTTTTCTGTTTTTGAACATCGTTAACACTTTTTAAAAGCGCGTTTTGAATAAAAAAGTTACATAAATTAAAGCTTAACGCTTTTTAGCGCCTCTTGAGCAGGAGGTTTGCTCGTTTTGATCATAAAAAGTTGGCAAGATTGGTTTTGAGGATGTCCTGAAGGCGCAGGAAGGCGAAGTTCAAAAACAGAGAGACAAGACGTTGAAGTGGTGCTAATGGTAATGAATTCAGCAAAGAGAATGGGGTGTCGTAGAAATCCAAAGATCGCAATGATTACGAGGCTGGCAAATGTTAACTCGATTATCTAGCAGAATCGAGTAGGACAGGTATGAAATCTGTAGGTGATGAATCCATTGACGAAAGGGTACACGGATCAACGAGGACGAGGCGACAACGCAAAGTGCCAAACATGCTGAAAAACAAGAAGGACAAAAAGAGCTACACCAATTGGTATGCATCCAAATGAAGGTAGTTAATGAAAGGTTTAATGTTGTATTTAAGTGACTAGCGGATATTGAAGGCTTGTGTGAGTTGAAGATGGTTCCACTTTACAGCCCGCAGCGACGAAGAATATTAAACTTTATATGGTATTCCACTCTATTATAAATTTTATAATAATTTCAGTTCTTTAAGTGTAAATTTATTTTAATAAGTGTATATATTCTACTTGGAACGACTCAAAAACTGTCACATACTTGAAACACACATCTGGTGTAAAAGAGAAACTTTAAACTAAAATTTATTATACCAGTAAATGTGCAGTGTTACCAGGTATACTCTAAATTCATTTTAACTCGGTTCCAATAATAGTATTAAGAAATTCACTTAAAAACTTATTTCGCCAAAGCAAATTGTGGGTGTGTAATTCAATTTCAATTAAAAACTCAATGTGATCTCTAATTTGTTATCGGTTTTTTGCTATCACCTGCGCTCAAGCAGTTAAAAAACAAAACAAAATAAAATATTCTTTTGCGAAATATTAAATGGAATCTTCAATATCAAAATAAACTTACAATTTTTTTTATCAAATCTTAAATCTATAAATAATATAATTTAAGACCCGCCAGCTCATGACACAATATTATGGGTGTATGGGATTTTATAACAGTTTGGTATTATTAGCGCTTGTCTCTGTATCAGGTCCGCAGTGTTAGTTCTTAATCAGAAATGGCTCGCATCATTCAAAATTGCACGGGTTAGTGGATTCGGGTGCTTCTTCAAATATATTTCGGCATACATTGGAATTTTTTTTTCTAACCTTGGGAACGTGTTTTCTATATTATATCTAACCTCAGCACTCTATGAGATAGTTTGGTTATTTATCAGAGCAGATGAACATAATTCCCTGAGTAATGTGAATGTTACATATACACACTTTTGCTCGTTGACCTTTATTCTCTATGATTACAACCATCCCTCCATCCTGCAAACACCAAGTTCTTATGGATGCTTAGGACAGCTTTATCATCGAAAAATGTTGGGGTATAAGTATGACTGCACGTTGGCATGTCGGAGATATACATATATCAGATATAGAATAGGTTTGGGTTGCCAAATTCAACAAGGCAAAATTTTTGACATTTGTAAACAAAAATCTTGATTTTGAAAAAAAAAAAAATACAATTTAAATTATCGATGTTCGAAAACTTTGGTTAGAAATTGTCTATGGTAATATTAATTGCATCAGCAACACTATAGCGAATGATTACGGCAATGTTATGTGGATCATGTACGACAATAATGGTCGAAAATTGACAACAAGAAAGGAAATGCTCTGTGTCTGGTGGGATTGGAAGGGTATTGCTCAGTGTGCATTGGATCAGTTTTTCGCTCAGAAAACCCAGAAGTTCTACATTGGTGCAATAATGGCTTTACCACAAAAATGGCAAAAACATATGGTCAGAACGGCAATATTTGGTATAATAAACGAACGTTTTCGAAAGCCTATTATTACAACAATTAAATAATAATTTTTTTAGAAAATCTAAATTACAAAACAAGTACTCTTAAACCCCTTTACTTTAGTAAAACAAAATAAAAGCTTCTTAAAAAAACTTTGTATAAGAAAACGTTAAAAAATGTTTTTTAAAAAATCTTGAAATATACTTTTTCCTGATTTGTGACAAGCTGTAAAAATTCTTGTAAATCAAACGAAGTCAAGGACTCTAGCAAGTCTAGATAGGTCCCCAGATACTTCCAGCTTTCATTGTTACGGATCTTTAATGTGCTGCACTAATGAACTATGACGATACCTTTACTTTGAATCCTCACTTTTATAACCATTTAGCAACATTTTAATCAAGAAACCCGCACTTCTGTAATATAGGCTAGAGAGAAAGAATTACTCAAATATCTTAGATTTTCTTAGAATCTGTAAAACAAACGGTAATAATCCTGTAAGCAAAATTGTGTTTATATATGAACGTATGATACCTAGCTACATGTATGTACATATGTACGGACAGAGCACACGTGTAAAACAGGGGAAAAGTATATAGTCGATTAGTCCGATTGTATGAAACCATACATCAAAGTTTATTTATCTGAATAAAAACAATTTTGTAAGCTAGGCTGGGGGGAGTGTACTAACTAAATTCTATTCGAAACTAATTTTCTGCTATTTTATTTCTTTATTTCTATTAAAGTAAATTTCGAAGTCTTCAAATAATCTATAATGTTCGAAGGTATTATTTTTCATGTCTTCGTATCCAGGAGCGCAATTTTTTAACAATTACTGATGTGTTGTGCATGCAGTCTTCACCGTTATGTAATTCCATACTTTAATTTGAAAGGTCTTTGTCCAACCAAAATTAAAACTGAGCTGTCAAGACTAACGTAGTAGTCGATCAAGTAAGATATCAACGCCGCAATTAGTATTAGATGATTGCTGGCTAGAAGTACATGAGCTTGCAGAACTTATAGGCAAATATATGGCATATTGCTTGAAATCTTGAAGATAAGAAACTTGTTCGCAAGAGGCTAAGTAATATGTAAATAAACGCTTCTACAGTGGCGTCCTTAGCATATTCTATATTATTAATTATTTTTAAATTTTTTATTTTAACATAAATTTCGATTGGATCGATCAAAGCAAAAGGTTGGGCTAAGATTTTTGTTCAATACTGCAAACATAATTACAAACACCTGTGATCATGTGGTGTACAAGTGTAATAATAATTTTTTTTTCAAACTACATTAACCATAGGCGTTTGACTGTATGCGAGACTGTGTATGCTTTACTTAAAAATATCCTTTTAATCACAGAAAGAAATAAATGGGGCCATTGAATTGTATATATGTTTGGACAGTATAATTTAAAAGGATTTTTCTTACTACGTGTCTACATTCTATTTTTCTTTAAGGGAGCAATTTAATAAAGTGCCTTTTTTTCAACATGATATGTTTACAGACTATGAATTAAGTTTAAAGAACAATTTTTAAATATACGTTTAGAGACACCTATTATGTTAGTTTTTAAATCTTAATATAAAGATAGTAAAAAAAATTTTAGTATTTTAACATTAAATTATTTTTTGTTCATTTCTTTTCCCAATCAGAATGTTTAAGTCGTGGAAATTTAAAAATTAAGCCAAGTAATGTTTTTAATAAAAAGTAAAAAATTTATCGATACTACCATTATTTCATTTTTAATTTTCATAACTATGGAAACCAATTTAAGTTATTAAAAATAAGCTTAAAATACAAAAAGCGGATTAGTTTAATACCTTGACTAGGTACAGTCTAAGAAAAAGTAATAAATATACTCAAATAATCATTTTTTATTTGCCAATTCATTATATTTGGTATGTTAGCTATTAATACAATTAAAATGAAACATATTTTTACATACAAATGTCTTTCAATTTATTGCCTCGTTCAATATAAGATGTCTTCAAATAGAAACTTTTAAACTTTGACACCTGATTTTGAACGAATTGGCTGACATTTGTTCAATTTGTTTTGCAAAATCGCCATGGACAGATATAACGTTTAATAACAAGTGCAAGTGAAGAAACTGTTTTATTAAAATGTGTATATTGTTGCAGTACCGTTCAGCAGATCCGAGGAAGTCAATTGTGCATCTCTCATATATGTATGTAAGTTTCCCTTTATAAGCCCTTTATCTATATACATATCTATGTATGTATATAAAATTAAGTCGTCAAACATGTTTGTCATTTTATAACACGAGAACCACCCAACCGATTTACAAACCAATACATGCAGTAAAAAGATCTACACTCACTAATGGTTTTAGAAGTGTTGGAGTGTTTTCCCACATAAAATGTGTGTATTTCTTTATATTTTGCTTACGATAAATATGTATATTTTGAGGCTATACAATGCAAAGGCTCCCAGCAACGCGGTAAGGGTTACTATAGTAAGGGGTATCCCAAAATGAACGCAAGACTTAAATTATAGAAAATATAGTTTTTAGTTTTTTGATTGTTATTCTTTTATTGAGTCATAAAGTACATAGGATAGGGCTATTTATGAAATAATACATTGGACAAATGACCTCCACAGCTTTGTATGCACATATGTTCGTCGATATTCTCCCAAATTTCGTTGGTGCAGCGTTGAATATCCTTCTTTAATGAATGGGTGGTTGTGCGCTTGTTGAAATTGACCGGTGATTTCAAATAACCCCATAATAAGAAATCCAATTCGGCAGAAAGAACTGTGTTATAATATTGCGATATTGAGCATCAGTAACAGCCACTGCTTGACCAGCTTTATTTTGAAAAAAGTATGGTCCAAGTATGACTTCAGCCTAAAATTCACACTAAACAGTGGCACATTGTTGATGCATTTGTTTTTCGACAATCACATGTTGGTTCTCAGAACTCCAAAATCGTCAATTTTGAAAATCAACAAAGCCATCAAGGTGAAAATGTGCTTCATCGCTTAGGATGATTTTGCTCGAAAAATTAGCATCCATTTGTTTGTGTTAAATAATCCATTCAACGAGATCTCTTTGCTGTGCATAGTCACTTGGCTGCAATAGTTGTGTTAATCGAATTTTGTAAGCATGGAGACACAGATATTTAGAGAGCATACGTCGTAAAGAGCTTCCTGAAATATGAATTCTTGTCCGCGTCGCCGAATTAAGGTTTCTGGATTGTTACCGACACTCTGAAGCAATTCTTCGATATTGAAATTTTAATGGCTTGTTTTTGGACGTGTGGCGTGTATGAAATTTTCGAACTGTGACCGCCAAGGTTTCATTTTTTTTTAATATTGTTCAGAAATTAAGACATGGTGTTCTATCATGTAACGCTCCATTTTTTGTAACCCTAAACTGTCAGCTGTTTATTTTTTTTTTAGGGTTGGCAGCACTTTACTGCACAAATGGCACCAATTCTGATCTTGCGTTAATTTTAGGACACCCTTTGTATTATAAAATTCTTTGTTAGCTTAGTTGTTTGATTGTAGTTTAATCACCCGTAAACGACTGAACAGATTTTAAAGAAATTTGAAACACAAATAGATCTAATTAACGAAAGTGTTATAAGCTATCGTTTTTCAAAATTTGACCTAGAAGGTGTTAACGTTGCAAGTTTTATTGAAATTTTAAACACATATGGATCTATTTAATGAAAGAGAAAATTTTTAAAAATTGGATTCAGGAGAGGATAAAATTCAGACAAAGCAAGTGACTTTTCTATTAAAATGAATTTGTTTCTTTTCAAATCTTTTTTTGATAATACGGTTACGCCATAAATATCGCCGTCCACCTGAACCTAAAAAGTTAAATTAACTTTAAATTACAAACTTATTAAGTTATAATACTACAACATGCAAAATATAAGATTTTCCTGTTGAAATTAACTTCAATTTTTTGGCGGAACTGTAATGGATAATTCTGCCCTAAAAACACTAAACAAACGGTTAAGCATGGAGGCTTATCTAGTGATGGAATGGGAAGAAGAAGGTAAAATTGATAAAGTTATTTATGTTGACATTTTGAAGAATAATGTAAGGGAGAGAGCACGCATATTGGATATTGTGGATAATTTTAAATTTCATCAGGCGAATGACCCAAGGCACACATCACTGATAACGAAGAATTAGTTATTGTTAATGTTAATGAGTATTTGTGGGATAGGCTTGGACGTCGAATGCAAAATGGTTCGTGTACCAAAAAAGAATAACTAAAATTCGAATTTCAGGAAGAATAGAGTCAGATATGTCCTAATGTGTGAAAAAATTAGTTGAATCCGTCCCAAGGAGACGGAAGAAAAGAAAGTCAAAAAGGATATGCAAGAAAATAACAATTTTCATTATAAAATTAGATATAAGAGTCTGTCCAACTCTCAATGTGAGCATAAATTTGGAGTTTCTCACTTCGGTTTGTTTTATAAAATTTCATGTTACAGGTAGAAAATTCTTTTATTTGTTTTTATTGCTTAATTAGTGCTTTATTTAATATAATTAAAAAAATTGAAAAAGTTTACTTTTGTTCCTTTAACGTTTTTGTAATGAGTTGCCCGACTTTTAATATGAGCGACAGAATATGCATATGTATATAAAAATATGTTGTCCTATGTTCGTCATTTTAAAATTCAAGAGCTACTAAACTGAATTACAAACTAATACATGCGTTGGAAAGGTGTAGTTTCACTGACGGTTTTGCTTCCACTGGGCGGTGCCACGCCCATATAAAATTTTTATTGATATGTTTACATCTTTAAAACGGTAATAGTAATAGTTTCTAAATTTGGCCCTAATAATTAAAAATCTGTCAAAAAATTGGCGGAGTTCGATAGTTGGGAATGGCATCTCCCAACGAAGTAAATATTGATTTTTGTGCATCTAGAGATAGGTAATAGTGAACGTTCCTAAGTTTGATAATAGTTTATGAATTTGGTCTAAACAACTTCGTAGTCAATACATATCATCAGTCGAAATATGTTTAGACGAAATTTAATAAGTGACTGTGACACATCCAATACAAAGTAAATATTAATTTTTGTATATCTATTTGGTATGGAGATCGATTATTCAACTTTTTTCAAAAACTGGTTTTCGAATAATTCACAAAGTAGAAATTTTTCAAACACCGGTTTTCCGGGGGCCACCGGAGGCCATAAAAATGAAGGTTAATATACAAAGTACTGAAAGTTGCTTAAGTTTCGAACAGCTACTTAAGAACCAAATTTCGTTTTTGTTGTTGTACTACTTGGTAGAGAATGGAATTAGAGTCTTATTATTATAATTATAATTTAGGTGCCTAAAATAACAAGAATTAAATACTTTGAATAAATCTATTTGTAGTGTACGAGTCCCTAATTGCTTCGTCAAAGAAAGTTGCTAAGTTTTCGAACAGCACTGTATGTAAATTCATGCACCACGTATTTAATAGTGTATGTGTCACTGTGGTATGTTAGGTAGAACGCCCACCTTCCCACCAAAAAGTCGTCGGTTCAATCTCAGGACATACCATCTGACAATTTTCAACAACGACATCACCTCACAACGTTACTTCCTATCACTAACTACTACATCTGCCGTTCGATACCAGCGTTTGTGTATCGCTTTCGATGAGTCAATTTGATTATTCTCCATATATAAAAAAGTCATACCAAAAAGTCGTCGGTTCAATCCCAGGACATACCATCTGACAATTTTCAACAACGACATCACCTCACAACGTTACTTCCTATCACTAACTACTACATCTGCCGTTCGATACCAGCGTTTGTGTATCGCTTTCGATGAGTCAATTTGATTATTCTCCATATATAAAAAAGAATATTTATTTACAGAAGATGAGTAAAAGTTATTGCTGTTCAAGTGTGTCGTTCAAACAATGTCGCATATAGGGCTCACAAAATCTACAAACAGTCCTCGAAAAACCATTTCATCCACAGAAGTGACCGTATTCACGCCATCGCCGTGAATTATCTGCGCTATGATAACCAATTTTTTATGGCCACAATTGGGTAACGTTGACATCAGTGATCTTTGGTTTCAGCAGGACGGCGCAACAAGCCACACAGCCAGCCAAATAATTCAGTTAGTGCACAAGAAATTTTCCGGTCGCGTAATTTATCGACTTGGCAGTGTCAATTGGCAGCTTCGTTCTTGTGATTTAACGCAGCTGGAGAATTTTCTGCGGCCGGGCTTACGTGAACAAGCCACAAACAACTGAAACTCAGAAAGATGAATTGCAAAGCGGCGCTGTATTGACGAGATGAGCGAATTTTTTTTTGCAAAATGTGGTTAAAAATTTTGTGAAAAGAGCGGCCGTCTGCCGACGTGCTAGATGTGGACATTTGTTCAACATCATATTCCATTGTTAATTCCCATATGTCTATATTATATTGGTATGAATAAAACTGAATTTGTTCAAAAAAAAATGTTTTTAAGCCAATTTATTTCCTAACATCAAATTTGCCCACTCTTTACAAAAATAATAACTGAATTTATACAAATAGTTATCGATGACCATATTTGCAATATGAAAGTATACAAACGTACAAAAACTATACTTATTTAAATTAACCGGTTATTCATGGTAAATCAACCGGTTTATGCGCTGTTCGAAAAATTTAGATTTTGAAAAAACCGTGTTAATGACTACACAAATCATTAATTTAAATGCATTCCTTTAAATTTTTCTTATGTGGAATAGATTTTACAGCTATGTGTACAACATAAAGGCGCCAGCAACGCAGATAAGGTTACTCCAGAACTATTTTAAAACTTAAAGTGTGTTTGCTTCAAGACTATATACAGCTAAATGCAGAAGGAAACAACGAGTAAAATATGAATTAAGATAGCATTTAAGATGGGGTTAGCGAAACACGCCGGCTTTTAACTAGTACGTACATTATGGCGCCCAAAATCGCACAAGTGACAAAGAAAATCGTATTCTAGGGATCAAATAAAGACCTCTAAAATGAATTCTGATGTTCCTTATTTTGACCCAAAGGTCAAATTTTGAAAAATCCCACTTTGACCCATTTAAAGTGCTCCCATCGAGTCTAAGTGTATGACCAACCCTCACTAACTTTGGAGGGCCGACGACCCCATGCTAGTGGCACACCCCCTGAAACTTCCGTGGGGGTCCCAATATAAAAATTTCAAAAATTCATAATTTTTGGTACTTTACATGAAACAATCAGCGAAATGGCTGTTTGTTTTGTTTTGGAGCTTATTTTTTTTATACAACTTAACAATAGAAAAGAAACTACAAAAATTATTATTTGAAATCTTTTTTGCTGCGTAATTTCGCACGGCTCTCTGATGTCGTCGCCATAACAGCGTCTACATTTTCTGGTATAACTCGTTTGGAAACGCTAGTTAGCAATTGAATATGTCGTTCCGTTCCTTGTATATGTCACGGAATGTTTAGATCATTAAACGGTGAATCATCTTGATTTAGATATTTTTTCATTGTATCGTACGGAATGCTTCACGTGAATGGTGGTTCAAATACGCTATTTATATCATTCAATTTGATCATATCCGTCTAATTTGTACAATGAAAGTTTATATCGGTTCGATAGCGTAGAGTTTTCTTTATAGCACAGTCTCACTTTTCTTTGCTATCATTAAACAACACTGTTAGCAAGATATTTTCCGAATGCGCATAATATGAATTACCTTTAATTACTTGATTGACAATACTGCGTAAACGATGTTGTAGAAACCGTACACTACCGTACACGACAGAGCTGTAATACTTGATATTGAAGTGCATTGGCACATAACAATTAATTGTAAATTCAACCAGAATCCAAAAATCTTCGGATGGATTTTGCGTTGTAACATATAATCGTAATAATCTAGTGGCCTTGGTGAGCCAGCGAGAATGTACAATTTCCCCTAGTTTGATGTTATCCAGATCCACTGAAACCACGCCGCTAGAAATTGCATGAGCAATGTCGTACTTCGAATCGGTGAAAACTCAATTTTTTCTGGAGCAGGGGGCATATTTTACAACGCAATTTTCTCAAAGCCGTCCACTACCTGAAATAGTAAAATAAAGTAATCAAAAAATTAAAAACGGTTGACAATTATAATAAATGAGTGATAGGAATTACTTACCGGAAGAATTTCACAAGTTTCGATTTGATTGCTTAGTTTTCCGATTTGGTTGTTTTGTATTGAGAACTTCTTTCTCTCAAAACAACAAGATGCGTTTCTTTTACCATCCTAGTATGATACTTCCCATCAATTTTATCTCTCGTTACAGTATTATCTTTTCTACCATCGAATGAAAACGTTAACAAATTGGTATCGTCTATCCGTTTGCGAAGCACTTCTTGATTGCATTTGTTTTTTTCTCTGCGAACTTTTCATTTATCCATGATGAGAGGTTCGGCATGCCGATCTTTAATTTCGAAATCTTGGAAAAGAGCGGTTCACAACTCTGTCACACATCGAGGTAAAGTTAAAACAATCGTTTCATTCTGTGTATTGTGAAGCATTGCTTCTATCCATATCTTCTCCAACCGATGGCGGTTGGCATTGATGACATAACCGTAGCTCTTTGCTCTTCATTTTCCATGACAAATGCATCGAATGTTAGTCTTCTCTGATCTTGTTGATCGTGCATAACCTATTTTAAGCGTCCTGGAACCATTCCGCATGTACATACAGATGCCTTCAAATCGCATTTACATTTTCCAAAGTACACAATTTTTTCAGAGATTTTACAAACTCTGGAAATGTGTTATAGCCTTCTACCTTCTGCTTGATATTTGTCGAGCAATCTAATTAATTTAGTCAATACAATTTAGTCAATACGGTTGATAAATTAAGATTAGACAAATCAGAACACGCACCCAAGAGAGTAACATCATGCTTGGGTATATGACTCATTAGGTTTTCGATAGTTGTTGATGTTGTTGTTACTTCATCTTGCGGTGTAGAGGATAGTGGATTCATTTCGCTGAAAAAATATACTCTAAATTAAATATAGCTTTAACCAAAGACCATAATCAAGAATTTTTCAGAATTTTTTTAGTTGGCACTCACCTTGGAAAAATATTCAAAACACCAGCACTGCACAACAAGATATGTTACAAAATATATTAAATAAAGCGTGTTTTTTATAGAGGTATAGAACTTTAAGTTGGCATTACTTTTCAAGATGGCGACCGATTTAACAGCTGTCAAATGATTTATTCTCAGTTTAGTTTGGCAATTTATCGTGAATAGACTCACGCCCGGCGTAGTTTCGTCGAATGGGTCCAAAACGAGATAACCGTTGTTCCCGATTTTCATAAGCGAATTTTGTTTAGCGATGAAGCGCACTTCTGGTTGAATGGCTAAGTCAACAAACAAAACTGCCGCATTTGGAGTGAAGGTAATCCTCAAGTGTATGTGGAAACATCGTTATATCCAGAAAAACTGACTGTTTGGTGCGCATTGGTCCGTACTTTTTCAAAAACGATGGTGGCCAGAAAGTTACAGTCAATGGTGATCGGTATAGGGCCATGATTACTAACTTTTTAATTCCTGAATTGAATAACCATGATGTCCAGGAGATGTTGTTTCAACAAGACGGTGCCCCATGTCACACAGCTCGTGCCACAATGGATTTATTGAATAACACGTTTGGTGACCGCCTAATTTCAAGTTTTGGACCTGTGAATTGGCCTCCAAGATCTTGTGATTTAACAGATTGGACTACATCCGCGCCAGCCGTGGCGTTCATATGCCAGAAATCATATACAAAATATCATGCCACAAGATTATCTTTCGGATAAATAAAATTCATGTCAATCGAATAAAACATCGTTGTTTTATTGCAACTTAAAGTTCTATTACTTTATAAAAAACACCCCTTATATATTTTAAATGTGTTGGAATGTTAAAAAATTTTTTTAAATGTTTTTTTAACTTTTTTTTAAATTTTCTTCTTTTACAATTCTTTCTTTTTCATTATTGCTTTTTTTTTGCACTTCACTTTTTTACATTTACGTTGATTCTTTTGAAATACTGAAAAAATTTTGGGTTGTCCAAATTACTTTTTGCCTAAATGTGGGTTCGATCATACATTTGGACTCGATTGGGGCACTTTAAATGGGTCAAAGTGGGATTTTTCAAAATTTGACATTTGAGTCAAAAGAAGAAACATCAGAATTCATTTTAGTTGTATGGTTCCTTTGGCAAAGTTTCTTATTTTGATCCATAGAATACGATTTTTCTTGTCACTTAGCGATTGATTTGCGTCCATACAAATCGACCCGACCTAACATACATATATGTTGATTTGTCGGCAAGACCGAATGTGTAAAGCTATTTTAATTTATAAATAGTCTTTTTAATAGATGTTTTTAATAGTTATTTGCACTTTTAATTATTGCACTCAATGTAAAAGTGAAAAAATAAAGACTTAAAATTTACTTAACCTTTTTTATTTTCACAACACCTACTCGTTTGGTTTTTTATACAAAAAAGGAAAAAAAACACTTGCATAGATAGAAAATACTCTTAAAATTAAAGCTACCAAATGTTGTATGTATTTTGGTCAGAAATTTGCCAAAAGGGTGTAAGCTTGGTCAACGCTTAATACTTTCCAAATGATTTTCAGTTAAAAGTAACTTTACAGCACATTTCAGATTTAAGGATGATACAATTTAAATCTTTAGGGAAATAAAATACATACAGTGGTTATGAATCTTTAAAGACTGAAATTAATAACAGTTTTCGCAAGAAAATATTTTGAATTCTTAGGAATGTATCATTCTTTGATAAAACTTAGTGATCTCACGGCATCAAAAATGGAGCGTGTATCATATTGGTTTTTGGTCAAAAAATCCACTTTTTTATTGTTGTTTGGGGACTGAAGTATTGATATGTATCCGTGATTCTAATTGGTACCGAACATCGTCAAACACTTCTTTGAAGTAGTCATGTAGGAGCGATAGCGATAAATAGCTTTTTCACATCCAAGTAATGGGGGCAGTTGTTATAAAAAAAGTAATGAAATAATCAATATGTTCCCGTAATTAATTTACTTAATTCGGTAAGAACTTCCTACGATTTTGTCTCTATGCAGTAAATGGCTCAATTATAGACTGTTGTAATTTAAGTTTAGTGCAGTAAAAGCTATAGAATTATTATAAAATTCAATGAACAAAATTTTAATCTATAAAATTACAAATGTAATTAATATTTCAAATGTATATTCATTGAATTAATATTAAACTAGCAAATTATATTTGCTTGAGTGAAATGCAATTGGTTTACCTACATGAACAAAATATCGATTTCATATTTTTTGTCTCCGTCACTCACCTAGGTAGCATATTGCTTTCCGCAAAGCATTCATTGCTTTGTTTCAGTTTCATGAATCAAGTCGATTTTTTAAGTTAAGTAGAAAATTAATTCTCGAGATGACATGGCGAGTCGTTGGCGCCATCAATTAGCCAATAGCTAAAAAGGGGCACCCTTTTGTCCTCTAAGGCGGATGAGCCAAACCACATGGCCAACGACATAGAATCAGGCAGTCAACGGGAAACCGCCTGACTAAACTCCCATGAGTACAGAGTATACATTAAAGAGTATGGACGCTAACTTTGGCAGAATACAGTGCGCTCCGATTAGTATTCGGCGCTACACTTGGTCCGGGCCAGGTGGTGTGAAATTTGTTACCGGGCACTGTGAGATGATAAGACAGGTCCCACATGCATAGGAATAACAACAACAACACGAATAACAACATGAACCTTAGAAAACGAATTTTAAAAATCGAAATCTGGAATGTAAGAGGGCTAATTGCTAATGGTAAACTCAATCTTTTGGAAATAAAACTTATTAAACAGAAATTTGTAATCTGTGGAATAAGTGAAAGACACTCGAAAAAAGGTGGACATTTCCAAATAGAAAATCACACTGTGTATGTTTCCGGAGATGGAAATGAAAGTAAGAATGGAACGGCGATCCTGGTAAACAAAAATATCATAGAATTTGTGAAAGAATACAAGCCTGTAAGTGATAGAATCATAAAGATTTCGTTCAATGCAAGACCAATAAACTTACATATTCTTCAAGTGTACATGCCTACCTTTGAGGCGCAGAAAGAGATAGTTGATGTAGTTAGACCCATAGAAGAGAAATTGTCACAAAAACCCCGTAGTGAACATGTGCTTGTAATGGGAGAATCCACTTCTAAAATAGGAGAACATATGCTACAATTTGCAGTTGAAAATAATATTTCAATAATGAATACAATGTTCAAGCATCATACAAGGAAGCCTTCCACAAGCGGTTATAATAAAAATCAAATTGATTGCTTCCTTTTTTATTTTTTCTTACCACTGTTTTAGACCCACTTTTTGAAATTGGATTAGTGATTAAATTAACTTTAATCTTTGATTTCATTTTTTGAGTTAACATAATCTCAATTTTAGTCGTTAGTTTAAACGGCCGATGTTGTTGTATTAATTTTAATCCAGAATTGTCAAAATGTCATCTGTTTTTATAAACAGCTGGTAAAAATATTGTGTCTACAATTATTTAAATAAAAAATAGGAAATAAAAAGCGAAAGACGAACAAGTTTAAGTAATTCGAAGTATTTGAAAACATAAATAAAACAATAAAAAAAACCATTTTAATTTGCATAACGACACAGAATTTATGCAAAGGTTTCGGTTGTCCAAAAGCTAATTGTTCTGAAAACGTATGACATTTGCATAAAAAATATTTCCACTTTGGTTGTTCAGTATTTAATCTACCACCCAAAAACATAAAACTCAATTAATTCTAGATTAACTTAATCTTAGGATTTGTTAACTGAATCTTAAACTTAAGTTTAATCTCAAACTTAAAAAGTGGCTCTTAGAGACTACAAAATGGCTTTCGACTCAGCTAAATGGAATCTTCTATGGTACGTTTTCCAAAATTTTGGGTATATCTAAGCATCTTATTCGTTTAATAGAATCCTTTCTTAAGCGGAACACAACTGCAGTCCTAGTCAACAGTATTACGCGACAAGATTGCATACTTTCTCTAACACTATTTAATGCCTACACGGAAGTAATAATGAGAGCAATGCGGGATGAGAGGGAAGGAGGCATATCGATTAGTGAAAGGAGAATAAATAACCTACGATATGCTCATAATAAGATCGAGCGCTGAAAAACTTTAAATTATAATGGGAAAGCTTGATATATGCAGCAAGAAATATGATCTTGAAATAAACACATCGAAAACAAAAGTAATGATTGTGGACGGAATAAACAACAATCAATCTGACTCAATAATCCGAAATGATGACGAATGTACTGAAGAAATAAAAAAGAGACTTTCTTTAGCTAGAGCTGCAACTACAAAGTTCAACAAAATTTGGAGAAGTAGGAGCTTAACAAAGAAAACTAAACTGCTACTGATAAAAGCCTTAATTTTTCCAATCGCTACCTATTCTGCAGAAACTTGGACCATAAAGCAAGCAGAAAGAAGAAAAATTGAGAGTATTGAATTATGCGTATATCGTAGAATTCTCCGAGTATCTTGAACTTGAACAAATGCATCAATTCTGAAAGAGCTGCAAGTAGAAGATAGGCTGTTAAAATATAGAAGTAGATCCTACCTTAGATATTTTTGATGCATTGTTAGAGAATAGGCTACCATGGAAAGCTTAGTTGAGGGAAAGGTCAAGGGTATGAGAAAAAGATGAAGGTCTCCAACACGGTAGACATACAAACTTAGATTACTGATTGGAAGAACACTTAGCCAGGCGATTCATATAGCAAACGATAGAGCAGATTGGAGACAGCACAGCAGATTGAGTAGCCATAATTATGGCTACTATATTCGGTGAATTAATTATACTTATGTAGCATTAAATTTTTAAATTAAGTGTCATGTATTATAAATTTGTACTCATATATTTTAAGATATATTTATGTCACATGCCCTGTTAGGTGATATGGAATATAGAGAGATTTTTCATACACTACAGCTATTTTTCAAGTACGAAGAAATATTTATCGTAAAAGAAAAAATGATAGATGCATGTACTTTGGATAAGCTAAGAATACAAAGGGTTAAAACGTTATTATTTAGCTGCAGACATGGTTTGCCGTGGAGTCTCTGACTTGTGTTTTTCGAGCAAAAGAAAAAACAAACGTTTGTAAAAGTTTATCAAGAAGCTGTTTTAAAAACTCTTCTGAAACTACTTTACCATTCCTTCTTCAAAAACCAGCCGCGGACTTTGCAGCAAGATTCTGCACCGGCTCATAAGCTCTTACTTATTTAGAAGAGTTGCGCTTTGACTGCTGTGATCTAAAATTACCGAACTACAAATTGTGAACAGTTTTAAGGATATGTCACATTCTCCAAGGCTACTTAAACGACATATATATCACTTAAAAGGTCCGTTTTACTTCTTACCAAATCCGAAAAGAAACCTAAAATCTGGTAATAGCCAGCTAAGTTATTAGCTTATAAGTGCATGAAGGTCCGAAAAACCAGCTTTTTTATCCGTAACTTGAGATTTTGGAAGTGTTTTGAAAATCTCAAAAACATATCCTTGTTCCGCTCGGCAGCGCCTGTCAGAAAAATATCATCACTTGCCAGGTATTTTTCTTTTTTTGTCGAACCGTGTTATTTATAAATTAAGGAATAAAATTGGATCATGATGTCTTCCTTATGGCACACCGGAAAGAACATCTACGGATGTGTGGTTATCAAAAAGTACACTATATTATCTACCATTTAACTATGAATTAATCTTGTTTAAGTTATTTATGGTCAACTTTATCAAGAGCTTTATTAAAATTGTATATACTGTTACGTTTTAACCTTTTTAAAGCGTTTGAGTTCTCTTAAATTGCTTAAAATAAAATAAGCACCACGTTATTATTGTTGTTTTACAGTTTTTATTACCTCACTTTATCTTACTACAGCAACTTATTTGTCTTGCACTTAATATTCGTTTATATAACACTTTTATATACGCCTAAAAACGACTTTACTTTTTGTCTGCAAAACGATAACTATATCGACGTAGGCAAAGCAGCGAGTTCCGGAAATGTCTCAAACGCTCTCATATCTTCTATTTTATATTCGTTAATTTTAAACATGTAGGATTGTGTCACCAAAAGATGGTCGAATTGGCCGAATGCCGACAAATACACAAATCTGTATGACAATACCAGGCTAACACATTATCAACCTTAACACAACCCAATAGACAAAAATCCCAGAATACAGTCCTAATGTGGTGTATTTTCTTTTCAGGCATTTTTATTTTTGTAACAATACATAAGTATAAGTATTTTATATTTTTAATACAATAAAATACGTGTCGAAGTCATTGTTTTAACTAATTTTTGGATTTATTTGGCATAACACAGCCTTTTCAAGAGGTCAACATTCACTTCCTGTCCTGTCATAGGATAAATTTGACAAAATTTTATGTTTTACATATTTTTGCTACATGAAAACGAAATATAATTTTCTGACTAAGTTTCACAATTTATTGTATATAAACAGAATTTTACAGTTGTAAACTACTGTAAACCGAATCGACGCCATTTATATTGTAGATATGCTTAGAAGATTTTTAAAAAAGTAGTAAAATTTATGTGAACCTTGTCGTCATTTGCAGCTTCTGATATGAATGAATCTATGGAAGTGTTATACGCTGTGTATGTAGGTAAGTGTGATTGTATGTGTTTACTACTAGAAGAGAAGGTATGAAACTAGAAAAACTTTTACGCTTTTTACACCTTAAATATAAAAAGTAAAACGAAGAAGCCAGTTAAAGTTTTTGCACTGATAGTGATGGAGGTGAATGAGGGAAAAAGTATATTTGATTTATATTGCCAAGGTGTAACTCAACACCCTAAATAATGAAATATTGCCAAATATTTAAGTTGCTGGATGTTTGTTAGAGGAATATGTATGGATGTGTACTAGAGATATAAAGAGACAAAATGTGTGTTAGTGTGGTTTACTTAAGTAAATAAGTACCACCCCCAAAAAATTGATCTGTAGTTTCTCAAGCAACTATTCGAGTATTTTTTCATGGAAAGAGATAAAAAAATATTTTCTATTCCCCTCGAGTTTAATAATGAAATTTTAAAAAGTTTTTGTTGCTTTTTGTCGCTTAAATCTAACAGAGAGTAGGAATATTGCATGAAACAAAACTTAAAATTAAAACGCCTATTTGTCATCTGAAAAAAAACTTTATTTATTAATCCTTATGGGTTAAATTTTAGTCAATTTTTTATTTTTTCTTTCTCGTTTTACAATTTTTTTGAACAGTCAGCAAATAGTCAACATATGGTTTTCATGTGCCATTTATCATTGACGGAATAAGAATAATAACCAACCACTTTATGTTGATTTATTTAAGCCGTATGCAAAAGCCTCTTATTGCTACTAAATTAGCATTTTCGATCAAATAATACTTTAAATATTGGCATAACATTTAATTTTAGGTCAAGTTGAATATTTAAATCACTTTTAAGACTAGTCGAGACAATTTTATTGTGGCATTTTTTTCAGGAGATTTATTTTTATTCCCCCATTTTGTAAAGTGAAGTCAACAAAATGGTGTCATTGATTTACGACCATGATGGTATTCTATAAATTCGTCTTGTATAGAGTTTTATTACAAATTTAGTGGTATAGATTGTAATTTTTCATGGTAAATTTATGACGAACTTGATTTACAGTTAATGCTATGAAATAGATTAAAGTAATATATTAGAATACTTTTTCTTTCTTCTAATAACTAACACTTGTTTACAAAAAACAGAAATATTTCTGAAATTTAAAAAATATATATATGGAATATAATGATTTTGTTGCGCTGAATTCAAATCCGTTTTCACTTTCTTTCCATCGGACTAATTTTTTTTTTAAGGGCGTGGTAAATTTTTCGCCCAAAATATGGTAGTTATGTCAATATATGTCATCATAAATTGAAAACCACTTGACCGATTTTAATGCAAGCGCCAGCAAATGTTTAGGGACAAAATTTGCTATAAATCACCTAAACAATTTTTTTTTATTTTCAACAGATTCGGAGTTGCGAATTTTCAGAATTTTCGGAATGCAAATTTTACGTGTTAAGGCCTTAAGTTAAAGCTTAAGGTGTTGAGAATAAAATAAGCTATAAATCACGAAAATTTTTTTCGCTAATTTTGGTCAAAGTTAAGTGTATTAATTTCCATAACATTCCATGAAGGAACATGTGGACTTCTCTCAGTCAATGAGGTGCACCCGATTCTATTTTAAAGCTAATTGAAAGGGACCTACAGTCTAACGCCGGCTTCAAACGGCAAATGCATTAGAGAAGTTTTCAGTAGTAAGTAACTGCCATCCCTAAATAAGAGCGGCAAGCGGAATGTTTTTTGCCACTTAGCTTTTACGCTCTGCGGCCATACCTAAATAAAAGCGCCAAACTTACGTCAAAACGATAAAAACAAGGTTTTTAGAATTTTTTACAACCCTGTTTATTTTGACAAGTACATTATATCTTTGTTGTGTGACTTACAGCTTGTAAAAGTAATAAAAAAAATAAAAATTGTATAAAAAACAAAGTATTAAAATTCATTGTCTTTTACAAATTTATTTTTGAAAGGAGGTGGGTGATTTAATGTTTTACTATTGCATTTTTAGAGCAAGTATTGGCATAATCAATAAAATAATAAACAGAAGTGAAATATAAATAAAAACAAAAAAAATAATTATTAATTTAATAATAGAATAAAACTTTTTACATTAGCCTATAACATATAACCTTTTTGTAAATGTTTACTTTTTCCCTCTTTTTTTTCTTTGTTTACATTTGTTGTCTTTTGCAGCCAACTTCACTATTCAACGCTCTGTCAAAATTGGATTTTCCAATTGCAAATATTTGCCGCCGCGCTGCCGCCGCGTTATTTCGTGATGCTTCATACAAATTGCATGGGCATGAGAAACTTTGACGGATAAAAAACGCTTGCCGCTCTTATTTAGGGCTGGCAGTAATACTCATAACCAATTACTAGCTAAGGTTATGAGGTGATACCGTTGTCGAAAACTTTTTTGTTTTTCTTCTTTTTTTAAGATGGTCTGGCTTTGTATTGAACCGAAGACCTTCTGGTTGGTAGGCGGGTGTTTTCCCTACCATACCACAACGGCACATGGCGGCGGCAGTCAAAGTTAAGTACCTGCATTTAATTTTGAATAGAATCAGCAATAGCGATTTTTTATGACTTTGAAAAAAAAAATTTTTCTAATTTTGCTCGAAAAAATTTTTTTTTCGCAATTTAGATATTAATTACTCCGAAACTGTTGAAAATACAAAATAATATTATTCAGGTGACTTCCATATAGTTTTATTTAAAGGCTTTTTTGCTGTAGACCACTGTAATTGAAAAGGAAAAATTAGATTACAAGTAGATACGCAAAATGTTTCGTTTCAGATTTTCAAAATTGAAGAAAAAAAAAGATCTTTTATACCAACGTATTTTTTTTTTTTCTATAATTTTCTATTGATTTTTAACAGGCCAATCAGAAATATGCAATAGCATGTCTTTTTTCACTCAACCATTCTTCTGCAAGTCGAATGTAGGATATTTATCCGTTTCATGAGTTTTTATGCATTTTGGCATGGATTTGTTAGTGCACATTTTTCTCATTACAGCATTATTTAGAATATTTCAGTTTTAAGAGAATATTTTCGACATTTTTTCGTATTTAAAGAGCAGTTGTGATTTTTTGTGTTCTAGAATATTTTTACAGCAATAACAACATCTTTGTTTTAAATTCTGACCAAGTGATGGCTTTTTTTTAATTATCTGTCAATTAAAATCTTATGCGCTATTTAGATCTCAATTAAGTTTATTACCGCCTAACTGTCGGGTATGTTCTGTAAACCGAAAAAGAGTGAAGTTGAAATCGAGTAAAAGTTCAAAGACAAATAAAACTTAATTGCGATAATTATTTTAAAGTTTTTATAAGATATTATCTTAAAGATAATTAGAGTATTAAAAAGTAAACAATGTGTGCTATAACAAACAGTGCTATAATTTCAGTTTCACTTGATTTCGATTTACAGATTTTTTAGTCATGAAGATGTTTGACTCTAAACTACATGCATTACTCATTTACTGCATCACTTATTCGAACGTGTTGGAGATTAACACGAAAAGGTAAGCTCTTGAAAACTGCAAATAGAGTTCAAATTTTTAAAGAAATTTTCAGGGCTTTCCATTCAGACCCATTTAAAACTCTTTGGGGAAGTTGGCATGCGGCAAATTACTACACTTAGAATTGTAAAATGGCAATAGATGAACTAAAAAGTGTAAAGATGAAATAAATAATAAGTGAACTTGGAGACGTATGGTTAACTTTTGTGTCAGTTTTAAGTTTATTGCTTTTTTATTTGCCTAGAAATTTTTAGTTATTTTTTCGAACATTTATTTCAAGAACATGTTAAATTAATGGCATTCATTTGTATGAGCATATTGCTGCCTTGTTACAGGGTAATTTCGATGACTCAGTTTTAACTGAAACTGTAAGTGGATTAGAGAATCAAATAATTAATGATGATGTTCAAAGTGATGTATAACACGATAATATACAAATTGAAAAGGTCAATAAGAATGAAAGCCCATTCAGATATTTCGACCTTTGACTGAATAATATAAATTGACGAGGTCAATGAGCCTATTCCAGCTGCTACGACCTTTGAGAGCATAGTCCTCTCAAACAACTTTGAAAAGTAAAAATAGCCACTATTGGATTCCTTTAAAATGCTGGTAAGAATCCGGCAACATATATATTTGGAACGCAATTTCTACAAATCAAATGCCTTCAAGTCGCAAAGAATATATGAAATAACTTTATTCGTCCTAAACGACACTTTGGATGCGAAGTGGCTCGAAACTCCGTCTTTGTCAAAATCATTGCATGACAACATTTAAAATTTATTTGTTGGTGTAACCAGAAGTGATTTAGATAATATTTAAACTCATCCTGTGGCAAAAAATTATATATTGTCCTTCGAAAACTTATCGAAATTCTAAATTGTTTTGTGCCAAATATGAAATCCCTATATCTGGAGTACATAAAAAAGAAGTGTACAAATTTTGCATATAATGATACAAAATTTAATTTTTTTTGAGGAGTATTTGATTGACTCTCAAAGCAATCAGACGCGTACTAAAAAACAAAATCAGCTGATCTTTCACGTGAAAAATAAATAATTTATAAAAATATTACTTTTTAACTACGTTTTATTATGAGTTTAAAACGCAAAAAGTACTGGGGTAATATTCCCAAATACAAGCAACAAAGAACATCTAATAGCCAGTATGCTAATAGGTTTCAAGAGTTATCTGATTGTGAATCAGAAGCTGCTGAAAGCGAGATTAAAAGGCTCTCCATAAAAGCTCCACTAATAGTTATTGATTCTTGCCATAGTTTTTCTTAGGTAATGAAGTTACCTGAGACCAATTGTAAATATAAAAGAATATCCGTGGTTACCAAAGTCTTGGCAAACTCACTATCTATTTATGAACGCACTGTAAAACTTCTGAAGGAGAATTCCTTAGCATTTTACACACACCCAGTTAGATCAAAATAAGTTTAAATTAGTATTATTTGGGTTGCCCCAAATTAATAAAAAAGCTATTTTCGAAGAATTTAAACAAACATTTAACACTGAGGTTGTTAATGTGAAAGAAATTATGACAACAAAATCTTCTGCTGATGATGCTATATTCATGCTGGAGTTTAATAGACAGCAAATTTGCAAACGTGAAGTATTAAAAATTCGATATATCTTTAATATTGCTGTTCACTGCAGAAATCCCCTTCGCCGATCTAGAGGCCCAACGCAGTGTACAAAGTGTGCCATGCTTGGACACGGATCTTCAAATTGCCATAGAACAAGCAATTGCATTGGTTGTGGTGGCCACCAAGATTACTCTACCTGCCAAATAAGTAAAACTTCATGTGACGGACCCGTGGTATGTAAGTGCTTTAATTGTGTTAAAAAAGGTCTTAAGAACGTGATTCACCGAGCTGAGGATGTTCGCTGTCCTTCAAGAAAATAATACTTGAAAATTCGTGAAAAAGTATCAAGAAAGTTTTAAAAGCAAACCTGAGTTTAATTTTGCTGCAAAGAATTTTCCACCAATTGTCACCAACACACAAAGACAAGACAACACTTGGTCAACTGATGACATTGAAAATTTATGATTTCGACCACATACGTCGACCAGATCTTTTAGTAGCCTTTTCAATAAAGTTTCAGCTACGAATAATAGTAGTCCTAATTCTTCTAAAGACGAAAATTTGTCATATGAAAAGATTTTTGAATCTATTTCGAGGCTCTAGAAGCGAGTGTTGGGAAACATGCTAAAATATGTCGTATAATCAACAAACTTTAACCAAGATTCGTGTTATGTAATTTAATGCCCAACACATAACAAACTCCTCAGAAATCAATCAGTTCGAACACGTATTAAATTATAAACAAATAGACTTAGTCTTTATTAAAGAAACATTTTTAAAACCGCATAATAAATTTAAAATATTAAACTATAAAGTATATAGAAAAGACAGATTAACCCAAGGTGGAGGTGTATTAATTGTAGTCAGGAATACTATTCCTCATCGACAGTTATCAACATATAACACAACAAAAATTGAGAACGTGTCTGTTGGCATAGAAATTAATGGTCGACCAATTAGATTCACTTCAGCTTATATAATCCTAAGAATACCCCAAATTTATATGGGGATCTTTCTAAAATTACAAATTCGTCATCCGAATATTTTATATTAGGAGACTTTAATGCAAAACATTCTTCCTGGAATTGTGGGCATATGTTTGTACAACCACCATTTGCAAAGTAATTATTATGTATGTTATCTCATGGATTTAACGCGTTTTAGTCAATGTACAAATTCGACTCGACCTTCTACAATTGACCTAATTTTAACTAACTCCACATTAAATATGTCACCAATCGAAACGCTTCCTGGTATGCTCAACTCTGATCATGTCCCAATCATCTGCGAAATTTATGGTTCTGTCATTCAGAAAATTGGTTTAGTTCCATTGTACAATTTGACAAATTGGAATTTAATAAATAACTGGGTTGACACTCAGATTAGTTGCATTTAATCTACAGTCATTACGGAGTCGTATGTTGAAAAAACCTTAGAAGACCTAACTAACATAATGGTTGGCGTGTCAGATAAAGTCCCATTTGGTGTAAAACGTCCATGGCAAACAAAACTCTCTCAATTAACTCTATATTTAATTGGACAACGTAGAAGATTTAAACGGAAACTACAAAGATGTAAGACACCTTAAGAGACTAATTATTTTAAGCATTTTGAAACAGCTTAATATTTTAATTAACCAGAACGCAGCACTTGATCGTAATAAAAATTGGAGTTATTTTTTACAAATCTTACCAACTGGTAAACAAAAATTTTGGAAGATCTCAAAGGCAGTCAGAGGTAAAAATAGCAGCGTAAGCAATTTGAAATATAATGGTCACGTTGTATGTGACCATGTTCGAAAAGCTAATCTCATTGCAGATGTTTTCGAAAACTCTCACCAAATAACAATGAGAACAACAAGGTGGTTAGTGTTGCAAGCGACTCAAGCCAGTACTATTGAATTAACGACTATTGACGAAGTGAAATTTCATACAAATAGTTTAAAAAATATAAAGCTCCAGGAATTGATGGAATTCCTCCAATTATTATTAAAAAGATGCCTATTTCTTTCTATCGATTTTTAACAAGAATTTGTAACTGGTGTTTATGTAATGGATATTTTCTAATGCAATTTAAAAGGGCGATGGTGATGCCTATTTTAAAACCTGGCAAGGACAAAAATTATCCTTTTAGTTATAGGCCCATTAGTATGCTTATTGTTTTAGACAAAATTTTTAAGAAAATGATTCTCCAAAGGTTTAAAGAGTTCATTGAAACTAATAACATTATAAATAAAGAGCAATTTGGTTTGAGGAAAGACAGTCCACCAGCTAAAAAGAGATACAGATATAATTACTAAAAATAAAAATAACAGAAAAAGTACTTAATAAATTCAATTACCCAATATACCTACAAAAAATGGTTAAAAGTTTTTTATCGAACAGATTATTTGAGGTAAGAGTAGATGGTGGGGCTTCTACTCAAACAAGCATTCCAGCCGGAGTTCCTCAAGGCTCAAAATTGTCACCAATTTTATACTTTATTTTTATATCTGATTTTAAAGCAATCAAAGATCAAGAAGTTGCTTTTTATGCGGATGACTCTGCACTTATCACTTGTGGTAAAGTTTCTAATGCCATTATTAAGAGAATGAAGAAAGGTTTAGTGGCTTCCCGAAAGTTTTTCGACAAATGGAAAATTAAAATCAACGAAGATAAGACTCAAGCAATATTATTCCCTTATAATAAGTCTCCGAGAAAACTAAAGTTCGTCAACATATCTTATACACCTGTGAAAAGGCATTAAAATGTGGAAGAGCGCTATTACCACTTCTTAACAGAAAATCGAAATTAAATCTTTATAAAATCTTTATAAAATGTGCATAAGTCCCATATTGAGTTATGGTTGTCAAGTCTGGTTTAGAAAATATTCAAAAACAAATCTTAAAAGGCTTCAAGTGATTCAAAATAAAAATTTGAAAACTGTGTTTAATTTCCCTGGAAGATTTTCCACCAATCGTCTTCAAAACAATTTTAATCAAAAAATGCTTTATACTCTATTTAATAAAATATTACTAAGATTCGAAGATAACTGTAGATCTTCAAATTTTGATACTATAAGAAATTTGACAAATTAACTAAATCTTCACTACTTCTGTAAAGAAGTTACTGAAGCGACTAAAACCAAAATTTCTTTAAAATCGTAGGATTTTTTCTATCCTTTTACCTAAACCGTAATATTAAATGCTACTTGTACTATAAGTAAATTCTCATATTATGTATCCAATAAATATAATTAACTTTAAGTGACTGATGACATTAAATAAAATAAAAAAAAACTTTTTTGATTGGGATAACTTATGTATATTATATACCAACACCTAAATTAATTTTTAAAAGATCTACCTTTTTACTTTTTATACCTGTTTTAGAGTCCTTTCGGTAATTTTTGAGAGGTATTCAACTTGGCGTTTTTTTACTATAGTTTTCAGTTATCAAACCCTTATGTAAACAAAGAAAAAGCTTATTAAATAAGCGATCTCAATAACACTTACATATATAAATTTTTAATTTTTTTATGTCCCTAAAAGGATGCTCAAAATAATACGTCTCTCAGACGTATCGTTATCTTTAGTGTACAGAAAAATAATGCTATTTTTTTAGGGTTAAGAAAGTGCAAACCAATGTGATATTAATGATATGGTTCGGAATAAGGAAAATATGAAAGATTGTAATACAGAGCTAAGTACTAAAACTAAGCTTCAACCGATTATAACAAAAATCGAAAGACTTGATGCAGTAAAATTTTCCTTTTCTTTAAGTCAAGTTTTTAAATATAATATTAAGGAATTGTTATCTTTGAAATATGCCCCTAATGCATCAGATATTGGCGGGGTGGCGTGAGTAGTGGTTAAAGCTCACGCATAACAACGCAATCAGCCCAGGTTCGAGCCCCAGCAGAGTATATAATGAAAAAAAAATTATAATGGCTTAGAGTGTTTAATAAAGAGACTTTCACTTACTCCGACAACTCCATCTAAAAAATATAGGAGAAGCCCCCCTGACCTTCCAGCTTACCTCTATTGATAATGACAAACATTGGTCGAATGATCAGGAAAAAACGTCACCTAACCGGAAAAAAATTACAATGCTAAGTAAAGATCACCACCATCACTTAGCAAGAATCTTCACCACTACACAATCATATGAAGGGGAGCTACAGTGGATTGATCATCTACTAAGCTTGATTAATGAACCTGAAACAAAGCAACGGATACTTCGTGGTAATCCAATATGTTCCCTGGAGGAGTGAAGCAGAAACAAAAACATCCGACATTGACATTTTCAATGTATTAAAGTTTGTTTAGATATCATAGACAGCGTTTTATATTTAAAAATTTACATCAATGTTTTGTTTTTTATTTCAACAACAAATATCGGATTATCGGTTATTTGGAACCAGCGGTTACTTAGAATCTGGCAATGCTTATATAATTCTATTCTGTCACAAACTTCAGTATATTATCTCCACCGAACAAAAAGAATCGATTTACGCTTGAGCAACGTTGGGATTTATTGGAAATTTATTTCCAAAACAAAGATTATTGGTCGGAAATTGCAAAAAAATATAAAAATTACAAAAATCATCTTTTCAGATGAAGTTCATTTCCGTTTTAGTGGGCACGTTAATAAGCAAAATTGTCGTGTTTGAGGCTCAGGAAACCCAAACGTGGTCTTAGAGAAGCCAATTGGCACATTACGAGTGGCTGTTTAGTGCAGCTTCTGAAGCGGAGGCACCATTATCCCATATTTCTTTAAAAATGAGGACGGCGTAACCACTACGGTCAGTGGAGACACCTATCGCATCATGATAACTGATTTTTGGTGCCCGCTCTTCATGGTATTGATGTGAACGATGTTTAGTTTCAACAGAATGGTGGAACTTGCCACACATCTCATGCCACAATCGATTTATTGCGTCAAACGTTTGATGGCCGTATAATTAGCCGAAACGTTGATGTCAGTTGACCACCAAGAAGCTGCGATTTGACACCGTTGGATTATTTTCTGTAGGGCGCCGTTAACGACAAGTGTTATGCCGATAAACCAGAGAATTGAACATTTGAAGGCCAACATTTATGATGCTATTGCCGAGATACGACGCCATACACGCGAAAAAGTTATCGAAAATTGATCCGATCGAAAGGGGTACTGTGAGGGTAACCGCGACAGCCATATAAATGAAATACTATTTCATTTCTAACCGGAACAATAGTACTTCACAACAACAAAAATAAATTTGGCAAAATTTCAAACCGTTTTTGTTTTTGTTTTTGTTTTTGCAGATCTCCTAAGAAATTGAAGTACACGCTTTGGTTTATTCTGTCTTATTCTGTTGTATTGTTTTTTTATTGTTAAAATATTGAATTGTTGAATAATCTTATTTTCTATTAACAAAGAAGAAATTTTTGTTTTTTGAGCATATTTTTAATTTTAATATCAGACACAAACTGTAAACGAAAAATTTTACAATAACATTACACTAGAGATGACAGAAATTTTAGTTTTTTTTATTCCGCTTTCGTCATGGTAACAGATGCATACCATGCTATTCAAATCAAATACCGCTGATTTCTTTCTTCAGAATTTTTTAACAGACTATCAATATACACCCGAATTTAACTACGAACGGCATATTGTAGATTCTGTTCCTTCAGACTATTTTCTATTTTCAAATGTAAATGTAACGAAAATTTGTCATTGCATCAAACAGTGCTTTTTTGGGTCTTGATAAATCTTATTGGATGTTACCACGAAGTCTAATATTCATTATTTGCTCTCTCATTCGTAATTCATACCACAAGCACGATAGAAGAAACGTTTTTCTGCATGCAAAACTTGAGAGCGAAACACCTCATCTTAAGTTCCAGTTTGAATCATCTTATAAAAGAAGAAGATATTACTGTTTACTCTATTTTTTTTATTTTTTTTTTATTTGAACTAACTGTCAAATTAACAAACAAAAATTGAAATTCCTGAGAAAATAAGAAAACCTTTTAAAATTAAGAACACCATCGTCTGTATGAAGAGCCGAAGATTTTTTCGAGGGCATGGCAAACATTATGTGTACATCTGTATGTATACTAAACAGTGTTGTTTAGTCAAATTATGTATATGTCATCTAAACACAATGATTAACAGTCGTAATTATAATAGTGAATTAAGTAATTAAATTCATCATGTAGATAATAGAAAGTAGAAAGTAGAAGCAGATAATACTGAAAGTAGAAAAACAACGGGATTATTATAGCGAAAATACAGAAGACTATGTTGTGTGCTAATAAAACTTGGTTTTCTAAAATATAATAAAATTTGTATACTTCCCTCGTAATTTAATTTGACGTCGTCTAAATTGTATATATTGCCAACTTTCATAAGTTTTTTCTTATTCAATCATTTATTATTTTTATCAATGCTACTTGCGATTTGAAAATCTTGCTTTGAGTAAATTTCCGATTTTCTCACATCCCTTATTACTAATAAAACTAAATAAATGCCAAGAAATAAATCTCAGTTAAATTTTATTGTTGTAAATTATAAAACTGAGATCCTAAATCACTTAATTAGTTTAAGATTCCAAGTATTTTGACATTATCTTGCAATTTCCTATTAATTTCACTAATTACAATTGAACTTTTCTAAACAAGCAATAGATTAAAACTTCACTTCAAACAGTAACTAAGAACCGCTGTGGGAATTTTAATCTTTAACAAAAGTCATACTTTACAGCAGAAACTTTTTACACTTGTAAAATACAATTGCAACTACTGTGGTAAGACAAATAGAAAATATATAGAATAGGAATAGGGAATTATTGAAATTATCAATACCATCGTGGAAAAATTATTCTATTTAACTAAAATGAAAGCAATGAACAAAAATCTAATAGAAAAAAGAATACGTATTTTTTTATTTTGTTTTATAAGAATTAATAGAACTAAGGTTACGCCGTTTAATATAAATTTCCAATTGGGTACACAAATGTTACCTTAAAATTGCACAATGCCATTGCGTATTATAGTAATATTTTCATATCCTCACATATACATACAATATATATACGAGTATATATGTACGTTTGAAACTCAAAAGTAATACTCTTACTTTTACATACATACATATAAACTAATTTATACATATGTACATACATACATATACACACAGACCTACTAATACACTTACAAATACTAACAAAACGAAAACACTATTTCAATGTTTCTTTTAGTCGTTTCCCTTCTGACATTTTCTACATGCATATATACCATATATATATCTCTATTGTGTTGCCAACAGTACTGCCAAAGTGGAAGTTTTCTAGTTCGATCTGAAGGCATTTTGATGACCTTAGAGGGTATTTTTCGGAAAAATCCGTTGTGAAAATGAATTTGGATAATTGAATTATACCTAACTTTACTCAATTATTAGTAACTTTTAACAGGGTGTCCGCCGGGAAGGTTAACTACTTTGTTTTGTCGCCATTTAGGTAAACATTAGTCTTGACAGTTCATATTTAGCAGTCGTGAAGTAGAGACGTGGCAAATTTATTATGGAAAAATATTCAGTAAACCAACGTGTTTTAATCGTTAAAATATTTTATCAAAATCAATCATCGATTTTCATGAAAAAATAATAATGAGTGATGAGGCACATTTTCAATTGAATGGTTTTGTGAATAAACAGAATAGTCGGTTCTGGGCAATGCAAAACCCTCAAGTTGTTCATCAGTCACCTTTGCATCCATTAAAATCATTGGACCTTACATCTTTGAAATTGAAACGGCGTAACGGTAACTGTCAATGGGGAGCGATATCGTGATATGATTGAAAACTTTTTAACGCCACAACTGCATGCTTTGGGCTTGACTAACTTGTGGTTTCAACAAGACGGTGCCACATCGCATACAGCCAGGATTACAATGGAATTACTGCGAGACCTCTTTCCACAACACATTATTTCAAGAATGGTGATGTTGATTGAACTCCACGCTCGCCTGATTTGACTGCTCCGGACTTCTTTTTGTGGGGATATCTGAAAAGCAAGGTTTATGCAAACAAGCCAGAAACGTTGGAGCAACTCAAACAAAATATTCGTGATGAAATTAATCAAATAGCGCGTGAAATGTAGGGTACGATAACCCTTTTTCTTAATAGCATCTTCACATCTTCTCGGCATACTGTCTTAAATCCCACGCAACGTTCCTTTGTTATTGTTTACCTTTTTTTTGGATTTCTGTCCATAAGTCATTAACAATTTCAGGTTTAACAACAGTAGTCTGTTGTTCTACTTCATTCCATGGGTTCACTACAGGACTGAGATGTAGTGATTGAGATGACCAATCCAAAAGGTCGATTTTATTTTGCTCTAAGCAACACTTCACTGTACGTGAAATGTGTTTTGAATAAACACATGCATAAAATACCATCTAAATTCCAATTGGTCATTATGTTCAAAAGTACTTCTTTCGTAGCTGATCCATTTGCGTATCTATTTTGAGTACAGGACCAACACCGTGCCCAGAAAATGCGATCCAAACCATCACATTGCCAGAACCATGCTTTACTGTCATTGATCTGTACCTGTGGTTGTATTGCGTGCTTGAAGAACGCCATATATATCGTTTTCTGTCAAATGCAAATCGAGGAAATAAGGATTCGTCACTACAAAAGACATTTTTCCAAAAGAGCGGTTATTTTACTATATGCTCAAGCAAAATAAAATTCGGACATCAAGCTATTCTTTGATAAGTGTGCCTTATTTTGTACAATATGCATCTAAGCAATTTTTTTTTCATTTTTCCTTCTTCTAATTGTTTGCAGAGAGATATCAATACCAAACCCTTTAAATTTCAGTTGAGGATTTCAAGGGGCCTGCAAATGAGGCTCTTAAAAAAAGGACTCCTATTTACGAGTTGTTTTATAGGCCAAGCGAACTGTGTAATACTTTTGTATTTCCCATGGGTTTTAATATGAACTAATGCGTCGTACAACATCTTCTTGTAGCAGTTTAATAGAGAAGGAATGCCACAAACAATGGTTCCTTTTGAGCTCATTTAATCAATAATTTCAAGCTATGTCTCTGCGCACTATTTACCTTAACCAATTTCTATATATTGTTTTCTGGTTTTTATTAAAACCTCTAAAATGAAAAACTCAAAAAATTAACAAATTTGTGATTTTAAACAAAAATTAGTGAACAATATCAAAATTTGTAAAATATGCTGTCCAGTGCAAATTACATATGATTTTAAATAAATTAAACATAAAAATAAAACCCGCGAATGAAAATAAAAAGAAGTTACGGTACACACTGAGCATACCATAGACAACACTTGAAAGTAAATACTTTACTCAATTTTGCCGCCCAGAAAAAAATACCGTACAAAACCATTAAGAATATAAATCTAATTTTTGTATTAAGTCTTGTTGCATAATTTAATAATTATTAAAATTCATTAAATAAAATTAGTAACACACAAATTTATTAAAAAAAAGTAAGATTGTGTTAAGCAAATAGGCAGGAAAAGTTCATACAAAAGTGTATTAACCATTAACAATAAATTAGTGTTTAGTTAGATGGTCTGTTCTTTTGAGAACCGCAGCCAATCTTTTTTGCATGAAATAAACTAGTTTCGTGGTGACTTCCAGTGATATTTCTTCCCATTCAGTTGGCAAAACATTTTTAATATAGTTTTTGATATCATAATATGATGGAGAATGGTCAGTGGGATTGAGATCTGGAGACTGCGGTAGCATACGCAACTGTTTTGGTGCATTATAAAGCATCTAAGGCTTTACGATATCGGCTGCGTTCTTGGAACTGTTACCTTATTGAAATAAAAAATTGCTCTTTTTCTTCCAGTTGTCCTTTAGAATATCTAGGTAAGCTCTCTTGTCCACAGTGTGCTCAATAACCTGCAAATGTTATACCCCATTAGCCGGCACATACCCTCTAACCATTACACTTCCACCACCCTGTATAACCGTCTCGCACAAATTAGGTTTATGTAGTGCTGTACCGGATTTTCTACACACGAATTGACGACTTTTTATTTTAAAAATGCCCTCGTCTTACCTTACCCTCATCCAAAAATATAACACTTTTCCAGAATTCAAATGGTTTATATAAGAGCTCTACACCGAACAACATTTTTCTTTGACTCCTTTTAATGAAATAAAAGGCTTCTTACGTTCTATACGAGCATGAAACCGTTTTCGATTTCGGATATTTCTGAAATTGTTATCACATATACTCCAGTTCATTTTAAGTTAATGCTCTCAGCCGCTTTTGAGGCTATTATTTTGGAATCCTACTGCACAGAGTTGATGAGAGATCTTCTTACAGCAAATAACAAAATTTTACTAAAAATTTACTAAACTAATTTAAAAAATTTCTAAATTGATTAATATTCTATGTTCACGCAGACTTTTCCTGAGGAAATAAAATAACACTTTTTTAAATTGTTATGCTTAACAATGTAGGGATCTAGGACATATTACGAGACCAAAAAGTTTAAGCTTTGTTACGAATTCGTAGAAATTCCGAGTCCTGAATGAAACAAAAAGTTTTGTATGCAAACTTTTTCTGACTAGTGTACGCTTTTCAATGCGGCATACATGAAATGTGCTAACCCAATGTCCACCACCACCACTGTATAAGGATGCAAAAATGAATGTGTGTATACATCAGCGTCCGGCAAATTATTATTAATGCATTTTACAATGCTCAGGCCATTTTGCACTGTATTTTTCCATTTGTTTTCTCTTTAGTTATCTTTTTTATTTTTTGCTAATGTTCTGCCTATGCGTGTCAATACGTACGTGTCAAAACAGAAGAGAAGAGCTGCTCTTTGCGTGAATCTGGTACATATACTTTTTTACGTGTATATACAGCTAAAAGGATGAACCTTTAGGCCGAAAAGAGTAAAATAATTTATTTAGCATAGGGGTAACGAAGCATGCCGGGGTTCAGCTAGTCTTTTATAAAGTTTACTTTTTGGAAAATATTTAATCATCAATCTACTTTTTAAAATTGATCAGCATAAGTGAAAATCTATTTTCGGTTAATACCAGCCTTTTACACATTCATACTACGTGTTTATTCGTTAGTTAAGAAATTTAGTAATTTCATAAATAATTAGTAGGGTTAATTATTTTAGGAAAAAATTTGGTTCAGTTAAGCTCTTGATAACACTTTATCTTTGCACTAAAGTTGACAAAGCACGGCTCATAGCTTAGATTTTGTGCTAAATTTGGTAAAAACGATCAATATTTATGTCTTGACACAATACAAAATTATTAAAATCAAAATAAGTTAATAATCACTTAGATAGATGAATTGCACACTATGTCGTATTGGACAAAATAATATATGTCAAAAGTTTAAGTCAATGGTCGGTACAACTTTTGTCTACTTTCAAATAAAATAGATGAAATTTTAAAGTATGCAAAATCAATAATATTTAAAGTGTAATTAGCTTAAATAATCTATGTGCCAAGTTTTATCAAAATAATAGTAGCCGTAGAAGGGTACTTTGAAGCATATCATGACTGCATATAAGTTTCATACCATTTTAGCTAAATATTTGTACATGTGGATTTGTTTGCTTTCCATTTTTCCTAAAATTTATAAATTTGTTATGCTTTACGAAAACAAAAGAAGAATGTAATTTAAAAACTGGCATTGTTTATGCAAATATTTTTCCTATTTTTTTTTTTTATAAAAACTTTAATTAAGTTTTGAAAAACTAAAAAGAAGTTTGTCATGTTGCAAATCTTCTGCCATGAGGAAACGTAGAGTTTAGTAGGTAAGTCGTCAGTTCAAGGTTATTATTGTAGAAAAGTATTTCAGCATTATGTGGAAGGCATTGTTTTGAATTTTTTGAAAAAAAAAAAATGAAATTTCTTGCAACATAAAGTGGCTGGAAAATTAATGTCTTCCATAACTACCTTTTTGAAGCATATGTGACAAACCTTATTACACCTCAAAGTTTAGTCTTTTTACCAAAAATTTAGTTTGTCAACAATTTTCTTTATAATAATTCATTAAAATATTTGTTTCTTTAAATTATACGAACAGATATTTTGTCAGAATTTTATAATTTATTACGACAAAGCTAAAAATGTTTAAGGTTTTTAAGGAAAAACTTTTAAATTTCACCAAATTGTTGTCGATAAATATATATGTCGATCAATTAAGAGCTTATTTTTGCTTAGACAAATAAAATGATAAAGTTTGTTTCCTAAGCTTAAAGCCAGCAGACGAAAGTTGACTTTCTTCAAAGTTAAATATTAGTTTTCAAAATGATAATCATTATTTTCTACATAATATCTTTTTTTTTGTAATCCAACCGAACTGATTGATCGTATATTTTAACTATTTCTGCAAATCCGGCCAAAGTGCGCAAACTTTAAGTGTCATTTAATCTTCTTAAAATGTAGTATATGTACATAAATAACTTTATTATTACCGAGATATGATGTAATATCGGAAAGGGGAGAAAATGCAGCAAAGCCCATTGATATTGGATTCCACTGGGTAATCCACAGAAAGGTCAATATTAGGAGAGATGCAGTTTTCGGAAACAATTTACCTTATTTATATTAGAAATAATTATAAAAATGCGCGATAAATGTTATTTTGTTTGCTGGTGACACTCATATTAAGAAAACTAATCTGACCATGTTATGTTAGCAACGAAACAATACTCATGTTGTTTATATATTTCAATAGAACTACGATATTTTAATGGTTGATTAAATCTTTGTCGGATTAGGGTATTTTAGGACAGCACGGACGGTATAGGATTTACAGACGAAAAGGATAATTTAAATGACAGATAACACTCGTCTACAGAACCCAAAAATATTCGGGCTTTTAAATAAACCTATATGGAATATAATGATTATGATGCGCTGATTTTAAATCCGTTTTCAGTTTTTTCCATCGGGCTCAAATTTTTTTTATGGGCGTGGCATATTTTTCGCCCGAAATATGGTAGTTATGTCAGTATATTTTGTCATAACTTGAAAACGACTTGACCGATATTAATGCAAGTACCAGCAAATGTTTAGGAACAAAATTCCTATAAATCACCTGAACTTTTTTCTGTATTTTGAACAGTTTCGGAGTTATTTATAACTTAGTTTCGAGTAAAATAATTTGTTCGTGCAAACTTAGAGAATTTTTTTTTTAAATGTCATAAAAATGTTTTCAGAATGTAAATTTTACATTCTTAGCATATTATATTGTATATAGTTATACTCATAATATAGTGGTCAAGAAAATGGATAATTACATTGTCGCTTTAAAAAAGCTACGTGTAAGCCTCACCACAGTTATGTCAAGCATATTAGGAGAAATTCTTGATTCAGGAAATGTAATTAAAAGAACAAAATTGAAAATAAACAACTAAAATGTCAAAAACTGCAAAATACGCACAATTTGTACAAAAACTCATTTTTGAAACAAAAAACTTGAAAACTGCTCAATGCTTAAAAAACTGCAAAATACAGTTAAATCTACACATTTGGCAACGCTGGTCGTCATACTGATCTGGCCTTGTATTGCAGTCTAAAGAGTGAATTGAGTAAAAGTAAACGTGTTTAGCGAAGCGGCAGTAGTTTTTTGTTTAGACTTAATTTTAAATTTATATTCAATAATATTATCAAATAAATAAACAAAATATTTATTTGAACTAAACGTGTTTCATTTAAAACGCAAAATCGGAATAATTAAATTCCTACAAATTGGGGGCTCGTCCGAGATTGCCCAAGTAAGACTATGTAGCTATTTTTTAAAGTTATGAAAGGTGTAACGTAACGTAAAGCAAAGTGAAACATTACGTAAGAAAAATAATCCAAAAAATAAAGGAAGAAAAATAAAAGAAAAGAACAGTCAAACAAAAATAAAAAGCATAGAAACTCACTAGTGACTGCGCCCGTACTTAAATTGTTTTATCCGAAGGCAATGATAATTGTTTTGGTGCAACGGGATGAAGACGACCCACAATTGCCACCAGTTGGATATATGAGCCGCAAGACGAAGCCAATAGAACAGAAGTATCACTCCTATGAATAAGAGGTTTTGGCTGTTATATAGGCGTTAGGAAAATGGAGAATTTACGTGTTGGGCTTAAAATTTAAGGTGGTGACAGATTGCAATGCATTCACATTAACGGTGAGAAAACAAGATGTCCCTTCGAGAATATTAATTAAATTAAATTAATGACCATTTGGATCACGTTGGCCCAATGAATGCTACACACAAATAATAAAGCCATATTTTAATCGTCGTGGACGCCTCTAACTTCATATGGCTATTACGGATAGTGGCACTGCGTTATATCCTATAAATTTAAAGGGTATTGCGATGTTGACAAAGCTAGAAAGGCCGAGTAATTGGTACAAATATATTATAACAAATTATGAATAACACAGCACCACTAAGCACAACAATTACGCCTTTCAGATTATCGACTGGCTTGATATGAGAGTTGGCGATGACCCCTATGTAAGATAACATTTCGACAAGTTATGTATTCAGCAGTTTGATGAGGAGCGAAACCTGTTGAGGGAGGAATCTAGGGAAAATATAATGCGTATACAGCAGGAAAATAAAAGGGCTTTTTAAGTGAACGGTTTAGTAGCCATTAAGCGCACACAACACGAAGTTTATTGGTCCCTATAGGGTAAAGAAGAAGCTTGACCATGGTCAATAGTAGGTAGATAAAGTAGGATATTCAGAGGAAACTAGGCGATGCATGTTTATGAAATGGTGGGATCCACATTCAAGGCGAATATAGAGTCAGGAGGGTCGGATGCAGGATTAGTGTATTTTAGGACAGCACTAACGGTATAGGGCTAAGATACGAAAAGGGAATAAGGGATAATTTAAGTGACAATTCATTTAAGGGTTAGATAATTGGATGCGGTCAGTCGTCACACTGATTTTTTATTTTGCTTTTGTATTGCAGTCTAAAGAGTGAGTTGAGTGAAGGTGGACGTGTTTAACGAAACGGCAATAGTTTCTGGTTTTGATTTCATTTTAACAAAAATATTCAGTAAACCAACATGTTTTAATCATTAAAACATATTATCAAAATCAATCATCGATTTTCATTAAAAATCATAATGAGTGGCGAGGCACATTTTCATATTTGAATGGTTTTATGATTAAACAGAATGTTCTTTGAAACTGAAAACGGCGTAACGGTAACTGTCAATGTGGAGCGATATCTTGATATGATTGAAAACTTTTTAACGCCACAACTACGAGTACCTACTTTGGGCTTAACTAACATGTGGTTTCAGCAAAACGGTGTGACATCGCATACAGCCAGGACTACAATGGAATTACTGCGAGAACTCCTTCTAAAACAAATTATTTCAAGGAATGGTGATGTTGGTTGGCCTCCACGGTCGCCTGACTTGACCGCTCCGGACCTCTTTTTGAAAAGCAAGGTTTATGCAAACAAACCAGAAACGCTGGAGCAACTCAAACAAAATATTCGTGATGAAATTAATGAAATACCGCGTGAAATGTGTGAGAATGTAATGAAAAATGTGTGACAGGCCACGCATTTGTGAGGCTAACAGAGGGGAGCATTTATCTAATATTGTATTCCATACATAATTGCCGACATTAAATAAAACATTTATCAATATAAGATTCATTCTCTTTCATATAATCAAAAATTATAAACAAACAACGAAGTATACCTTCCCGGCGGACACCCCGTATATACAGAACAACACTCTTAAATACAGTGCATGCTGTTCTGTATAATACAGAACGGATGGTAAACGTACATTTGCACTAAACCAAAACGACGTTTCGGAGATAATGTTATTTGTCGTGTGACAGGTCAACTTCTAATTGCTTTCTTTGAAGGTATGTAAAGCCCATGTATGATGTTAATAATCTCGATCAAACATTAGTGGTATAATCTATATTGATATATTATCAGAGGTTCTCGAAAAAGTGATCAAAAACTGTAGTGGTCATTTATCAAATATCATTTTTAAAACATTGTTTAAAAAAAATTAGTAAATCAGTAGTTATAAATAAGTTAATACAACAACTTTAAAGACATACCCATTGTCAGACTTATTTAAACAAAAATATTTTTGCTTTCTTGGCTACAAATAGTCGAAGATTTTAAAATGAACTACTATTATGTCCATATGTTTATGTAAAAACATTTAAGTAGTTTTTTCCTTTTCCATTGCCTAAATTATGGTTTAATTAATGACTTTTTTTTCGAAAGAGTTTCTTCAACCTTCAGCTGGATTCTGTTATAAAAAACTAACGTTACATAACTTTTAATGTGGGTTTTTTTTAGTCTCGTAACAAATAAAATAGAAGAAAAACTGCAGGAAGTCGGAAAAGTTTTTAAATAACTTTTTCGGTATGATTTTTAAGGACTAGAAGAAAAAAAAATTTGATTTCATTCAACACCTTTTTGCTTGCCGAAGGAAAGTCTTGTTGTTTGAAATAATGAAATGAAAGCAAAACAAAGAAAAAAGGAAGAAAATTTAAAACATAACAAAAATTCTTACAAATTATCGTAATTTTGTTCCCACAAAAAAGTTACTAAACGTTGAAATATATGTCTTCCAAAAGTAATACATGAACATATGAGTACAATAACGTATAAGCACAGTGTTGATAAAATGGAATACAAAATTTATTTTTAAAAATAAAGCTTTTTTTTAATATACATACATATTAATTGCTTTACCCATCTGGCGTTGCGCGGAAAACTATATATGTATGTAATCACAAATGAGAGGTAGCTTTTTTATCGACCTTATCTGTTTTTGCCACCTGACTCTCTTTATAAAAAAATGCTCAGACGACTTTTGATGTGTCCCGCTAATATATTTATTGAGAGGTACGATAAATAGTACTTTTTAAGGGAGATATCACGCCCACTCTTACTGTGACGTTAAAATTTTAACTAAATGTTCAACCGTGATGGAAAGTTTGAATTCCCTTTTAAAGTTCCTAAGATATACCGTAATACCATATCTATATGTTTTGTAGGAATTGACTATGAACAAAAAATTTTCCTTTACTTCTCATTAGTACCTCAAAGTGGGTTTTCTGATAATATACTTCTATACAACACATTTTAATGGATGAGGAATTAAGAAAAATGCATGTCATTTAAGAAGAAAATTCATTAATTTTAATCGTTTTTCCCGAATTTAACGACCGCATTGATCTTCTTTAGCTGAATATATAAGTATATCTCTACTTCAAATTTTAACAAAATTTACTTATTTGTTGACAAGTAAAACAAAATGTATTCTCATATGACCTAATTTGGCCCGTTTTTCCATGATTTTAACCTCTACCCAGTCCAGTTTCGTAAAATCTATAGCACTTTCACTAGCTTGATCTATCTGTGATGTGTGATTGATGGAAAAACAAAATAGACTTACAAAGAAATTTTTAATATATTAGCTAAACTCCTGCGTGCTACTCTACCCCTATCTTAATTACTATCTTAATTATAATTTTCAATTCAATTCCTACATTTAATATAATTCCGGCCCCAAACAAAAACACATTCATATATATATATATATATATATATATATACGTTCATATATATATATATATATATATATATATATATATATATATAAAAAGTACTTAAAAGTGTTTTGAGATATGGTAACACTTTTGGCGAAAATGCCGTTTTCTCATATTTGACATTTTCAATTAACATTTTTTCGAATCAACGGTTCAAGTTTTATATATATTTATACATTTGTATATACATATTTATATTTCAATTTTCAATTAATACTTTTTCGAACCAACAGTTCAAGTTTTATATATATTTATATATATATATATATATATATATATATATATATATATATATATATATATATTGAATATATATTGAATATATATATATATATATATTGAATATATATATATATATATATATATTGAAAATTGAAATATAAATATGTATAAACAAATGTATAAATATATATAAAACTTGAACCGTTGATTCGAAAAAATGTTAATTGAAAATGTCATATATATATATATATATATATATATATATATATATATATATATATATATATATATATATATATATATATATATATATATATATATATATAAAACTTGAACTGTTGGTTCGAAAAAGTATTAATTGAAAATTGAAATATAAATATGTATAAACAAATGTATAAATATATATAAAACTTGAACCGTTGATTCGAAAAAATGTTAATTGAAAATGTCAAATATGAGAAAACGGCATTTTCGCCAAAAGTGTTACCATATCTCAAAACACTTTTAAGTACTTTTTTTATATCCTATAACTTTTTTGTGTATGTATAAAAATAAATCGCTTTAACGCAGAAGTTTCATTAAAATAACACGGCTTTATTTTAGTTCCAAAATATTTAGCATTAGGGTGGGTACGAACAGAGTTTTTAAAAGTCATGGTAGTAAAAAACTATTAAAGACAGAAATGTAGCACTTACAGAGCTATGAACACAGGTATACAAAATGTTATGATCGGACTAAAAATGGCGACACAGTGAACAAAATACTAAAAGGGCGGTTTTTATAGGCGTGGCAAAATAATAAAAAAAAATTTTTGTAATTGTGTTTACATTATCCTTAATCCTAGGGAGTGACTGACACAACTTTTTTTTGTATAGAAGGCGAACCACTCTAGTGTGTATTGTCCAAGACGTAATACTCTAATAATGAACGGCCATATTCATAATGAAAATCTAGCAAGTGTCTAGCGTAAGTATGATTTTTAATACACTTGTTTAAACCAAAGTTAGAAACTTCTACAATTACCGTCCTCAAGTTTTCAGTTTATATCGGAGATTCCACGCCTACTTAACCAATTTCAACTCTTATTAAGCTGATGATTTGTATTGACTGCAAGTTCATTCAAACCAAAATTATAAACTTCTACTACCACCGTTCCAAATATATAAAATATATAAGCAAAATCTATTTTATATGGGAGATACCATGCCACGAAGTTACTCATAACAAATTCCTAAACTTTCGTTTTAGTCGTTTTCAAGATACAAAAAACCAGAATTTACTTTGTATAAGACGTAACATGTCAACTAGTCCAGTCCAGCCCATTTTTAACTGATGATTTGTATTGACTACGAACCTCTGTTGAGTGGTTCTTGAGTTGTTAAGTGACGAACAGTGAACAATTTATTCACTATTAAGTACATATAGATATAGATATAGATATAGATATAGATATAGATATAGATATAGATATAGATATAGATATAGATATAGATATAGATATAGATATAGATATAGATATAGATATAGATATAGATATAGATATAGATATAGATATAGATATAGATATAGATATAGATATAGATATAGATATAGATATAGATATAGATATAGATATAGATATAGATTATAGATATAGATATAGATATAGATATAGATATAGATATAGATATAGATATAGATATAGATATAGATATAGATATAGATATAGATATAGATATAGATATAGATATAGATATAGATATAGATATAGATATAGATATAGATATAGATATAGATATAGATATAGATATAGATATAGATATAGATATAGATATAGATATAGATATAGATATAGATATAGATATAGATATAGATATAGATATAGATATAGATATAGATATAGATATAGATATAGATATAGATATAGATATAGATATAGATATAGATATAGATATAGATATAGATATAGATATAGATATAGATATAGATATAGATATAGATATAGATATAGATATAGATATAGATATAGATATAGATATAGATATAGATATAGATATAGATATAGATATAGATATTAGATATAGATATAGATATAGATATAGATATAGATATAGATATAGATATAGATATAGATATAGATATAGATATAGATATAGATATAGATATAGATATAGATATAGATATAGATATAGATATAGATATAGATATAGATATAGATATAGATATAGATATAGATATAGATATAGATATAGATATAGATATAGATATAGATATAGATATAGATATAGATATAGATATAGATATAGATATAGATATAGATATAGATATAGATATAGATATAGATATAGATATAGATATAGATATAGATATAGATATAGATATAGATATAGATATAGATATAGATATAGATATAGATATAGATATAGATATAGATATAGATATAGATATAGATATAGATATAGATATAGATATTAGATATAGATATAGATATAGATATAGATATAGATATAGATATAGATATAGATATAGATATAGATATAGATATAGATATAGATATAGATATAGATATAGATATAGATATAGATATAGATATAGATATAGATATAGATATAGATATAGATATAGATATAGATATAGATATAGATATAGATATAGATATAGATATAGATATAGATATAGATATAGATATAGATATAGATATAGATATAGATATAGATATAGATATAGATATAGATATAGATATAGATATAGATATAGATATAGATATAGATATAGATATAGATATAGATATAGATATAGATATAGATATAGATATAGATATAGATATAGATATAGATATAGATATAGATATAGATATAGATATAGATATAGATATAGATATAGATATAGATATAGATATAGATATAGATATAGATATAGATATAGATATAGATATAGATATAGATATAGATATAGATATAGATATAGATATAGATATAGATATAGATATAGATATAGATATAGATATAGATATAGATATAGATATAGATATAGATATAGATATAGATATAGATATAGATATAGATATATAGATATAGATATAGATATAGATATAGATATAGATATAGATATAGATATAGATATAGATATAGATATAGATATAGATTAGATATAGATATAGATATAGATATAGATATAGATATAGATATAGATATAGATATAGATATAGATATAGATATAGATATAGATATAGATATAGATATAGATATAGATATAGATATAGATATAGATATAGATATAGATATAGATATAGATATAGATATAGATATAGATATAGATATAGATATAGATATAGATATAGATATAGATATAGATATAGATATAGATATAGATATAGATATAGATATAGATATAGATATAGATATAGATATAGATATAGATATAGATATAGATATAGATATAGATATAGATATAGATATAGATATAGATATAGATATAGATATAGATATAGATATAGATATAGATATAGATATAGATATAGATATAGATATAGATATAGATATAGATATAGATATAGATATAGATATAGATATAGATATAGATATAGATATAGATATAGATATAGATATAGATATAGATATAGATATAGATATAGATATAGATATAGATATAGATATAGATATAGATATAGATATAGATATAGATATAGATATAGATATAGATATAGATATAGATATAGATATAGATATAGATATAGATATAGATATAGATATAGATATAGATATAGATATAGATATAGATATAGATATAGATATAGATATAGATATAGATATAGATATAGATATAGATATAGATATAGATATAGATATAGATATAGATATAGATATAGATATAGATATAGATATAGATATAGATATAGATATAGATATAGATATAGATATAGATATAGATATAGATATAGATATAGATATAGATATAGATATAGATATAGATATAGATATAGATATAGATATAGATATAGATATAGATATAGATATAGATATAGATATAGATATAGATATAGATATAGATATAGATATAGATATAGATATAGATATAGATATAGATATAGATATAGATATAGATATAGATATAGATATAGATATAGATATAGATATAGATATAGATATAGATATAGATATAGATATAGATATAGATATAGATATAGATATAGATATAGATATAGATATAGATATAGATATAGATATAGATATAGATATAGATATAGATATAGATATAGATATAGATATAGATATAGATATAGATATAGATATAGATATAGATATAGATATAGATATAGATATAGATATAGATATAGATATAGATATAGATATAGATATAGATATAGATATAGATATAGATATAGATATAGATATAGATATAGATATAGATATAGATATAGATATAGATATAGATATAGATATAGATATAGATATAGATATAGATATAGATATAGATTATAGATATAGATATAGATATAGATATAGATATAGATATAGATATAGATATAGATATAGATATAGATATAGATATAGATATAGATATAGATATAGATATAGATATAGATATAGATATAGATATAGATATAGATATAGATATAGATATAGATATAGATATAGATATAGATATAGATATAGATATAGATATAGATATAGATATAGATATAGATATAGATATAGATATAGATATAGATATAGATATAGATATAGATATAGATATAGATATAGATATAGATATAGATATAGATATAGATATAGATATAGATATAGATATAGATATAGATATAGATATAGATATAGATATAGATATAGATATAGATATAGATATAGATATAGATATAGATATAGATATAGATATAGATATAGATATAGATATAGATATAGATATAGATATAGATATAGATATAGATATAGATATAGATATAGATATAGATATAGATATAGATATAGATATAGATATAGATATAGATATAGATATAGATATAGATATAGATATAGATATAGATATAGATATAGATATAGATATAGATATAGATATAGATATAGATATAGATATAGATATAGATATAGATATAGATATAGATATAGATATAGATATAGATATAGATATAGATATAGATATAGATATAGATATAGATATAGATATAGATATAGATATAGATATAGATATAGATATAGATATAGATATAGATATAAGATATAGATATAGATATAGATATAGATATAGATATAGATATAGATATAGATATAGATATAGATATAGATATAGATATAGATATAGATATAGATATAGATATAGATATAGATATAGATATAGATATAGATATAGATATAGATATAGATATAGATATAGATATAGATATAGATATAGATATAGATATAGATATAGATATAGATATAGATATAGATATAGATATAGATATAGATATAGATATAGATATAGATATAGATATAGATATAGATATAGATATAGAATATAGATATAGATATAGATATAGATATAGATATAGATATAGATATAGATATAGATATAGATATAGATATAGATATAGATATAGATATAGATATAGATATAGATATAGATATAGATATAGATATAGATATAGATATAGATATAGATATAGATATAGATATAGATATAGATATAGATATAGATATAGATATAGATATAGATATAGATATAGATATAGATATAGATATAGATATAGATATAGATATAGATATAGATATAGATATAGATATAGATATAGATATAGATATAGATATAGATATAGATATAGATATAGATATAGATATAGATATAGATATAGATATAGATATAGATATAGATATAGATATAGATATAGATATAGATATAGATATAGATATAGATATAGATATAGATATAGATATAGATATAGATATAGATATAGATATAGATATAGATATAGATATAGATATAGATATAGATATAGATATAGATATAGATATAGATATAGATATAGATATAGATATAGATATAGATATAGATATAGATATAGATATAGATATAGATATAGATATAGATATAGATATAGATATAGATATAGATATAGATATAGATATAGATATAGATATAGATATAGATATAGATATAGATATAGATATAGATATAGATATAGATATAGATATAGATATAGATATAGGATATAGATATAGATATAGATATAGATATAGATATAGATATAGATATAGATATAGATATAGATATAGATATAGATATAGATATAGATATAGATATAGATATAGATAGATAGATATAGATATAGATATAGATATAGATATAGATATAGATATAGATATAGATATAGATATAGATATAGATATAGATATAGATATAGATATAGATATAGATATAGATATAGATATAGATATAGATATAGATATAGATATAGATATAGATATAGATATAGATATAGATATAGATATAGATATAGATATAGATATAGATATAGATATAGATATAGATATAGATATAGATATAGATATAGATATAGATATAGATATAGATATAGATATAGATATAGATATAGATATAGATATAGATATAGATATAGATATAGATATAGATATAGATATAGATATAGATATAGATATAGATATAGATATAGATATAGATATAGATATAGATATAGATATAGATATAGATATAGATATAGATATAGATATAGATATAGATATAGATATAGATATAGATATAGATATAGATATAGATATAGATATAGATATAGATATAGATATAGATATAGATATAGATATAGATATAGATATAGATATAGATATAGATATAGATATAGATATAGATATAGATATAGATATAGATATAGATATAGATATAGATATAGATATGATATAGATATAGATATAGATATAGATATAGATATAGATATAGATATAGATATAGATATAGATATAGATATAGATATAGATATAGATATAGATATAGATATAGATATAGATATAGATATAGATATAGATATAGATATAGATATAGATATAGATATAGATATAGATATAGATATAGATATAGATATATAGATATAGATATAGATATAGATATAGATATAGATATAGATATAGATATAGATATAGATATAGATATAGATATAGATAGATAGATATAGATATAGATATAGATATAGATATAGATATAGATATAGATATAGATATAGATATAGATATAGATATAGATATAGATATAGATATAGATATAGATATAGATATAGATATAGATATAGATATAGATATAGATATAGATATAGATATAGATATAGATATAGATATAGATATAGATATAGATATAGATATAGATATAGATATAGATATAGATATAGATATAGATATAGATATAGATATAGATATAGATATAGATATAGATATAGATATAGATATAGATATAGATATAGATATAGATATAGATATAGATATAGATATAGATATAGATATAGATATAGATATAGATATAGATATAGATATAGATATAGTATGTTTAAGTATTACTTACTGCCATCTAACCTGAAATTTATATAAAAATGTTTCTCCAAAATTGTGTAGCCCTCACTGTACATACGTACATATATATATATTTTCTTTTAAGTACATATGATATATAATTTATGTTTCTGCATAGAAGTTTATATAAATGTTATGCTTGTGTGTTGATGTTCCATTAAATTATGACAGGTTAAAAATATTTATGTTTTTATGTATGGCTTATATGTACATATATATGTATGTAGGTATGTACTTTACAATATAAAATTAACTTTAAGATTTTTGTAATAATTTTTTGTTTTTAAAGTAACTTTTAACTGAAGTTCATAATTGGAGTATACATATATGTATTCATTTTATATTTAACTAAGGGCAACTAACATAGACTTTCATTTGTATTTTTAGGCGTAGAAATAAGTTGCTTAATTAAATATAACAAAATTGCTCCAGCTGCTAGACGCATCTAAAGACGCTTAAATTGTTCAACAAAATAAGAATGACACCATGTTATTGCGGGATATATAACCGATGGCATTAAAAGTCTTTATATAGGTGCGTTCAGTTTTAGAAAATATTTGAAGAAAATAAAGGGTGTCCAAAAATGAGGTATCACTTTAATTTAAAAAAAAGACGATTTTTCAGATATTAAAAAAAATTTATTTCAGTTTATTACAAATAGGTTCCGGTTAAAAATGAAATATTAAGTGGCCCTCTCAACTGAGCCGGCAGGCTTTCAATCTTTTACCGAAATTATCAATCACGTCTATCAATAAGCTGTTGTCAATGGTTGATATCTGCTCCATAATGTTGGTTTCAAGCTCTTGAACTATTTGTTTATTATTGCTGCACACAATTTCAGAAAACCCCACAAAATAATCTATAGGATCTTGGTGTCCAATTTACTCCTCCTCTACGAGAAATGATGCGATGTTTTTGAACTTTTCTTTTTCTTCGTTTAACGTTCCATATTAACTAACCGAAATGTATTCAGAATTTGAAAATAAAAATTTAGAGTAAAAATTACAAGTAGAAAAAAATGGCAGCAAAATTAAAATGATACCTCAATTGTGGACAGATGGTTTACAACGTATTAGTTCATATTCGAGCCCATTGGATAAAAGTATTAGACAGTGAGCTGGGCCTAGAAAAATAACTTGTAAAAAGAGCTCCTTTACTTAAAGAGCCTTAGTTGTAGGCCACTTTAAATCGGCGACTCCAATTCAAAGGTAGTTTTCAACAAAATTTGGAATTGATATTTCCTCGCGAAAATTACAAGAAGGAAAAATGAAAAAATTGGTGCCGGACATATGATGGTTTGGGTCGCATTTTCCGGGCACACTGTTGGCCCTATAATCAAAATAGATACGCACATGGATCAGTACGCTTAGAAGGAACACTTGTGAATACAACGACTCTATTTGCAGAGGAAAACATGCCACTTGTATGGCATTTTATGCATAATAATTATCCAAAACAAATTTTAGGTATAGTGGAGTGATGTTTAGAGCAAACTAGAATCGAAATTTTTAATTGGTCAACATAATCACCAGATCTTACTCCCGTAGTGAACCCATGGAATGATGTAGAGCAACACATTATTGTTGTTAATCCTAAAAATTTTTGTGATTTGTGGACAGAAATTAGAAAGAAATGCTAAACACTATCAAGGAAATTTTGCGTGGGACTTATAGACAGTATGCCAAGGAGATGTAAAGATGTTATTAAAAAAAAGGATTATCCTTCCAAGTACTTAGCTCTAAATAAAATAAATAAGTAGTTTTGCTTTTTTTCTTGCTGAAAATAATTTTTTGAAAATTTGTGCTAAGTTACTGTCCTACCATTTTCTTGGGTTTTGCTCTATTTTAACACAAAATAAATGAATTAAAACAAACAAAACTAAAGTACTATAAACTAATGCTAAGTATTTCTTGGACCGCGAGTGATACATTAAGACATATGTATGACTCAAATAATAAACATGTAACAAATTTTTTGATTTCATAAAGTGCACATATGTAGATGTTGTGCTAAACCAATGTCCACCACTATATACTTTTATATAAGCATAGATAATAAACATTTATTTCTTTAAAAAAGATTTCTTAGCTAACTGACACAAATATCATCAGTAGGTTATAAGAGTGGCAGCGAAAAAATACCAAAATGTGAACAATCTTAGCTGTATTATTTATATCGGGAAAATAACACTTACATACATTCTAAATTTCATGGTAATACTGCAGAAAGAGCATCTGGAGCTGACCAACATGAGAAAATTGCTTTAAAATTGTGCTTTTCAACTCTCAGATAGACCAGTTTATACATGTTGTCTTTTACAAATACTAAGTTACCCACTCCAGTAGTTGATATACCACCCCAAAACCATTTGTGATATTCCACCATGTTTCACAGTTAAGCGCAAGTTGAAATTACCCATTACTTAATTGAGTTTTATCCATGTTGGTGTTTTCCTTAAGGGCAAAATATATAAAATTTCTACTTTTCAATTAATATTACATCGTTCCAGAATTTGCTTGACTATGTGAGATCGCCATTTGTAAAGTCTATTTTAGTAACTAATACACGGTTTGTTCCATTAATTCGGCTATGAAAGCTGTTAAGATGGACTAATTTTTAAATCGTAGACTCACCTACTTGCTTATACGAGTATATTTTCAACTAATTTTGTGTCTAAAAGTTGGGATTTTGCTCATCATCACGAATTAACTTTAATTTAAAACATTTTTTAGTTTAATTTGTTATCCGATTTTCTTTTTCACAATTTTTAATTGCGTATTAGACAATATAACGACTATGAATAATTATTTGCGATATTTGGTATAAAATTTTTCTTTTTTATACTGGAAACCTACCAATTGCCTCCCATTTTCATTATTCATTTTATTTTTTACTTTTTTCACTCAAACCCCTTCGAAATGCAAATAAGTTTAATAGAAATTTTAAATAACCGATCTGTTGACAATAAATTACACTGAAAAGTCACTTTACTTAATTAATTGGTATTAAAAAATAGTGGAACATCTATGATTTCTTCTGTACGATTTTAAATGACGCATGGATATTGTACATTCTGACAGTTTTACGTATTTTTTAATATTTCGATGGGATAAATTACAACTGTTGCATATTTTGGCACATTGTGCGTGCTATAAATATAAAAATAGCAATTTAATTTCTAAAACACAAATGGCCTTAAATGAATGAATACCTTTTCAAGCCCATATTGCACGATTTAAAGTGACATACACTGTATATATTCTGGGGAGTGTGGAAATGTGGAAAAAGGTTTGGAGAGCCTTTTTTACTTTCTTGCCATATTTTGAACACATATTATTAGCACATACTGGAATACCCTTTTCGCGTTGATGGGAGCCTTTGTGCTGTATACCTATGAAATTTTTCTTAAACCTCCACTTAGCAATCACGAACAAAATCGCAGAATGAAGTATCCAATTTGAAAGAAACATATGTTTTTAAAAAATACCAAAATAGTAATGATCGAACGGCAAAATTTCTGACACTTTAGTTTTGAGGTGTAATTTCTTCTCAAAATCAATTATTTTAATATTTCTAAAAAATTGCCGAGTTTGAGCAGCTCTACCTCACATAGTTGTTATCCACTTAAGAAAAACGTTTTTCATTCATGAGCAGTGAAAAGTTTTTATGCGATATATGTATGTATGTATTCATTCACTTCACAAAATTTTTTATCTTTGGTTTACTGCAACAGTGTTTTTTTATAAAAAAAAACAATCTAGCACGGCCAAATGTGTGACATGATTTAGACTGGAGACAACATTAATTAAGTTATCTTTAACAAATTTCTTCATAACATTGAGACCATCCGTAACTGTGGCGACAAGATGTTTCCCAAAATCTAAATTGTAATCCCTTAAACGAGTTTGTTTTAGGGATTTTATTTTAATCGTTCCCCTTTTAGCCGGTACTGGACTATATTCAAGTATCTTCCGTTTTTAATACTTACATATCTTTGTATGCTTTTTTATCATTTATAAAATTTTGTTTAACTTTTTTAATATTTTTTTAAACATAACTTTTCTACTATTTTTCACTTTTTGACAGACAAAAAACTTGCCCTAACATTGATTTCCTTATGCACTCACTTCTGGTAATGGTTCTAATTGGAACTCTATCCACGTGGGCTAACTTTGACAATATCGCATAATTCTCTTCTTCGAATACATAACCAAAGTTCTCTGTTTATTCATTTTTTTTGTTCTAGTTTCCAGTTATGCACTGTTCATAGGGTTGCCGGACGTACTATTGTATTTGTCCTGTTAAGTTCAATCTTAATCCTCGGTATACCAAAAAAACGGTAAAACATAATGGATTTCTGGCCATGGAATTTGGCCAATACGCAAAATAAAGTGAGTAATGAATGGATCGATACGTTACGGGGATATCCTCGAATACATACTAATACAACATGCAGTGGAGAAAATATTACTTGATTGGAGATATCAACAAGACAACAATCCAAAATGCACAGATAAATGATTGAAAGAGGGCTTTGTAAGCAAACAAATCAACGTTTTGAAATGTCTAGCGCAATCGCCAAATCTCAATCCACCATAGAATTTATGAGTTATTGCAGATATTAAAATAAGCTACGATAATCTCAGAAATAAGGACGAACTTTATTGACAAGTGGAAATTGCTTTGAATGAATTTTCTGCTGAAACATTATCAAATCTAATCGAGTCCATAGCATGAATATGTAAAGTGTTATTAAAAAAAATAATTACCAGGCAACTAAATATTAGAAAATAAATATTTTAAGTGAGCTTATTGAAGACGTGCTTGTGTTTCGTTTTTATTCAAAAAACTGTGTTCAACATACAAAATGATTTTATAAATATGAATTTTCTTTACTTTTGTTTATTTTTTAGTGTATTTAGATCAGCGATGCACACTCATATTTTTCAGGTTACTAAATTTTTCGGCTGTTTTTTTTATTCTCTTAGTGAATATTACTGGTGCTAAAATAAAAATAAAAAATCTTACCAAAAATTTTCCTAATATGTACCAAAATCAACTGTATTGCTAACCTTTATTGCATAGTCTTTCAATATTAACATTATATAGTACTTTTTGATATTGCTTCTATAATTCCCATTTTTCTATAAAAAAAATGAAGACATTGTAATAAATTAACAATGCTAAAAAATTTTGTATCAAAAAAATTTCATACCCTTTGTTTATTTACACTATTTCAAATGGCAACCATAATTACAACGAAAAACACGTGTGTGAGACACGAAATTTTTTCAGTAACTTGTGAGCTGTCAACGAAGAAGGGATGTAGCGCATGTTTTTGTATGTTTTTTTTTTAATATCAAAGAGATTTTGAAGAGAAGAAAAATTTTGCTTGGTACACCGAGAAGGCTTAGTAATAAGTTACTTATAAATACCTATTACTTTACAGCATTAACTTTAACTTCAGCGTATTTATCATTTTAAGTGTTTCTCTTTGTGTGCATCCCTGGTCAAAACCATGAATCAAATAAAAAGAGATTACGCTTTGCGCAGGTCGTGTGCATGACGTAAGCATAGACTTTTTTGTTTTTAAAGCAAAATAGTGTATTTTACACTAAAATATTAAATAAGATGATCAATAATTAATTATAAATGAAAAATTCAATAAGAATAATAAAATTATATATTCAATTGAGGTGTTCGGCTATAAAACATATAATAACAAATTTTTGTACAATAATTTAATTTTTTTCTTATTAATAGTGTAATAAGGTATGCTTCAAAATGTTAAGGTAACCTTAATATTTGCTTAATTCATCCAAACTATAAAATGTTACGCATGGTCACCTTATTAAAAAAAATCTACGTTCAAATAGGTGAAAAATAAGCTAGTTTTGCTTTTAGAGATGTACCATTATATATTATGTTTATTTAAATTTATGTAAATAAATATAAAATTTAATGCGTCAAAATGATAAGGTCAGTGATTCATTTATCCAAACTTTTATTTAAACTAAGCATTAATCAATTACTTTTAATTTATGCAGTTCCCATTTCTTTCTATTTTCTTAAAAATACAGAATGGCATCGCACTTACTTAATTGTCCAGAACGTTGGAGCGGTTTCGCGCCAGCTGTTGCAAATTGCCACTTTAAATTCATCTTTTGTCAGGTACTGTTTGTTGTCTACATAAACACTACTCACAGGCAGTCTCCACAAATTTTCCATGGGATTTAAGTCGGGGGAACATTCTGGCCAATCAAGTACTTTAATATTGTGCTCCTCAAACCATTGTCTGGTCTGGTCCATCCAGGTTAAATTTTTCTCATCAAAAAAAATTACCCACAAGCCCTAAAAAGTGTGGAATATCTTATAACCTTTTTAAAAAAATGTTTACCTGATGCCAACTAGTTGCCATGTTGTTTTTCGCAAACTCCTTACGCTTAATCTTATGCTGCTTAGTCAGACAGGGAATTTTTTTAGTTTTGCTCGAATAAGGTTTGGCTGGGCGTTGATAGCTCTTAGAATTAGCCGAGTTTCACGGTCTGTCAGGACTTTTGGACGACCCGTGCTTTTTAATTTTCCACAATTTTTTATGCTTTTGAGAAAATTTTGCACAACACAAAAAGATCGTCAAAGTTTTTTTTTGGCAATTCCGCGCATACTCAATCCATGTTAATGAAGTGCCACAATTTGTCCTTGTTCATAAGGTGACAAAGGTTTCCCGCAACCCATACCGCGCAGATATTATTTAAATTATAAATTATTGGAAAAAAATAACAATTGTGATACCTTTTGATTAGATTAATTGCTTATTAATCACTGATCTTATCATTTTAATGTATAAATTTACATAAATTTAAATAAACATAATATAACGGTACATCTCTAAGAGCAAAGCCGGCTTATTATTCACTTATTTGAACGTAGAATTTTTTGAATAACATATAGCTTGGATGGATTGAGCAAATATTAAGGTGACCTTATCATATTGAATCACACCTTACCTTAATAGCGTTGCGTATACGCTATATTCGCTTTAACTGTGTCTCATGGTTAAACCGTTTAACACTTTCTTAAAAATTTAAGCTGATATTTAAATTGTGTTTCAAAATCGGGCTTTTAGTATTAAAAAGTATTAAAATTATTTTAAAAATTAATTTTTCCTACTTTTACAAATAATTTTAAAAAATAACATATTTTAATAGAATTGTTTAACTAAAAGTGAGGTCTAGAGCGAGTAACATTATGATGTGTGGGTGTATGAGGATAGATTAGGTAGGCAAATGCGTTAAGTTTTCGGGATGAATAGATGCCAATATAGCACACGCCGATACTTTGCAGCAAGATTTCTATGAAAGTTTAGAAATTTAGGGCAAACATGATTCGGAAATCATCTTCCAAACTTGTACAAAAAGTTGCGTATTCGAAGTACTTGACTGGGCACCACAATATCCGGATATAAACCTAATATAATATGTATAGGTTAAGGTTAAACTCAATATTGCAATTGCATTGTGGAGACTGCAAAAAAGTAGTAGAGTCCATGCTAAAACGTATCCAGGTTATAATTAAAGCAAAAGAAGGTCATATAAAATATAAATAATACTCGTAACCAAAAAGTTAGCACTCTCTGCAAACATTACCTTTAGGGCAACTTACTATAATAACAAATTTGAATAACAAAAAAATACCGACAAACTTTCAATTACCACTAATAAAATAATAAATTGTAATAAGTCTGTGTAGTGAATCTTGGTGATTGTGAAGGGTTCAATCATCTTTTCTCTTACATTGAAATTGTCTTCCATGAAACCTCAAAATTTTTGGAATATACAATGGGTCAAACTTGTCAAAATATGGAACGAGCTTACGACACTATATATGACAGTAAAGTAAAAAAAACTTTTCTAAGTCTAAAATGTATTTCAAAATAAGAAAATTAAGTCAGGAATTTTTTATATTTTCAAAATCCACTAAAAGAAAATTAAAATAAAACAATAACTTTATTTTAAGTAAACCACATATTAATTAAAACGAAAATGATTTTGAAATGTTATTTTAAATTTTTCATGCAAAAAGTTTCTTAAAAATTATTTCAAATATATTTCATTTAACATAAATATGGATGTAATAATAGTTTTACTAAATACTAACGAAATTATTATTTAACGAAATGTTTAATTTAACGGTTTTTCCAAATGTTTAGAATGCCAACGAACGTTGTCATGCTACACTCACTGATGCCAGATGCGACGATTTATCGTCATTTTGAAGATTTTAGGTGATAAAAATAACCAAATCATGACTAGACTATTTTTGCCCTTAAAATGATGATTTTTGTCAAATAATAAAAATTTACTATATTTTGATTAAAAAGTGTTTTACTAAAGTATGGCAACGTTTTATTAGTCCATTATAAAAAGAAAACTATTGTAATGGAATATGTGTGTACGAGGGCGGATTGATATTGAAACTACCTATGTAGGAAAAAAACATTTTTTTTTTCAAAAACCATTCATTTCTCAACATAGTGTCCTTTTAGCTCAATACACTTAGTAAGACGTTTTCCAACTTTTTTATACCAGCTGAATAATACGATTTTGGGAACTCCTCAAAATACGCATTAGTTAGTTAGTTTGAGATAAATCTTTTTGCTGCGAGCCAATTTTTCAAGTTTGGAAACAGGAAAAAGTCACTAGGGGCTATATCTGGACTATAAGGTGGATGATCAACCAATTCGAAGTGGATTTCTCGTAGTTTTAGCATCGTATCTAATGCTGTGTGAACCAGTGCGTTGTCTTGAAGAAAGAGCACATTTTTCTTACTTAAATGTGGTCGTTTTTCCTGTGATTGTGGATCTCTTTTTAAGATAATCAATCAGCAATATTCCGTGTGCATCCCAAAATACAGCGGCCATAACCTTGCCAGCCGATTTCGCTGTGTTCGCCTTCTTCGGAGCACTTCCACCCATTGCTTCGATTTATTTTTGTCTCAGGTGTGTAGTGGTGGACCCACGTTTCATCAACAGTTATTAATCTACGCCAAAAATCAGCAGGATTATGCTTTATCGTGTCCAAACACCGCTGTGAAGTGATCTGTCCAACTCGTTTTTGTTCAACACTGAGCAAACGCGGCACCCATCTTGCCGATAACTATTTCATATGCAAATGTTCATGCAAAATGTTGAGCACACGTTCATATGATATGTTTACCATTTCAGCAATCTCACGGATTTTGACCCGGCGATCATTCATAACGATATCGAGGATTTACTTGATATTTTCTTCAGTAACCACCTCTTTTGGCCTTCCTGTTGATTGTTGCAGTACTTGTTCGGCCCCGTTTAAATTCAGCAATCCCATATTTTACCATATAATCTGACGGAACAGATTCGTCGTAACGTTTATCAAGTCTTTCCTTTGTCTCTTTCGCCGTTTTGCCTTTCAAATAATAGTGTTTAATCACGAAATTCACTTTTTTCCATTTTCCAAGAAACACAAAAGTTGTTTACTTCAAACGACTACAACAAATAAACTAATCGATGAATTTAGCTAAAATTTTAACAGCTGACGTTTGACAGATCGTGAAAGAAAGGGGTTAAAAGGTCAGAAGTTATAAATTTTTTTCTTATACATGTGTTTGCAGAGTTGATAATTTCGTATTATTTAAAAACTTTTCATGTTCGTTGTTGGAAAAAGTGGACGCAGATTTAAAATTTAAATTTTTTATTAAAAAAAACACTGGAGTACAGTGGGGAGCAAAATAAAATACATGAAGTTGAACAAGAAGGTTCCTGTAAATTCTTAAATACGCCATAAGAAAAAAACAAAACTTCACACCTTTATTCATTGTTAGTTCCTTAAAAAAACATTCACACAAAGAATCATATTCAAATACTGGATTGAGATAAAGGCAACTATATAAAAGAATACGCATGTACTTGGTTTTGCACTTTAAATACAGGGAACTCATATTTTGAATACACTTCTTGGAGTTCTTTATTTATTCTGGCGTTTTTAAAGCCATCTTTTACTCTGTACAATATTGCCCAAGAGAGTAAGAGAAATTTGGTCTCATTCATTTTTTACTATCGCCCAAAAATTCTCAATTGAATTGAAATTAGAGCTTTATAGTAGTCTATAGCATATCTAAAACTTTTGTTGCAACAGCTATTCTTGCACAATTTTAGCGGTCTGTCTGGCATAACTGTATTACAGAAAGACGACTTCCATTTTTGTTTGTTTATTGTTAAGAAGACCTATCTAAAAAAAACATATTGTGTTTTGACGATTTTTTGTAAAAAATTTGATGATCTTATGCCAAACGGAAATGACAACACTGGCTGCACTACATATGACGTGGCAAGACATTTAAACTTATGTTGTAATGAATATACGAGTTTAGTATTTAATTTGTATTCATTTCAAAAAGCTTAAATTTATTCCAAATATAAATTTCTGTTTGTATTTTTCACTATAAGTTCCTCTAAGTGCATTATGTAAGAGCCCTGTAGGAACTTGAGAGAACCTAGAACTAACTTATAGTTAACGAGTAATGAGTCACAGGTGACTTAAAACTAACTAACTCATTTACTTAGAAAAGTTTCAATTGATTTTAACACGAACGTTCTACGAGCTGGTCATTATTCACCCAATCTGTATAAGTTGCAGCCTATCACTAGTTAACTCATTATTAGTTAGCTTCTAGTGTATTAAACAAAAAGGCAATGATTGGCTTTTATAAGTAGCTAAAAGCTAGTTATAAGGGTATTTTTAACTTTAATTTAAAAATAATGTTTTTTTCTTTGTACATACGTGAATACTTTACATACCCAACCGGTATCTCAACCAACTTTAAATGCACTTTAAACTAACTTTTTTAAAACTAATGGTGGTCGATGCTTAGATTATTTTTAATGAAGAAGTATGACTTTTTTAACATTGTCATGTCCTAGGCAGTAATCATTTGTCTAATTATGTATGACTTTTAAACTAACTTTAAATTTGTTCAACACAAGTTAGCTTAAAGTTATCTCATATATAGTTAGCTATAAACTAAAATTTGACTTAAGTTAACTATATTAAAACTAACTAAGAGTGAGTGTAAAGTCTTTTAAGTGCAAATCACGATATAATGCTAATAGTAACATGAAAATTCTTATTAATTTTTAATTAAACTCTGTAATTTTTAATTTTTATATGTATTTTATTGATTTATGTCTACAATTATTATTAGTATTCAGCAAAAAAATAAATAAATTAAATAAGCTACCATATTTGGTGACGCTATATTTTTGCACAGCAAAAGTTTAGGGACCTTTTAAGAAGCAAAAAGTTTATTAAGAGTTAAGTAGCTTAATGTGTAATAATTTTATATCTAATACTTAGTAGGATATCCCTTAAGATAAAGTATTTCATTTAATTGATTTGGCATTAAGTATACAAGTTTTTTTGTGTAGTCTGGTGATATTTGCTGCCATTCAGCCATCAGCATGTTCTTAAGTTGGGTTTTGTTTGAAATCTAAATTTGGCCCAAATAACTTTGTGGTCAATAAACAAATACAAATCAGTCAAAAATTGGTCCGAATTAAATAAGTGGGAGTAGCAACTCCCATATAAAGTAAATATTGAATTTTATATATCTAGAGAGCGATCAAATAACTTAGTTAATAAACGTCATCAGTCAAAATATGGGTGAAATTGAATAAATGGTTGTGGTATTTCTCGCACAAATTAAACATTGCTTTTTGTATAAATATAGAACGATTAGAATGAAAGGTTCTAAATTTAGTCTTAATGACTTCTTAGATAATAAAAACCATCAGTTAAAAAGTGAGCGGAATCGGACAAACGGGAATTACATAAATTAGGGCTGTCAACCACCGGTTATAAAACCGAACTACAAAAACGTCTGTTAGAGTAATCCTAGAGACGCGCCATAGACATCGATACTAACGAATTTGATGACGATAATTATGCTGAGATAATTTCCGCTACAATCACAAGCAATATGAACATAACTCATTGATGGCCTCTATGACGAAATAAGGCAGATTTAGAGCAAAATGCTTTTGGCTGAGGTACGAGTAAGATCTAGAGCTGATAACGAAAAGCTCTTGGAGCAGATAAAAGCTAAAGCTGATAACGAAAGGCTGTTGGCCCAGATACTAGAATCTTCTAGAGCTAATAATGAAAAGCTTATGGAAAAGTGCTGTGGCCAATGCACATGAAACTTCTAGAGCTGATACCGAAAAGCTGTTGGTCCAGGTACAGGGAACATCTAGGGCCGAAAACCAGAATTTTCTGGTAAAAATGAAAAAGAAGTTTGAAGAAGCGTCTAGTGCAACAACAGAGAAGTTGCAAGAAATATATGAGACCGTAAGCAAAAGGGTTGATGACGTCGACGCAAGAGTGTCAAATCTAGAAAAGACTGTTGACAAAAAATTTAATGTAATAGAGGAGAAAATAAACAGTCTACAGAGCCAACGATCGGAGCAAGTGCGAAGCGTACCAGAAAATTCTAGCGGAATAAGTACACCTTACTTTGATGGTAGTACACCTTTTGCTGCATTCAAATTTCAGTTCGATACTGTAGCCAGCAGAAACGGATGGGGCGATGAAGAGAAGGCCTTAGAACTAATTTTGGCATTAAAAGGTCCGGCAGCAGGGATTCTAAAAACCATGCCAGCCAGCTGCAGAAAAAACTACAACGACTAAATGGTGGGATTTATATAGTATGAAGTTAAAGTGCGAACGCAAAAGGCTAATGAGTTACTACAGGCCTTAAGGATGGAGGTCGACAGGTTGATGCAGCTTAGTTATCCAGGGAAATCCCACCCACTAGTAGAACAAATTAAGACTAAAGCGTTCATCAATGGCATAAATGATGTTAAGTATGCGGTGTGTGCAGCTCATAAGCCAACCTTTTCGGAGACCATGGTATTTGCACTGGTGCAGGAGACGGTTCGAGAAATATCTAACCCACAGGTACATAAAGCGTATAGCATAAAAACTGAATCTACCAAAGAAGATTTCATTACAGCTATCAAAGAGGTGTTAGAGTGGCTTTTGGTCGAAAAAGAGCAAAGGGTAAAAATGAGGAGCCAAAATTATGGCAAAAGCGGTCATTTTCAGAAACATTGTAGGCCACCGCTCAGAATAACAAGATTTTCGTCAACATGGAGGAAAGAGAAATCGAAAAAAAATCGGTTACATTTCATAACAATCGTTTTACTGATAGACGGGAATCTCCTAAAAAGGGTTATAGCACACAAAGTAAAGATCAGATAAATAAACGCCGTTATGGAAATTATGATGACCGTCATGGCAATGAGCATCATTGAAGCCATGACATAAAAAGATTTACACGAACAGTGAAGGTTTCTTTATTCGAAAAGTGAATACGAATGGAAAATATCCGCTGATAAAACAGTTGATAAGGCCAACGAAACCATTATCAACATTCGACAATTATGCCTGGGGCTAACGAGGTCTGGCAACCGGCTCAAAGAAAAGAACCAGTAGTAGAAATAATAATAGCGGCTAAAGAAAAAGACAGACGGCCTATCAGTAAAGAAATATCAGCAGATAGCGCTCTAATAATACTTACTGCGTTCAATGGAATAGTTTAAAGCTGATTGATGGGTGCTTACACCGAAGCTGGGAAAGTGCAGACGGCAATATAACTTCCAATCTAATAGTGGTTTCTTTCTCCAAAATGCATGAAATCTTATATTAGTCCCATAAGGCACCTAGGGGAGGGTAGCGTGGCAAAGACAGTAAAAAATTAAAACAGCGTTATTATTGGGTTGGATGCCAGCAAGCTGCCGCCGGATGGATATCGAACTGCATTGAATGCTTTGCGGCTAAAGATACAGCCAGAACGAGCCAGTGTCAGCTGCAGCAATACAAGTCGAGAGTACACGTTGGCAAGGTAAAAGACTTTATACTGTCAGTATCGCCAAGAAAAATAAAAGTCCCAAAGAACTTAATGAATCGATGCACACGACTAAAAGTCGCTCGTGATAGATTGAAAGTCAATTATGATCGAGCAGCAAATGCAGAGAGCCATGAGGGAGAACTGGTTCTACTTTACAACCCACAGCGAAAGAAAGGATTATCTCTAAAGCTAAAAACTAACTGGGATAGCTCTTATAAAATAGTCAGAAGGTTAATCGATTTGGTATACAGAATACACAAAAACAATAGTCCGAGTTCAAAAATGAAAGTGATATATCTAGCTATAGAAATAAAGATAATAAGTCTATTCGGGACGAACAGACATAACTAAATTAGTACACTGGTGGTCCTAGCTATAAAATTTGTTATGGAATTTATTGGTTTGTGTCAAAGCTCTTATGTATCTGCCCTATTAATAGTGCTATCACTTGCATGTTTAACGGTGTTGCCAGCTTGATTCCTTTTTGTGTATAAGTTTTTTGTTACTTTTTGAATTTAATATATATAAATTAGTAGCAACTACAAGAATATTCGATATTGATGATGATTTGCTATAAAAGGTAGCATATCGCGCTTAGCAGTGCAGTCATAGTTGATAGCTCTCTTAATTGAGTGAATAGAGGAGCGTTGTAGTCTCCTACAAATTATAGGAGTCGGTATTTTCAAAAAAATTGCCTAAGGAGCTTATTAAGCTTATTGAGCAGTAATTGAATGGAAGTCTTTTATTCTTGCCTTTCTTTGGGAGACGGATAATTTCTTTAATATAAGAATTTTAAGTTATTGCTTATATGGCTACACGTAATATACAAATATTTTAACAGAATAACAAAATGTTTTATTTTCGCATTTTTATATTACATGGAATTTGAGTTTTAAAAGTTGACAACAAGGCATGCCGTTATTTACCGTTGTTTCTTCTTAAAACTTTTTTGTAAGATTAAATAAATCTTTTTCGAAAACCAAGGAAAATATTTGTTGTTTTGTGTTCACTCTCTGTTTATATTGAATAAATATTTTATTGCCATCAAAATAATTTCTTTTTTTAAAATCAGCTGTTATTTTATTTGGCCCTATTAACTACAGCAAAAATTTTTTGATGTTTTTTATCAATTATTTGAAAAAACTAAACTCACTTTAAGCTTATGAACAAATATTGAAAAAACAACCAACAAAGACGATCTCAGAGATGGTAATATTTGGCAACGAATGTTAAAACTGCCGCCAGTGATTAAAATATAAGTAAAAAATGTAATCTAATATTAAATTTTCAAGCAAGATTTAAACATAGACCGAATTAAGCTGTCAGCATACTTAACGAGCAATTCGTTGAATTCAAAATCAGTCTAACATTCACCGTGTTTGAAAGGCTTTAGACGCCCTGCAAGAAAAATATATATGGAAAGTATTATAAGACAAAGATTATAAATAACGGGCTATTTCGAATCTGACAATATTTATATCATTCTATTCTGTCACAATTCAGTATATTACCCCTACTGAACGAGATGAATCGATTATGCTTGAGCAACGTTCGGATTAATTGGAAATTGGTCTTAAATTGCAAAAAAATCGAAAAATATGCAAAAGACATTTTATCGGATGAAGCTCATTTTCATCTTGGTTGGTACGTTAATAAGTAAAATTGCCATATTTGCGGCTCAGGAAACCCAAACGTGTTCTTACAGAAGCCAATACACCTATTACGAGTGACTGTTTGGTACGGCTTGTGGAGCGAAAGCATCATTGGCACATATATCTGTGAAAATGAGGACGGCGGAACCATTATGGTCAATGGAGAGAACTATCGCCCCATGATAAACGACTGTTTTGTGCCCACTCTTCATGGTATTGATGTGAACGATGTTTGGTTTCAACAGGATGGTGCAACTTGCTGCACATCTCATGCCACAATCGATTTATTGCATCAAACGTTTGATGGCCGTTTAATTAGCCGAAATGGTAATGTCAGTTGGCAGCTAAGAAGCTGCGATTTGACACCATTGGACTGTTTTCTGTGTGTCGCCGTTAAAGACACGTGCTATGCTGACAAACCAGGGACTATTAAGCATTTGAAAGCCAACATTCGTGATGCCATTGCCGACATACGACCCCATACACTCGAAAAAGTTCTCGAAAATTGGTCCGATCGAATGGCGTACTGTGAGGTAAACCGCGGCAGCCATACGAAAGAAATAATATTTCATTTCTAACCAGAACGATTGGCAAAATTTGAAACCGTTTTTGTTTTATTGTACCTTAAAATTTAAACTTTTAAACAGCGCACCCTATATATACATATATATAATCAGAAGATCTATTATGGTAGCGCCGTTAGTGCCTACAGAACAAAAAACTAATTTAAATCTAGTTTTGATTCAGAGCTACTACAAATATAATCGAATATTAGGCATTTTTAAACCAATTTGATGCAAGGACAAAATGTACAACCTTACTCTTGTGCCTAACCAACAGGTTGCGAGATGTTTTTATTTAATGGGTAACAATTTTGTGTGATCGTGACTTTGGTTGATCGTGAATAAATTTGCCATACATAGCCAGAGAAAATATATGACATATGAATATATATTTTGTGGCAATGAAGAGGAGCCTGAGACAATGGAACACATCTTCTGCCTTTGCCGGCACTTTAGAGACGCAAGCTTGGGTTGCTGGGCCATAAGTTTTTCAGTAGTCTTAGCGAAGTTGTGTGTGCCATGATGTCTTAGTTAGTTAGTTACGACGGGTAGCCAGACACGTCCAACCCACCTGGGTCCAATACTGATCCTACTGTGATACCCATCAGTAATCCAGAAAATGGAGAACCTGTATGTCCGCGTCGCTGTACGATTCGAACCAACCAGACGCATGTACAAAAGAAGAGATCTTGCCGATATTCACACCGGCCAGATCCGACAAGCCATCCAAAAACGGACGGCCAAGGAAAACAGTCCTAATGTCCGAACGACTCGGGCACTGGCATAGGAAGCTCTCGACAGTCTCCTCTTCTTCCTCATCCTGACAACCCATACAATAGTCATTGAACGGCAGACCCAACCTCCTAGCGTGCGCACCAGGCACCGCACCAGCCAGTCCAACATGTACCGCGTGATCATAAGTCTGCAAGAGGAGAGTGGCATCCCAACTGAGTGGTTAATCTCCTCATTTCTGAAGAGAGAGACAACCCTTGCAAGTCCGTCCGCCACACAGTTAACCGGGTGTCCGAGTAATACCCAGGTCTGAATGTCTCGCCATCTCGTTGAGAGATGCCCGGCATTCACACGCAAGTCGCCATATCGAGTAGACAGCGGAGAGCGCCCTGATCACAGCCTGACTGTCCGTACAGATCCGGATATCACTGTCATATACACTGTAGTACATCAACCAGTCCGCTGCCCTCTTTATCGCCGATACCTCCGCCTGTAAGACACTGCAGTGGTCCGGCAGCTTAAAGGATTCCCTCACCCGTATACAGAAATAAAGATGCCGCCCCTAACCCCTTCCGAAGATTTTGATTCATCCGTGTATATCTGAACAGAACCCAGTCCAATTACCGGCTCTGGTGAGATGCACAAGGGTAACATTCTATCCAGGAAGGATAAGGGTGTGCAGTAATCTATCCCCTCAGTGATCGTATCCAAATACCTAAAGATGGCCGCATGCCCGTAGGCCCTGTCCGACCATGCCCGTGGTGCCATCCTCAACCTTATTGCAGACAAAATCATCATTTGCCTAGCCATCAGGTTCGCTGGAAGCCAGTTCAGTAGTAAAAACAAGGCCCTCGAAGGAGTGGAGCTGAGCGCACCTGTAATCATCAGTGCTGCAGAACCCTATTAAAGATCCTGCAATATGGGGACTTTTCCAGAGACCTTCACCATACAACCGCAGCATACATAAGTATAGGCTTAACCATCGTGTTGAATATACAATTGGAACTCCTAGGATTTAAGCCCTAGGACTTTCCAACGACCCTAAGCAAGCGTACAGCGCAACATTCGCCTTCGCCGCCCTCGCAGGTGTATTTTGGAGGCAGGATAGCTTCGAATCCAGGATTATCCCCAGATACTTCACGTCATTCGACAGCCCCAGCTCAACGCCGTGCAGACGCGGTAGGAAAAACGACGGGACTTTGTACCTGCGCGTGAATAGTATCAATTCCGTCTTTCCCGGGTTAACGTTCAGCCTACTGTCAATACTCCACCGACTAAAAAGGCCCAGAGATGTTTGAAGACGCTGCGACGTTGTATCAAGTAAGTTTCCCGACACAGACACAGCAACATTATCCGCATACGCTACAGTCTTAAATCTATTAGAATCAAGCCTCACGAGCAAAGTGTTAACGGTCAAATTCACAGCAGAGGGGAAAGAACCCCACCCTCCCTGTGGAGTGCCCCTTTCAGCCACCCTGTAGACGGTAGCTGATCCCATAGAATTTCCTACGTGGAGGGATTTTTTATATCGGCCATCATATATATTTTCTTTCGCAATTTTCTTGAACGCTTTCGTATTAAACCTCTTTTTGATCTTTGGGAGGGATGCACGAACATAGCTTTCTCTACCTACCGACCTTCATAAATAATTTGATATGTGATAATATAAATTCCGAAGCCTTGCTTAGGATGTTGGAATTCATTATTCCATCTCGACATTCCCCAGAAGCGGTAATATTTAATTCAACCCGGAAGAAATAATTTTATGGCCTTAAGATAAGAAAATAATATATATATGTATATATGTGAAATACATATGCTGCAATTTATTTTGGGTTTATCATCACTAGCACATATATGTACATATGTTTCGTTTGTGTAACTTTTGTTAACAATTGAAGACTTTTTTATATAAGACCAGCACCCAGGGGATGGCCCCTACTCATGCAGTGCATTGTGCTGGTACTAGGAAAATAGGTTATTGGAAGGAGGACAGAGGGAGTAGTGTTTATGGACGTTAGATTTAAATTTACTCATGTCGTAAGTGGCAGGAAATACTTTCGCTGGAAGATTATTCCACAACCGAACAGTGAGACCAAGGAACGAATTCGCCCTATAATGCGTTGTGCGATTTACTGGACAATCAACTACAAAGGGATGCGCTCTACGAGAAATATGAGTACTACGTAAAAATATATGATTTTTAGGAATTAATTCCTTAATTTCGTTAGTTTATTTCTACTTACAACTACTGAATTTTAATTTTGCTTCCTATTCTTAATAGCATACATATATAATATACGTATATAATAAAAAATAAAAAAAAGCTTTCCTTAACTCTTTCTTATTAGTTTGATTTTTATCAACAAAATCTGTATATTATAGTGTCCGAGTTTGTCTTGTAGCCACTGGATTATGTATGTAGATCCAAATCAAATATCAAAATCGTTTATTTAAATCTAATTTCCTACTGACAACGCGATACTTTGCATGAATAAAGGCTTTTCCCTAAGTGGTACCGCGTAAAAAAATGTATATGTACTAAAATTTGCGACCTGTTCTTAAGTTACAAATTTTATTTATCCGATTTGGAAATTGATTCTGTATAACTAATATTTAGCGTAGGGCTAATTTTATAAAGTGATACAAACCTAAGCACGAAAACGGTGTTTCATCACTCTGTTTAAGGATATAATTATTCCGTAGTTATGTTAAATGAATTCATCTTTTTATTGATTTCTCACTTTAAAATTATAAATTATTTAATCTCAAAAATATGCATGCTTACATGTCAAACAAAACATCAATTAAATTTCTGCCAATTCAATTTAAAAAAAGACTTAAATTACGAAAACAAAAAGTAATTAAAATATAAAAAGTATTTGGCAGTTTAATTGAAATGTGAAGAATATGACCCTCTTTGTTTGTCTGTCATATGATAATAAGTTTGCAATTGACAAATGTATCCGCAAACATACTTCTTATTCATATCATTTATCTCCTTTAGTAACTGGTTGAAAAATACTGATAATAAATTATAAGTTTTCTCAATGCGAGTATATGTATCTAAAAAATTCTTCATTTTCTGTTTTTGTGGTAAATATATATGTTTGCAACCTACGTGTGGCTAAAGAAGAAAGAATAAAATTCGTAAACAAAAACTTTTATTTCACTATTAATATAATTCATTTAGTGTTTTTTATTACAGAAATTCTGGTAACAATTCTAGTCTTAATATCCTTGGATACTCCTAAAAACTAACATAAAATATACACATAAACATACGCCTACTTTTACAATAAAGTAAAAAGAGAGATACATTTTTATAGTAAGCAACTGTATCTTTAAGAAATAAATGAAACTTTGGATAACAAAAGAAACTTTAAATTGTTTAAATAAATTCCAACATCTGCACCTACACATCTTCGTTTCCATTTCTATTTTGCTCTTAAACAAACACTTACACAGACGAAGTAAACAGCAAACATGCATCCATATATACTCACCAGCAGATACACATAACAATTATATTTAAATAAGGAAGTACGTGAAAGTATTTGTAAAATGCTTTTGATGTGATTAACTTTTAGTATAAAAACAAATTTACAACAAATGTTATCGTCTCTCTTCATTTCTCTATCTCTATCTCTATGTATTTGTCTCCATCTCTAAGGACTATTTACATTTGTGCTTTTTTTTAACTTTAATATCCTGCCTACCATAATAGTCTGCAGTTAAATTTTTCTCTTTATCTCCTCCTCGAACTTATATTGTGTTATGACCAGCGTTGCCACAAATTTGAAATTTTTGTAACCAAATTTCTATAAAAAAATAACCAAAAAATAGCCAAAATTTTAATCATAGTTTTAATACAAAACTATTAAAATATCATTTTATACATATAATTCATAGAAGTAAAAAAATTTGGTACAACAATTGATGAGGCAAATTCTCCTATATGTTCTAAATATTTTAATTATTTATTAACAAGCTGCGCACCATAGGAAATATCGTTCTCTCATATGTTTGGTAATGATGAGGTTTTAAAATTAGTTTTTGACAATTTTAGCTTAATAGCGTTTATCTTAATGAATCGAATCAAACGATGGCGTTGAAGTAAAATATGTCTGATATTTATTCCCATTTGGCCACTGCACGTAATAGTATAAACATTGCTTATTGCTTTGCTTGCTTGCCAAAGCTTATCCTGAATATGTTCCACCGGTATCAACGTGCGGGAGATTACTTATGCAGTTCAGAAGTAATGATGTTGACATGAAAATGAAAGACCTCCCGAGTCAGGCAAAAATTTTCACAAATGATGAATTAAAGGCATTACTCTATGAAAATTATTTTCAAACTCTAAAAGCTACTCAAGCAGAAAAAAACTGCGGAGGCATCTAATCATTACTGGCGATAAAAAATAGATCTATTCGAACAATGCTCGGACAAATGTTCCAAGATCAGTTGGAACTATTTAGAAAATAGTTTCAGCCGCCTTATAATCAGACCATGTCCATCTGGCATTGGCAGTTTCATTTTTGGCTTCAAAAAATGTGCAGTCTTTCGGCACGATATCCATATTTTACTAGAAAGAGGGGAAAGGTCATAGCATACTCGCAACAAAAGGCAAAAGTTTGCAAAAAATCTAATTTTAAAAGTAATACACTCAAAAAAAACCTGGGATATAAACGTTAAAAGAAATCGTTATCTTTATGTTTTTACTTCGAGCAAAAAGTAACCAAAATGGAAAAATAGTACGCATCTACACAAATAAACAAATGACCAATTTTGGTTAAAAATAGCCAAAACGGCAACACTGGTTATGACTGGTACGTTAATTGTAGAAATGTTGGTCTTTATGAGGAATTAAATGAAAAACAAAGACAAAATTGGAACAAAAATAATAGAAAACTGAAATGGAGATGAACTTTTCTTTTATGAATCTGTTGAAACAAAAACAAAAAAAACTTTAGTTTCTGTGTCATTATAATGATTTTCCAATAAAATAGACGATTAAATAGGATCTGTGGAAGATAAAACACAAGTGCTCTGCCATAGTTATACATTAATTCAGGGTTACCAACTCACTGTTTAACAATTACAAGGCCACTAAATAAGGGACTAGTAAAAGTTAACTCTTACAAGGTGCAACTATTTTAATTTACATTTTTTGTAAGGATTTTTTTTTGAAAATGAAAAAATATTGAAACATTAAAAAAATTAAGTAAAAACAAAGAGGAAATAAAATTTTTTATCATAATGAAAATACCTTATGGTATGTACTAGCTAAAATATGGTGTGCTTCGCTACCACTATCTGAATTATTATCCGAACCAAATACAAACATTTTAGGCAACTTATAGTTCCTTCCAAAAAAAAAACTGTAGAATCTGTCGTTTAGCACATTCATTTTTGTATATGTGTAAGATGTACTGTAATGTAGTTACGGAAACGGGTCCACCGACTTTAACCAAAATCAGGGTACGTTGGGGATGGTCTGTAGATGGTTTATGTAAAGTTTGCACGAAATCGGCCCGGTGGTTCCAGAGATATGGCATTTAGATTTTCCTATAAAATCTCATACAAATATCCATTTTCCATATTATGATTTTTTATTTTCACTTGAAAGTTTACCAAACCATGTATCGTAATATCGTATGTGCACAATGACATTTCTAATTGGAATGTTGAGCTTAATCGTTTCAGTCGTTGTTGCAAGCAAGATTGGATTAATGGTCGTCGCGCCTTTCATTCATACTTAATATTAAATTTTGAATATATGGAGAACAACAGCTTTTTACGCTTCGTTATCTATCCATATTAACAAAAAGCAGGTTTTGCAAAAAGCACACCGGGTAAAAGCTATCTACATACACATACATCTTATACATAAAACTAAATGTATGTTTGTTTGAAGACTAAAAAATCTTAAAAGTAGAACGATTATCTTGTAATTTTTACAGTGTCTTTTTGGAAATAACTACAGGCTTTCTTAAATATTTAAATCAGATGTGGCTGAAATAGGGAAAAAGAGTTAACAATTTTAACTAAATAAGGGGTAGCGAAGCACGGCGTGTTTTAGCTAGTTTAGTATTAATCAAACTCACACAGTCACTAGCTGATGACGTGTATTGTTTACGACTTTGTTTGAACCTGTGTAATATAGTAACTTCTACTCAAGATATACAAAACAAAAGGGTCCGCCATATAAAGTTTTTTTCAACTTGTGCTTATTTCGTGAATGGTAACACTTAGATCATGTCTGATTTGACAGATAAATAGTTTTATCCTTCCGCTGAACGAATATGGTTGTGCATACGCTTCGATAAGTGGGCCTGCGATCGATTTACGGAAGATGCCGATTTTGCCAAAAATATCATCTTTTCAGATGAAGCTCATTTTGATCTTGGCGGGTATGTGAACAAGAAATTTGTCGCATTTAGGGCACAGAAAACCCGCACGCATACATTGAAAAGCCGATACACCCAAGACGAGTCACTGTTTGGTGCGGATTTTGGTCCAGAGGCATAATTGGGCCATTTTTCTTCGAAAATGAGCAAGGACCGCCCGTTACAGTCAATGGCGATCGTTATCGGGCCATGTTGAACGAATTTTTGTTCAAAAAAATTGAAGAGGAGGATATTAGCAATATTTGGTTTCAACAGGACGGCGCTACGTGCCACACAGCCGAAGCTACAATCGATATTTTGCGCCCTGTTTTTGAAGATCGCATTATCAGCCACAGAGCTGATGTCGTTTTGCCACCTCGGAGCTGCGATTTGACACCGTTGGACTATTATTTGTGGGGTGCCGTCAAAGATAAGTGTTACACCAACAAGCTAGAGACAATTGACGCTTTAAAGGACAATATTCGTGAAGCCATTGGTGAAATACATCTGCATACAATCGATAATGTGCTTAAAAATTGGACCGATCGTGTAGGCTACTGCATGGCAAGCCGAGGCAGCCATTTGAATGAAGTTATTTTCCATTATTAACCGAAGGATTGTGCTTTCAAATAAAAAAATAAATTTGAGAAAATATGTAGTATTTTTTTTTAATTAAGCACTAACAAAAAAAAAATATTTGGCGCACCCTTTAAATATTTATTTTGTATGGGAGGTTGGGACTGATGGTTTTTATTGACTTTGAAGTCATTAAGACCAATTTCATAAGCTTTTGCTTTAACCGTTTTTAAGATATAAAGAAATCAACATTTAGTTTGTAATGGCGGTACTACGCTCACTTGTCCAATTCCGTCAACATTTTGACTGTTGATTTTTATTGACCATAAATCCACTTTGACCAAATTTATAGACTTTTTTCTGTTACCATTTTAAAGATATAGAAAATTAAATATTTACTTTGTATAGGCGTGGTGCAGCACAGTTGGAATTTTTGAAATTTATATAGCCTATAGTTCCTTCGAGTGTATTACGTATCGTATTCAACAAAACATGTATATTTGAAAATCGCAAGGCTCTTGTAGGACTTCATGCATCATGACGTAGTAAATATTTGGTGTGCTTTGTGACGCGAAAGTTATAATTGACCGACACTATTTTAAAGATGATTGGGAAATTTATCTTGTAATTTATGGTGTGATTCAGTAGGATTGGGTTAACGACGGTATATCCTTATTTTATCAACAACTGCGATTACGCAATATTAAGGCCCTTTAAAATTATATAACATTACTCCTGCCGTTTCGGTTATTTCAACCAGTTGAGCGAATAGCTTAAAAATTCGGTATTTTGGATAAATTTCTGCAAATCGGATAGGTGCAATATAAACTTATTTAAAGTATTTTTTTTTTCTTATCTTTTTGGCAACAAATTAAATCTAACCCATTTCAAATACCCTGTTCAAAAGTGAGACGTATTCCACTAAGAGTGTTCGGCACGGATCAAAACAAGCACTTGGACGGAGAAAGGTCTAGTTTTCCAGCGACTGTTTTGTAAATATATTTTACTAGTTGCCAAGCGATGTTATGATGTTATATAATGTGATCGTCTCGTATGATTCTATTGGTTTCAGCAAATACAGACATTATTTTAGTTGCCCAAAATTTAAATATGACCTTTTTGTTGTATACCTATAATATGTATTTTGAAACATTTTATGGAATGCGCACATTTTATTGCTTTGAAATACGGTTGAGTGGTTTTCGAGACATAAAATGACAAACGTAGGACAACTTATTTTTTTTATATATAAATAAGAATACATTCATATATGAATAGCTTTTACCCGGTGTACTTTGGGCAATACCCGATGTAGTTTGGGCAATACCAGCTTATCCAATCTCTCCCGGTTTTTGGCTAATATGGATACATAATGAAGCTGCTACATTTGTTTTCGCATGAAAAATTCCATCTCTAGTATGAATGGGAGCTGCCACGCCCACAAATAAAATCTCATCCAGTTATTGACTGATGGTACTTTCTGTCCAATTAGTCGTTTAAACAAAATTAAGAACTTATTACTACCAAGCTATTTAGACCAAATTCAGAAACTTATTCTTTCAACATTTCTCAAGATATACAGAAATCAATATTCACTTTGTATGGGACATACTATATCCAATTATCCGATTCCGCCCACTTTTTAGCTGATAATTTGTATTGGCCACAAAGTCATTGAGATTAAATTCAGAAACTTCAATTTTAACCGTTCTCAAGAATCAATATTTTCTTTGTATGAGATGTAACATGCCCACTTGTCCCATCCCGTTCATATTGACTGCAGAACTTGGAATATGTGCACTGACTCGACGTTCGAAATCTTATTCAAATATTTTTAACAAGAGCAGATATAAAGTAAAAACCGCTTACAGCGCCAACTGTTTCTTTTCGTTTTTTTCTTCTAAGCCGTCGCGTATTACGAACAAAATCGCAGAAGGAAGCATCCTATTTGGTCCAGTCGTTTTCAAGTTTTAATCATCCGAACAAACCACAATCCAGTTTTATATACATATACATATATATATATATATATATATATATATATATATATATATATATATATATATATTGTGTTTCGGATTGTTATTATAAGTCAATTTTTTATACCATTAATTTACATCTTCTTTGCTGAATCCAGCTGCTTGAAAAAGTCATGATATTGCTGGTAGTGGCTTTAAATGGTTTTGTATATCATGCCATATATCATCCAATATGTAATCTACGAACCTGAGAGGTCTTTGTCGAAATCACCACTTCTGTACCCAAATCTTCACTTTGTAGAAATATAATCGAAAGTAATGCAAATCGTACATATAACATCGTATTACATGAGTCGGAGCGATATTTTGTATATTCTGGAAATCGAACTAAGCTTCAAATTGCTCTAATTTTACATTCTAAAAAGATCTTTATATATATTTTATTTGTTTTATTAATTCGCTTATTTACCTTTAAAATATATTTTTTGATTGTCAAAGGTTTAAAATAATTGTCGCAATTAAGTTTTATTTTTCATTGAAAATTTCCTCGTTTTCGGCTTATAAAACATACCCGTCAGATTAAAATTTTTTTGTAATAATGATGATTTTCAATAATTCAATGTAAAAGATAAAATTTACTCATTCTTAACCCTTATGTGTGTGACAAAAAAAAAAATATTTTACTTAGCGTAACATAAATTCAAATACGGAGATTCAGTAACTGGAGTTGTATCATCGGCAACACCTGATGAAGATCAAGAGGGATGTATAGAACTGATGAGAATCTATATGATTCTGATGACCATGAAGAGCATAAAATTTACAATCAATTTTGTAGTAAGGATGGAACGTGTTAGCGCCTTAAACCATATCCAGAATCCCAAACATTTAGTAGAAATATTTAACGCCAACGCTGTGCACCTGCTCCTGGGTTAAATATATTCAGAATTAAAGATATATTTAAGAGTATCTTATCCAAGGAGATGTGTGACATAATTTTTCGCGAAAGTAATACGAAAAAATTGACTGATGAATATAATAACTTGGAATTTTTTTTTTATTTTTCATCACTCCTCTATTGGCTTTCCACAAATCATCCATTGCTTTGTTTCAGTTTCAATAATCAAGTTGCATTTTCAATCTGTAGCTTTCTAAAATGATTGTGCAGTATTAAAAATGCTTGCCAATTGGTGGTAATTTTTGCTTTTTTAGCACTGTAATTTTTTCTCAGTGTTTGTCATCATGGCCAGAGGTAAGCTGGAAGATCAGGCGGGCTTCTTGTTTATTTTTTTAAATCGAGTTGTCTGGAGGGAAGTTGAAGCCTCTTTATGAAAACACACCAAACCACAATTAATTTTTTTCGTCAAGTCCTCTGCCGGGGCTCGAGCCTAGAAGCTTGGAAATAAAGTATCCAAATTCCTACGAATGTCCACCAAACAAAGTATTATACAATTTACAGGTAAAGAGCTATACGATTTTTTAGGAATACTAATATTTTGCGGAGTACAGAAATCAAACTCTGATCTTCTATCAAAATTATAGAAACCAAATTACTTATCACTATTTAATACAGTAATATCCCATGACAGATGTAGGCTAATTTTATGCTTATTCGCTTTGATAACGATCAACCTCGAGCAAGACCTATTGAAATTGATAAATGTGCTGCCATTAGAGACATTTGGACCATGCTTAATAAGAATTCATTTAAAAGTTACAAGCCAGCCGAGAGTACTACCGTTGATAAACAATTGTTTGGGTATAGAAGACGTCCTTGGTTCTTTTGGACTTGTAAGTCGAGCAATTCGTGCCCTCTCAAAAGGCAAATTTATACGGATAAGCCAGCTGATGGTGAGCGCCAGAGGAAATGTTGGCGAAAGGTAGTCTTAGACCTAGTCAGTCTGAACGAAAACTTTGGCAGAAATACAGATAATTTTTTCACTTCTGTGCAACTTGTCCAGATGTTAAATTCATGGAACTTTATGCTGGTGGGAGCAGTGAGAAAAAACGAAACATTTCTGCCACTAAATATACTACCTCATAAAGATAGGTAAGAATTAATATGTTTGTTTATTTTTTTAAGACTAAAAGGCTAAGTTAAAACACACAAATTCACATATTTTCATATATTTTGTATAATGGTACCCAGGTACCCTGTCACTCTGTTAACGGTATAAAATATAAATTGATTTACCACTTCCCCCCAAGCTGAGATCCAAATGTCGTATATATATCAAAAAAAGTAAGAATGTTTCAAGTGTCTAGGAATTCTGTGTACAAAGAAAACTGCAATTGAAATACGAAAAGGTACCCGGGTTCCTCTCACACGCATAAGGGTTAATATTAGTGGTTTATAATTATTAAACAGTCCATAATATTAAATAATGATAATGATAAAATTTAACACCTTATTCTACCATAATTGTATAACTAAAAATTTTAATAACTTAATAATAATAATAAATGACAATCTTAATGAGTAAGTACATACGATGCTTGTAAATTCATTAATCATTCCACAATGCTGGCATTACAATAACTCTTTAAAAAATTATTATTTTAAAAAATTTTCAACAGCTGGCAATCATAAATCAAAAATTCCTTTCTATTTATGAATTTGTTACAAATCATTAAATAGATCTTTAGAAATTTGGTGAATGCAAAAGTATTGAAATAACAAAATGAAAAGCCTTTTCCTTTAGTTTGATTTTTAACAAAAACTTTTTATCTATTATCTTAAAAAAGTTTTTATACGAAAGCAATATTAATTGAGTTCCTTCTCTATTCTAACGCTTAATTTGCTATTATAAACGAGTATGAATAATAAAGTATATTTAATACTGACACGAGTATAATAACTTAAAGGCATTTTTCTGGAACTAATAAAATAATGAAGTAAACGCAAGTACGAAGACAAAGAGAGAAATAAGAAGGAAGCAAGTTTTTTTAACATCACTTTGTTAAGTCGAATTTAAAATGGTCTTCTTTTTAAACGTTTTAATTGAAGGAAATTGAATTTTTTACTTTGGTGAATTGTTTTGTAATAAAGGTAAGGATAAATAAATCAATTTTTATATGCCACTAGCTAAAACCCGGCGAAGTTCGTTAACCCTTTTTTCCTCATATTGTTCTCCTCCTGACCAAATCAAAAAATTTGTAATAGCCTGAAGCTCCTTCCAGAAAGACATTGTGGGCTCTGACTTTTAGCTGTATACTATCTTTAAGCAAGCACACATTCATTTATATAGTACTAGCTAAAACCCGGCGTGCTTTAATACCTCATTCCGATCTAAATCTAAAAATTTAAGATAGACTATAGTTCCTTTCAGAAAGACACTGTAAAATCTGTCGTTTAGCCGTATACAGTCTTGAAATAAACACACATTCATTTTTCTATCAAAGATACACCCTATACCATGCTATTTAAAAGTTTGAATTTAAAAATGCAATAAAACAAAAATGGTTTGAAGTTTTGCCAAATTTATTTATTTATTTTTTTTTTTCATTGGCTTCTGTAAGACCACATTTAATTTAGTGTACGTTGTTTATTAACGTACCCACCAAGATGAAAATAAGCTTGATCCGAAAAGATGATTTTTGCAATTTCCGACCAATAGTCTTTGTTTTGGTAATAAATTTCAATAAATACCAACGTTGCTCAACCATTAATCGATTCATTTCGTTCAGTGGAGATTCAGTATATAAATATCTTGTGACAGAATAGAATGACATAAGTATTGCCAGGTTCGAAATAACCGCTGGGCCCTTAGATGGCCCACCCGATATATAGATAACTTCTATCCAGTGTGCTTTCTGGAATAGCGGCTTCTTGGCTAATGTTGTTAGATAACGCTGCCTTCATTATTGTCGTTCTCCCCTTATACAAAATTTAGTATGAATGGAAGGCGCACACCAACTTATCTATTTCACCAAATTACTGTCTAATAACGTATATTATTCACCACCTTGCTTGAACCTAATTTAGAAACTTCTACTATTACCATTTTAAAGGTATACAAAAATCAATATTTACTTTGTATGGTAGGTACCACGCCTACTTTTTGACTGGTGATTTGTATTGACCGTAAAGCTATTTGTGCCAAAAACTAAAACTTTATCTCTAACCGTGACGAGTTAACCCAATTCTAGTATATTAAATCCAGTGGTGCTAATCGTTTTTTTAAGTTAGCTTTTGTTATTTCGAAAATGAAGGAGATGCACAACATTTATTTGTGTAACTTAAAAAATGTTTAGTTTGTTGCATTAACAAAAAAACCGAAATTTCTGCGTAGTCCTTTAATTTTTGTTTATTTGTTTGTTTTTTTTTTTTTTTTTTGCTTATACGCGTTCATGTAACAAAGTTAAAAACTCCTTGGTGTGTATCGATTAGAACAGCAACATGTACATATTTACAAGAACTTGTAGATATTTAGGTATATCAGTTTAAACTTTTTAACAAAATATATATTTTTTATGACAGTAAAATAAAAAAAATAATTTTTTAGAACAAATTTCGAAAGTTTTGTTTTTTAAAATGGCATTAAAAATTACTAAATTAAGCTACTCTGTCAATTCGATACATTCCAAAGAAAACCCAAAATGAATAAAGTTTTTCCACAATTTTTGATTTTACTCAGAAAAAATTAAAAATTTTAGTTTTTGTAATAACGAGAAATCATCATTGAAACATCAGTTTTCATGCCGATTCCGTTTTTTTTTTCACTTGTCGGTTTTTTTAATTAACACAACTGACTTTATTTAATAAAAAGGAGTTTCTTAAGGTACCTTCACATATGGCAAGCTTTTGCCTCAAACTTGGTTTCTCATAAGTATTTGCTTTAGATTTAAACGCAGATTGTTTGATGGTCACACTTGGTGAAAATATTAGCTACGATTTATTTCCCAAATAACAATCAAACACACACTGTGACAAACATGTTTCTCTTGCGGTCACGTTTGAGCAAATATTTGCCAATGCAATTTGTTTCCTTTTTCAAAACTGAAAAATAATTTTTTTTGTTAGTAAATAAAAATGGCTGTAGAAGATTGTCAAACATTATTTATTTATTATTTAAGAGGAAGAAGAACCCAAAAATAGGAAGGAAAATTGGTATGTAAGTGGGTTCAACATCGAAAAGATTAAGGATGCTCTGCAAAGTTACTGTTAAAGTTACTATCTGAAATTCTAGATCTTTAAACTTTTTGAAATGACCTCAACTGATTTTTATTATTTAGTAAGTAAAACAATTTTACTAAAAAAGTAATTTTAGTAAAAAAATAAATATTTAATAATTCCTCTATGGCTTAAATTATTAGCACCGCCAATAACAAAGAAGTAACCAGTTTTCATAAGCCAATATCTTCCTCCAAAAGCTTTACAGTTACACTTCGATATCTTGATAGTGGAGAAAGTTTGAGATCTCTACAGTAAGTTTTTCATATCCCGCATAATATTCTTTCAGGAATTATTCTTGATACCTTTATACATTGCCATTGCCGAATTATTTGAAGGTTTATGTAATAAATTGCATAATTTCTAAAGAATTCTTCTAATTATTAAACTTTTCCAACTGAATTGGCGCGTTAGATGGAAAACATGTTCCAATGAATGCGCCAACTTATAACATATTGTCAATGCATCATAAGTTGTTATAGATCCATTTACATATGAAACGTCTTTTTAGGAGAAGTACATTTATATGTTTATTTTATTAATCATTTATTTGGACAATTCAATACAACAATAATATTATATTACAGTATTGGTTAGAGAAATTATTATATATTATTATATATTAATTTAATAAAATATTGTGTTAGAGAACCAGCTTTTTTTTGCTCATACCGTAGCTGTCAAAAAATTTGTTTCTTTTTATATTTTTGCTTATACAGTAGAATCTCGAAAAAGTTAACTCGAATATAAATTAATAGCTCGGCTAAGTTAACTGAATTTCAGCGTCCACATACCAGTAAACTGTTCTGAGCGTATGAGTTTTTTAAACCAACAAAACACTTCGATATGAGTGAAAATATTGACATCAGCATTAATAACATTATACATTAAACCAAGGATCAAACTACAGAGGATTACGATGATTTTGAAGTGTCCAATAGATATCTGCATGAATGCTAATAAAAAATTTTGCATTCATTTTCATATGAATTAGGTTTGCGATCTCATTCATCATTTGAAATGCGTTAAAGTGTGCATATATCATTTATAAGATCTTAATACTTCTGTACTCATTACTCTCTGGTTTTATTGAAATGTTGTGAAGAATATTATGAGCACACTAATTGAAAACATCAATGAATGAGTCACACTACACAATAAATCATTCACTGTATAATTTCATTTAGTTTTAACATATTGTATCTTACATTGAGTAAAGCAGCCTTGAGTTTGCCGATAAGAGGAGAAACAGGAATGAATGGAATTTAAAAATTTAAAATTTAAATTTAAAACATTCTTTATTTAGTATATGTTGTGTAGTAAATGACTTAACATTGGTTAAGTTGAATTCACTGTTGGTAAAAGAAAGAACTGCAGTAATACAGGTCACTAATCATACCATTATCATTCAACAACCAAAAGTAGAAAGCAAAAATAAAATATATGCATGCAGACATAAGTATCGGCTGTATTTTTAAATCTCTTCGCACAAATTAACCCGGTGGTGTACTTGTGCCACATTGTCACTATGTTATTTTCGTCGATTAATCATCGTCACGATATTAGTATCAACTCGATATTTATGTATATAAAATTATCGTAAATGGAAAATTTTATTGATAAATAATCGGACCGATTACGCAAATAAAGGTATTTATGCTTGACAACTTCATTGTAATGTCACTATAATAAAGAAAGCTGAAATTTAGCGCCGTTGTCTGTTATGAGTCGACTATATGCTGAACGATATAGGATTTTATCTGCTGCACCTCCCCGTTAAAAATAAATCACTAAGTATTGTTGATGATATTGTCTGTTAGGACTCACTAATAAACGGACGCCTGCAAAACATAATCAACTTCTGTTATATATGAAATTTTCGACAGTTATGTATAACATTAAAGAAAATGTATTATCAGTCATCAATGATTTACCATTGTCGGCGTTTGTAACTATGATTCACTATGACGTCCGCTACAAGCAACATTAATGTATTGAGTTTTTGAGCTCTAAAATAGTTAACAAGAACTGTGAACTTTGAACCAGCCAATAGGAATCAAATCTAAGTTTCTTTAGTAATGATGAAATCTAAAAATTCAATTAGACATGATTTAACATAACGCAAATAACCAAACTTATGAGCACCAATGTGTTTAATTAGTGGTGACATACGATAACACCGTAACCGGTCAATTGAAATTTGGTTATTTCGACTATGTTGTTAGGTGTTTGCGAAAAGCTTACATATGTATGTTTATAACTGTACTTTATCAGTTTTTAAAACCGCTTAGGGAAGTTAATAGTTCTAAAAAGTTAATTACCATTGAAAACATAGGATAACTTCTTTGATATTCTACTGTATTTAAGTACTATCTGTCCATAAATATCGTGAAAATTTTACTATTATTGCGAAAATTTGTGAAATTGTGTGGTTTTTCTAATGAAGTTTTTAGTTTTTTGTTATTAATTTACTTGCTTTTTAATTAAAAAATTTCTTTTAAAATAAAGTACTGCAAGATACGCAAAAAAGTGCAAAACTCTTCAAACGGTATGTTTTTTAAAGTGACCAATGGGGACCGCAAAATTTGGAGCAAAATTTGATCATGTATTATAAATACTGCAGATAAAGTGTTCCTATTGTCGAATACTGTCCCAATGTAAGTCTAACTGATAACATATTTCTTAATATTTTTATATGTATGTATGCACGTATGTAGTAATAATGGCTTAAATATAAATGGTGATCCAACCAAATTGCACGATGTTAATTAGAAATAAAATAAAGAGTTTTCAAGGAATTATCTTAATATTTTTTTATTATAGAATAATCTACGATGACTATGTGTGAAACAAAATATCAATGACGCTGAGACATAATTGATGTCGTTAATGTGCTGAATTATCTCATCTTTTAGCTCTTGAATTTTTCGTTGCGGCCAATTAACATCTCACGACATGAGATAACACGACCATTGAATTTCTCGCGCAGAGCCATTGTTTCGTTAGCTGTGTGGCAAGTGCTGCCATCCTGTTGGAACCACATATCGTCAAAGTCCAAATCATCAATTTCATCTAGCGATAGCGAACACCATTCACGGTAACTGCTTGGCCGACTTCATTTCCGAAGAGGTACGGCCCGATGACGCCGTTATAGACCATAAGCCGAACCAAACAGCCACTCTTTGTGGATGAATCGGCTTTTCAACAATCACTCGTGGATTTTCATTTGCCAAAATGCGGCAATTCTGCTGGTTAACGAATCCACTGAGGTGAAAGTGTGCCTCGTTGCTGAAGATGATTTATTTCTAAAGTCACCATTCACTTTTGTCTGTTTAAATAACCATTCGACGAATTCACGACACTTGAAATTGTCAGTAGGCTTCAACTCTTGAATCAAGTAAGCGTTTAAATTAAAATCTTTATTCAAAATTTTCATCAGTAATGTTCATGAGATGCTCAATTGTTGAGCACGAGGAGGAGTCAAATTTGACAGCTCTTTTGCCACACTATCGCGAACAACAGCAATGTTTTCTCCAAAACGAACTGGGCGAGCGTGCACAGGTGTTTCCACATTTCCTACAGACCCGGTTTGCTGAAGTTTGCGAACGATTCTCCCGATTGTGGACACATTTGGTCGATTATGCTAACCAAAAAAATCACGAAGTGCACGAAATGCATTTTGATTTGAACGCATATTTTCGTAAAAGGCTTCAACAATCTTTGTCAAACACTACAGCAAAGATATGTCAAATTATATTGGGAAAAACTTGACGTTAAGGTGAGACTCACAATTAACATTGTGCATTATGGTTGGACCCCCATTTACAAGCAATCCCTAAATAAATTAGTTGAGATGTATATTTGTTAAGTAATTCAATCATAAATTAAAATTTTCTATTATTAAAACTGATTTATGAAGATAAGCAGATAGACTGAGTAAGTATTTTAGCTTAAATATACGTCTCTAAGTGATACTCAATAAGAAACTATTTAAGATCAATTAAATCTACCCAGGGAAATAAATCTGTTCATGCTTTTGAATATAGCCCAATAGCTCTGGATCAAGGAACGTTTTGAAGAAAAATATGGATCTTAGAGTACAAAATTAAGAATTTGGAATGCGAGCTAGGCAAAACCAAAGCTGTTGTAGACGCAATGCCTTCCATTTTTACCGAACGGCAAGTCAGAAAGTTAATCTATCCGGACAATTAAAATTGGAAATCGCCGCGATAATCGAGGACCATTTGTTTGCATGCATGTGGTCCAAGGGCTTATAACCATCCATTATCTCATGATTCGACGCTATAGCAATGGTGCCGCAAAATTAATTTAAGTGAAGGGAATTTGGAGACTTCTATCGATTTCATCCCTAATTTGGAGCCGGAGGATAAATTTGCGTATTAGCGTTCGACGAAATGAATGTAATAGAAACGTACGAATACAGCGAGGTTTCAGATAGGGAGATGATCCCGGTCAATTATGTACAGGTGGTTATGGCCGGAAGATTGCGAAGATCGTGGAAGCAGTCAGTATTCTTTAATTATGATTTCCAAATGACTGCAAAGCTGCTAACATTAATAATTGGTGAACTTCATAAGGTTGGATTCCCAGTCGTTTCTATAGTGTGTAACATGGATCCAACCAACCGTAAGTTGATGATGGTGCTAGGTGTTGCACCAGGTAAGTATACATAAATACATAAAGATCTCAAAAGATATATTAAACTTTTACACTTTTTAGTTTCTACTGCCTGTGAGGACAATTTTTATCATAGTTCATAGTTTCTCTTCGTGATTTGTAGATTCTTCAACATAAAATCTTTTCCAAATTTGACTTTTGGAGTTTTGTCGATCAATATGGTAAAAAATTTAGAAAATAATCATTAATTTACTTTGAAAATAAGTATGATACTCTCTGGTATCAATTAAAATTAATTTATATTCTTTGGTGTTGCTTAGAGAACATTGTTTGGTAACAATTAGGACTAAAATAAATTCTTAAAAGTGGTTTTGGTATTTTAAGTATGGTAAATTCTAAGCCACAATAGTAAGATTTTAAGTTAGTATTTGATTAAAACATGTCTTCTCTTTACAATTTTTTATTCAATGATAATAATCTATTCTTTCAGACAGACCACGCTTTCCACAGTGTATGAAACCATACGAAAAATATGTTACTCTTTTTGACGTACCCCATCTTCTAAAGTGCATAAGGAATCTTTTTTGATTACTGGCTTAATTGCCGAAAATGAGCTTATTAGCACGAAAGCAGTTGGTGATCTTTTAAACAATACATGTTAAAATCAGCGACGAGCACCTTTCTGACAAAGGTGCAGGTTAGTCAATCTTGCTTAGCTGTTGATTTTAAATCCGTAAATGTCTTTTGTAAAATTTACAGGTATGCAAAAGGTAGAACTGGCGACACAGTTGTCTTCCTATACTTCAAAAAACACAATTCATAGGTGTTTTTCTGCTCTTATAAATAAGCCCTTAAAGCACTGAAAATCTAGTGCAAGTTGTAAATGAATGTTTCGACGTTCATAACTCATCCTTAAGTGCATTTACTTACCCTGGAAAGGTAAATATAGATTCAGTCATTAATTTAAAATATTGTTACGAAAGTCAAGCTTGGGAATTACTGTCGTTTGCTACATCGCTAAAATAAATAAACAAAAGCTGCAAGAACAACTTTATGTGCTGTTTACAAATAACCAAATCCACAACAACAAACATACGCAGAAATAAAGTGAATAAAAATAGAGCGGCAACAACAAAAATTAACAGCAAATAAAATAAGTAACAGGCAATAAAGAAGAATGAAAGAAGTAGATGTTTACATTCGCACGGCTACATAAGAACTAAAAAGAAAATAAAAGAATGAAATGGAATCTACCTGAAATATTGAGAGGTTCGAGAGCTTTCGATGTGTTGTTTACTCAGCCATATAAAAAGCACATTCATGCGAAAACTATCATTTTATTTGGTGTAAACTCTGTGAACGTGTTTTTGGTTTGAAGAGAGTTTGTTGGTTTGAACTATGTGTGAAGAGTTTATAATGAGAAAGCTCGTGAAGCTAGTAGTGAAGTAAAAACCAGTTTAGTTGGAGCAAACTGTGTAAAGAGAGTTAAGTGTGGATTACCTCTGGTTGAAAAGGTTGTGATCGAAAGTAAGGTGTAACAACGATCGGATTGGAAGATCTTTAGGAAGAAAGATCTGTCGAGTAATTAATGCTGTTTACAAAGTTGTGAATAGACGGAGTAGTTACGAATTGAAATTGTTATTGCTTGTGAAAAGGTTACAAGCAGTGGAACACAAGACCGTTAATAAAGGATAATAATTAAAACCAACCACAGAATTTATTTTATATTACGTGCAATCTACGGACTCATAAATACACGTTTTAAAAGGGTAAAAACGTTGCAATATTAATTAAGTCTGTTTTTTAGAGGAACCACTTGGAATTGCCATTGATGCAAAAATAAATACTTGAAGTGTGATGAATAGCCTTATGTCTTCGCCAGTGATACTAAACAAAAAAGGCTTAGAACATTTCCAGAAAGGCATTTTATTAAGCAGTGCATTGGTAATGCCTCACAAATATGTTTGCGAAAGAAATAAAATGAAATACGTTTGTGCCTCCCACTTAAATCAAATCATTTTGGAGCACTTTTCCGGAGCCATCCGAAGTAAAGGTGGGCTTTATGACCACCCTACTCCAAACCAATTTTAATATCGGCTACGTAAAGACATTTTGGATATGCAAAAAATATTTTTGCATTCTGTTCATTCTAATAACATATGGTACTTTTTTTTAGCAAGAAATACAAACCAGCTGTGTGGTAAAGCCAACGTTGGTCAAATCATACAGAATAGTTCAATACAACAGACTGCAATGGCATAATCTTGGAGATTGGAGCTAAGATCGATAAGGCTGTAGAGCTACCGCGAGAGAACGATGATGAACAACGTGAAAACTTTATCTGTCTGTCTGTCCTTATACTCCCGCCGTCTTACTCATAAACGTAGTAATTGCAGTCTGCTACGATCACCGAGTTTTAGCAGCTCATAAAACACAATGCCGTCTTGGTTCCAATAAGAGTGCAAAATTGCATTATAAATACTAAAACAACGTAATTGCACTAACAAACAAAAAATATTGTTGAAATGAACGAAATTTGGAAGCAGTTATAAAACCCAATAAAACCCGGAGGGTTGGATTTGTTTTTTTGTAAACTCGGGTTTTTGCTAACCATGCCAATAGTGGCATTTTCTCATAACAAAAGACAAAGATGTAGTAAAAAATTAAAAAGGTATGCGTCTGCTAGACGTATGTTATCTTTCTGAGGTTAAGCCGGTAATTGCTTGAATGCATTAATTTTTAAAATAGTCCTTTTTAGGACTACCGAATTGTTTAAAAAAGAGGTACGTTTTTAGAAAACAGTTATTTCTTATATTAAGTAATGATCTTAAACATAAATTAAAAGTATTGTTACTTCTTTGAAACAAAAACATTTTTTCCATTTTATTCCTTAACCCGAACAAATGTTAATATGGTACCTAGCAGTCCGATACTTCTATTTAATCACTGGTTGCAGAAGCTTTTAATTACAATTAATAAATATTGCCTTGTAAAAAAATATAAAAACAAAAGTAAAATTAAGCTACAAATTTACATAAACATAAATTTTTGTTTATCTTGAGATCGGTAGTAGTAGAATTTCTTAAAATTGGTTCAGACAACGTCGTGAACTAGACATGGCGAACTTATATTTAAAGCGAATAAGAATTGTGTACAGTGCTGCTACAAATGAACGTAAAAAAGATTGCATTAATGAAATGTTAGCATGCAATAAGAATCTAACTGAACTATTCATTTGGTGGAAGATCACGTTCCTGTTCATTCTTATTGACTATTTGCGACGATAAATCATGAACCACCTAAAACCAATATGTTGCGCAAAAGCTCGTGATGTGTATACGAAGGGTATGCCTTTGTCGAATCTATGACCGCCTCGAGTGTATTCACTTCTTGTATAGCCACATCAGAAGGATTACATAACAATTCTGGCAGAGTAAGTCGTTTACTACACGGTCTTGATGATCCGAATCATCTACTAAAAAATTCTGATTGTTTTTTTCTTATATAGTCTCTTTTCAAGGTAGTAAAATCATGCAAAACATAATCCACCACAATTTCGTTACGTTTCTTGATATCCGTATGCACTTTTATGTCTTCGTTAATAACGTGTGAAACAAAACAGACATTGAGATGGAGATAAGAAATAATTCTTTCACATGATTTGTCAGCACCTTACCACCCACTACTATACGTCGTGTGCTTTAGGTAACACGTTTGCCTGTTACAAAATGTATAATATGGGTAAAAGTGTAACGTCTTCAGCAATACAGTTTATAATCGGCATGGAAGTGTCCTCACTTTCAACATAATAATTATAGGCCGTCAATTTAGCTGTAACGCTTTTGTGTACACCAGCACAATGAAATTCTTGAAATAGAATCTCCATCATGGCTTCTTGTACGTTGGCAAAGTTTAACTGAGGTTATTATAATTATTTTAAATATTTTTTATTACTATATATCGTTTTTTTAACCCATTAATGGCCAACTAAAACTACAAGTAAAAATTGGAAAATTTAATAATTTGTATATTACAAGTAAAGTAAAATTTAAAAAAATTGGATGATATTTTATAAATAATTTAATAAATTAAAGAAAAAAAATACTTAAAATATATTTAAAATTATACATTTTTAACGACTACACCTTTCACTTCTAAAGAACATAATATTTTATTAATTATTTCCAAAAAATTTTTATAATTTCTTAAAAATTAGGGGTTCCCAAATTGCCACGGCTGCTTAGAATTTGTTAACTAAAAATTAAAATTTTTTCCTAGTTGAATTTTTTGCTTTTTTTGTTTATTTATATTGCCTTATAAAGGGTCCGCCATCTAACGTTTTTTTTTCAACTAGTGCTTATTTCGTGAATGGTAACACTTATCTCATGTCTGATTTGACAGATAATTAGTTTTATCCTTCCGCTGAACGAATATGGTTGTGTATACGCTTGAACAACGCTGGGAATCTGGGCCTGTGATCGACTTACAGAAGATGCTGATTTTTCCAAAAAAATCATCTTTTCAGATGAAGCTCATTTTGATCTTGGCGTGTATGTAAACAAGCAAAATTGTCGCATTAGGGGCACAGAAAACCTGCACGCATACATTGAAAAGCCGATACACCCAAGACGAGTCACTGTTTGGTGCGGATTTTGGTACAGAGGCATAATTGGGCCATTTTTCTTCGAAAATGAGCAAGGAGTGGCCGTTACAGTCAATGGTGATCGTTATCCGGCCATGTTGAACGAATTTTTGTTCACAAAAATTGAAGAGGAGGATATTAGCAACATTTGGTTTCAACAGAACGGCGCTACGTGCCACACAGCCGAAGGTACAGTCGATGTTTTGCGCCATGTTTTTGAAGATCGCATTATCAGCCGCAGAGCTGATGTCGTTTGGCCACCTCGGAGCAGCGATTTGACACCGTTGGACTATTATTTGTGGGGTGCCGTCAAAGATAAGTGTTACGTCAACAAGGCAGAGTTAATTGTCGCTTCAAAGTACAATATTCTTGAAGCATTGGTGAAATACAGCTGCACACAATCGATAGTGTGCTTAAAAATTGGATCGATCGTGTAGGCTACTACTGGCCAGCCGTGGCAGCCATTTGAATGAAATTATTTTCCATTATTAACCGGAAGGATTGTACTTTCAAATAAAAAAAGAAATTTAAGAAAATATTCAGTAGTTTCTTCTTTATAGCATTTTCAAAAAAAAAAAAAAAATATTTGGCGGACCCTTTATAATTTTACCATGATATAGTAATTAAATGAAGAAAAATTAAAAATTAACAATTTTATTTATAAATTATGCGAATAAAAAAATAGTTCGAATTGAGGGGAAGTTGGCTTCAATGACGTATAGAATTGATAAAGAAATGTTGCTCAGAAATAGCCCAATTATATTTTATAGCATTTATTCTGTTTCCTCTTGTCGATCTTGAGAATTGTGTTTTCTGATATAGATAGAGTGGCTGCAGATTATATACGATTTTATGTAGAAAAAGTAATGCTTCTGTTTGCTGAGAAATTATACATTTCGAGGCCACTTACCATAAGTCTAGCTTCCATAAACTTTTTCTTCTTAATGTGCGACTTGAAACAGAAGAATAAATTCATTTTGAGGCTATTTGATGACTTGAAGAGCTGGCTATCGATAGTTTTACAGCTCTAATGCTTCTGGCACTTTTAATAAGAAATACATCTCTAGCTATACTGTTATATGTTACATTCAACCTTCGAAAAGAGTTGGCCATATTTGTAGTTGTTTTCACTATTAGCATTAGAATACGAGTAGGTGAGAAATGTAGCAAAATTCAGTGATTTCGAAGTATATCGAAAGTATTTTCACAGTTAATTTTAAGAAGGTAAGACCCATTTAACTCCCTGTTCAAGATAACACAAAGATTCTTAGCGGAATTGACAAAGTTAATATTCTTTCCATCAATATTAATTAGTGGTAAATTTGAAATTGAAATTCTTCTGGTCCAACAACTAAAGCAGCAGACTTGTTGAGGCTAACGCATAACCTACAGTTAAAATCTAACTGTACATCATCATCACCGGCATTTGTATTTGACAATGCTATACTTGCAATGGAAGATCATTAGAATAAATAAAATATAACAATGGACACACCTCCTGGTATTGAGCAGCTTTTAGAAATATTCAATTTGTGTTTCGTTTACCAATTTGGCATCGAATTTCCTCGGTTACGTTAACCATTGCGCTAAGACAGCTATGTTTGGGTCTGAGTCCAGATTGCTTTTAGGTTAACAACGAATTATCAAATACCTTTGATAAGTACGTCAATATAGCAATAGATCGAAAACTTTTGTTCGATTTTAAAATCGGTACAATGTTTGCATATGGTTGTGGTGATAATCGCATTAAAAAAATTGGTAAGTTAGCGTATAAGGAATGCATTCCATCATAACCCACAGCAATGAATTCATAATCAAGAAATTATTTTAAAACTTTCTCTTGTGTAAAATGCAGGTACATATTTTAATTCTCGTGCTTGTTTCCGCCTCAATATATAACTCTCATAAAAATTGGTATAAAGATAATGGACACAAAGACCTCGAGTTGAGGCAACTCTCGGTCTGCGATAAGAGGGTGCTAAGTTCTTCGTAGGTAAGTAAGCGGTTCTTCATTAAAGGCTTCAAATGGTGCTTTGGTGCCTTAACACCAGCTTCCCAGAGTCCGCCAAAGTGAGGAGAAGCGGGAGGTATAAAATGCCAGGTTGTTCCTTGATTGATTAGATTTTCCATACGATGTTCGGGAAGAGATGATTTATTACGTTGGTATAAAACTTGCAGTTCTTTATTTCCACCTATAAAATTTGTACCGCGGTCCGAGTATAAGTCAGTACATGTACCTCTACGTGCCGTAAAATGACGAAAAGCCGCTAAAAATGAGTCAACGAGCTTGTTACTGCTTCCAAATGAACTGCTTTCGTGCACATGCAAATGAAAAGGCAGATGTACCCCTTTGTAGTAGAAGATGTCCTAGAAAAGGTTTTAATATTTATTGGTCCAGTATAATCTAATCCACTATGTTTAAATGCTCTGGCAGGTTGCAGACGCACAGCAAACTGCACACTGCCGTTGAACGCGTTTTGCTAAATTTCGTGCTGAATTGATCCAATATGAACGGGAAACATACGACTGCATGATTTGTAAACTACCATGAAGAGTTTTAATGTGAGTATTGCTATTAGAAATCGTATGCCCTTTTTCTAGTGTACTGATTTCCTCTGGTTGTGATACTCTTTGAATCAGTTTAATAAGTAGTTGTAACGCCTCTTTAATCTCGTATGATTTAAGAAACCCAAACTTTCGATTAGTATTATTTTTAGTATTATTTTAGTACAAGTACATCTAAATACTATTCTTAATTTTTATTCTTAAATTGAACTTAATTTTAGCTACTAAATTGGCCATTAATGTTGCTGCAGCAAGTTTTAACCGCGGGATTGTTTCACCCTTCAAATGAACTACTTTTGTTTTGGCTTGCAATAAGATAAATTAGAAGATTCTGTTGTTACTCAAGCGTATACTACTGCCGCATCTGTTGATTTTGAAGCATCGCTGAAAGCATGCAGTTCAATTGTTGAATGATTAGTCCTGTAACCAATCCATCTTGGAATTTTTACATTTTCAAGTAGTGCGGGTCCATTGGTAAAGTGTCGTTCCAATGTAATTTTAGTTTCAAATGTTTTTAAAAAATAGTTTTGCAATAATCGTAGTAGGTGATAGCCATCCTAACGGATCGAAAAGTTTGGATGCTTCTGAAAGTAAAATTGACTTAGTTATAGAATCAGAAAATATAAAGTTGTAGAGAAGTAAAAATAGTCATGGATTGTATTCCAGCTTATGCTCAATGCTCTCGACATAGCTGGCTGATAAATAAAAAATCTGCCGTAATTCCGCGATCTTCTTCTGTGATATTTTTCACTAGCTCAGACGAATTAGAAGTCCATTTCCTTGAATTAAATCTGCCTGCCTTCACCAAATTAGAAAGATCCTTTTGTAACTTGATTGCTTGTGGCTGAGTATCAGTTCCGGTTATGACGTAATCGACGTAAATATCAGTGTTTGACTTGCTTCAGGATAGTTTTGCTCCTTATCTACTGCTAGTTGCTGCAACACTCTACCGTAGATAACTGTTCGAAGAGCATAAATACAGATTTTCCATGTAGAATATCGAAATTGAATACATTGGAAGTGTTGAAGTTCAGAGGTAACATTAATTTGCCTAAACATTTCCTCCAATTATGATAATTGTGGGTAAATCATTTTGTAGTGCCCGTCCTGCTGACATCTCTTTGTTTAATGACGGTTGAGGAGGCCTGCGACTAGTATCATGAAACACCACTCTTAATTTTGTAGTTTCTCTAATTACGTTATGATGAGGAAGAAAGTAAGTGTTTTGAGGTATAGAATGTGGGTACTCTCCAAGATTAATCATATGTTGAAGAGTCATATTCCGTCATAAACTGCCTATATTTTTCAGCAAAATTCCGGCTACTTTTCAAAGCTTAATTCTAATTGCTTCAACCTTTTCATGGCAATGTAATCTGTATGTGAAAATTTTGGTAGTTCTTTACCCTTAAGTAATTCTACTAAGGGTAATTATTAAATTATCCAACCGAAACGGATTTCTTGGAGAAGGATACTATTTTTAAGATTTCTCATGCCTGACAAGAGCAAATTACCATAAACATCATTACCAAGCAGTAAATTAATACATTGATTAGAAAGGAATTCTGGATCTGCAAGGAAGAATTCTGAAAGATCTGGTATTGTTTCAGTACTTATGCTGTTAGGGACATATGTCGTAACACGAGGCACTATCAGAGCTGAAACGGGTAGTTTAAATTCTTTTTCGTACCTTGAACTTACTATAAAACTTATCGATTTTTTAACGATACACGCTTTACTTCCTCCGATACCATTCGCGTTTTGCTTTTAGGTAGAGGCAATAACTGAGAAAGTTCTTCTGAAATAAAGGAGAGCTTAGAACCTTGATCTATTAAGGTTTTAACACAATGTTTGTTGCCTAAAGTTTCAATTATAACTTTTGCGGTGGGCAGCAAGGCTGGCTTAAAAAATAAATAAAAAAAAAAATTCATTATGAAGAATGGTGTGGTGAGGTTCATTGCAAATATGTCATTTGGTAGTTAACTTGCATGAGGTTTGTATATGTCCACTATTTAGACAATTTCTACAAAGGTGATGCTGCTGTATAAATTTCTTCTTATCCATTGAATTACGTTTTTGGCAACAAGGACAGTTATCACATACAATTGTACTTGTATGAACTCTAACAGCCCTTGTGGGTTTTTTACAATTACTTTTATCGTCATATATATATTTGATGTAACAGCTTATTCTTCTAACGATTCGAGTGTACGAAATGTCGTTTCCAAAAAGATAAGCATGTTAGATATAGCTGGAATCGCTGTACTAGCTTTAAATGATTGCTCCCACTCTTTACGTGTCTGAATTTCAAGTTTTTAGTCGTAATGTCAATGTTCAATGATATAAGCTGTGATAAACATGTACGAGTGGTGTCTGGCCGGTCTTTAATAATTTTAAAGGTACTACCAGAACGTGGCATGGAAAATAAGCGTTTCAGTATTTGTTCAACTAATTTCCGTTTATTGTAAAACCGCTTCTCAAACGCATCCCATGCTAATTCATAGCTGGATTCCGTTGCTGGATATTCATTTACCATAGTAAGTGGAGTACTAGTACACGAGCTCTTTAAATAAAAATATTTTTGAACCTTCGTTAGTAAGTTATTTTCATAGACGAGTGTTTTGAACATATCACATATACTCTCTTGAAAATATTGGCAACTCTATCTTCGGAAGTCTGGCGCTAGCTTCTAATGATTCGTTGCGACTATTAGCTGTAAGAGTACTTGTTTGGGCTGATGATAGCTGTGGCAAATCAAAGTCAAAAAGTAAGTCAAGTAAATTAGTTTTAAGAGATATATAGCAATCATAACACTTATAGAAGGTATCAGTAGTAAAATAAGGCATGTCCTTTTCAGCGATTCAGTTTTCAGGTAAAATCTCGTTGAGTTGCTGGTGACCATCCTTGAAAGTTTTAAAGTTGCTTTCTAGATCTTCAGCGATAGTCTGCACATATCCTCTTGTTAAGGTATCTTTAGGCTTAGAATCAAAGCTCGTTCCAAGGCGCTCGTTGTGGGCATAGATTCTCTTTTGGTCTACAATTGGCTGCACTGTTGACGTCATCTTTCAAGAATTTAGCTCGAAATCTGTTGACTATGATGACAAACGTAAAACGTAACTAAACCGAAGGCTCGACGCTTGTATTTCCATAAATTTTAGTTAATTTGAAGGAATATAATAAATCCCGGGTTTCGGCACCAGTTTAAATGTAGGAGAATTTACTTTGCTTTAGTTAATTAGACTTAAAAAAACACTGTTTAATTTAGTTTTTACTTTTATTTATTGCCTTCTCGCTTATAGTGTTAATGAACAACTAAATTCTTTAATTTACTTTAAGTATAATCAAACATAGCAAACAATTTAACATCTTTCGATTTTCTACCTGATTATATGATTTAGTGAACTTGATCATCAAAATATGTTCTCTTCTACTTGTTAGGTAAGCAAATGGCAATTTGTATAAATACAGTTAGGTTAGTATAATTTAAATTTAATAGCAATATGTAAATAGCAAATAGTACAAAAATAGAGAAAATGTAATAATTAAGTTTTTGTAATTATTCTTTTTAATGTAGGGTTTTCTCATAAAGTTTTTTGCTTGGAAAAAATACCAAACAGTGATATTTTCCTATATTTTGTGTGTCACCCTATCAATTTGGCAACACTGAATTAACGGATATGAAAATATAAGATGATCGATATTTCCGGCACCTTCCAAACTGTAGGCAATTAGGTATATAAAGAGGCTGCTTTGCCTACAAGTGAGTGTTGTATAAGCGAATATTAATTTAGTTGTTGTATTAAGATAAACTGTATAAACGTTATAGTCTATTAAATAAATAAAACTGTAACAAAAACAAAGTGGTTTAATTTTATTTTAACGCAATTTAGACGAACTCAACCCTTTTAAAATAGGTAAAACATAACAATATATATGTATGTGTATATTTGAAAACTGATGGTTCATCCTGTAAACGGGAATTATTTGATTAACAATATTTTAAATTATCGTCGTTCTAGAGCTATGTGAATAATACAAAAGGCTTTTGGAAATTAGTCTGCACAGACCAATTAAGCTTGAACCATTAAAGGCAAGGCAAGAGATACTTGCATGCTGTGTGCTAAACAATTACTTAATACTTCAACACAAACCTAGTTGACCACTATACTGCTGACGGCACACAAATAAATCTCCAAAGACACCGTTCTTACACTGCAAATGACACATCAGTGATAAGAGATCAGTTTTCGCAGTATTTTTTAAAAGAAGGTAAGTTTCCAATACAAACATCTATAACTATGTTTCGGCGTAATCACACTCTCAGCTACATTATTGCACTGTTGTACATTGTTATAAATAAGACAGTCAACGTAACCCGGTGATCCTCATATAATCTTGTATATAAAAATGAATGTGTGTTTGTATGTTTGCTTGTTTCTGCCTTACCGACAGCTAAACGGCTCAACCGATTTCCCTGAAATTTTTACGGTAGTTTATAGGCTATATAAATTTCAACAGCTCGGTGCCACGCCCATACAAAGTGTATATTTATTTGTCTATATCTTTAAAATGGTAACAACAGAATTCTCTAAATTTGACCCGAATAGATTCACAGTCAGTGCAAAAACTGGGCAGGATTAGACAAATGGGCGAGATACCTCCAATACAAAGTAAATATTGATTTTAGTATATCTTAAGAACGGTTACAAGCAAATTTTCAGAATTTGGTCTGATGGACTTCATAATCAATACAAATTATCAGGCAGAAAGTGGCCGAAATTGGACGAGTGAGCGTGGTACCTCCCATACGAACTAAATATTGATTTTATTATATCTTGAAAACGCTCGAAGCAAAAGCTTCTGACTTTGTAGTCAATACGAATCATGAGGGAAAAATTGGACAAGTGGGCGTGGTACCTCCCATATAAAGTAAATGTTGATTTTGTTATACAAAAAAAAAAACTGCTTAAAGCTAAAGTTTTAGTATTTGGTTTGAATTACTTCATAGTCAATGCAAATCATCATTAAAAAGTAGGCGGAGTTGAACAAGTATTGATTTAGTTTTATCTTTTGAACGGTTTTGGATAAAGTTTCAGTACTTGACACAAGTAGCTTTATGTTCAGAACAATTTTCAGTCAAAAGTAGACGCAATTGGATAAATAGTCGTGATACGTCCCATACAAAGTAAATATTGATTTTTGAACGGTAATAGTATAAGTTTATTAATGAGGTTCAAATAAAGTCGTGTACAATACAGATTATCAGCCAGTAACTGGGTAAAATAGATAAGTGTGTGTGCGCCTTCCATTCATACTAAATATTGAGTATCGTATATGTGGAGAACGGCAACAATTAAAGCAGCGTTATATATCCACATAAGCCAAAAAGTGGGTATTCCAGAAAACACACTGGATAAAAGCAATTTATGTATATACATATGTATCTTATATACACAAAAGAATATGTGTTTGCTTGAAGACTATATCCCAAATATTTTGATTTGGACCGGAAGTAGACAAAAGATGGACAAAAGGTAAAAAATGTAACTAAAATTAGGATAATAATTAAGTAGTGGTAGCGAAGCACGCCGAGTGTTAGCTAGTAATAAATTTAAATAATTCTTGAATTCATTTATCTGCATATTATAAAAACAACAATTTATTTCAAAATGAAAAAAAGAAATACAATTGAATACAAACATTTTTAAATAGAGCAAAACAAGAGGTAAACAAAATAAAAAATATAAGGCGATTAAAACAAGATCTCAAAAATGTTTTTATAAATAAAAGTAGAAAAATGAAACAAATGATTCTCAATGTAATATTAGCTGCCCTTCTAAACATTAAAAAAATTTAATGTTTTCAGGTCACTTATCAAGTAATTTGCAAGCGTATTGTTTGGATCAGAAGCGCTTTTCTTTTGCTTCTGTATAGCACTAATAACCTCACGCGTGGTCTCAGCTGTCTATCTGACTACTAACTTGATGGGAGCAATTAGTTATTTTCATTTTCTGTGGCTATGGATTGTTTGTCCGTCTCTAACGTCTTTCCTGCTACAGCTATGTGAATAAACATAAATATATTAAGTCTTTTAAAAACAGTGCAAAGTAGTAATTAATTTACTTACACAGTAAGAACAATGTTAGATACAGTCTGCTGTATCTTTTTGTCCTCAGCACGTCCTACAAAACTCATACTATTGTAGTACCTTCATTTAGAATTAATTTTGTCTTTACACTGCCAGTATATCCTCTGAATTGAATTCGGAGATAGGTCTATTTGGCGTTTAGATCTTCCACCGTATACTTTTGTTCAAAATGCTTGGCAATATTTCTTCATGCGCAGGCGCGCATTGTGTTATTAAGGTAACCTTCATCCGAAGTATCCCACAAACACTTCTCTGTTTCGACATGCGCCTTCCTCGTTCCACTCCCTTTTTCCTCTGCTTTTTTTGCTTTTCAACAGTTTCCAATATCTAAGGAATTTATGTAAAATCAATGTATGTACATGTACATAGATTCTCCCATGGGAATATTTTAGGAGGTTTCGACTGCGCATACGATATCTGTCTTCTCACGCACAGTTTCGAACATATGAGAATATAAACAAGCCTAATACGCTAATTCAAAATGCTAAAAGTGTTTGATTTAAAATGTATTTCTAGAGAACAGAGCTCATGCACATATAGACGGGAAATAGGACGCTTCTAACCCTGCAACACGACAACGGAAACTTAACAATGCAGGACGTCGATAAATTCTGTTATCTTGGCAGTACGATCATGAAAGACGGCGGAGCCGATATACATTGCAGAAGTAATAAAGCCCGACATGCATTCTACAAACTAAGAAAAATTTGGTAGCCACATAATATTTCACAACACACAAAACTACGAGTTTTCAACACAAGCGTAAAGAATTAACTTCTGTACGGATGCGGGACGCGGAAAGCAACAAACACAATTTCTAGAAAGCTGTGCACCTTCGCCAATCGGTGTCTTAGCAGAATATGTGGCATACACTGACCTAATCAATGACGATTTATATGCTCTAACGGAATGTAAACAAATTCATCGTGAGATAAAAGAAAGAATATGAAGATGGATCGGCCATACGCTTCGAAAAGAGAATACAAACATTACAAAAATGGCGCTGCAATGGAATTAGCAAGGCTGCATTAGAAGAGGAAGACCTAGAATAACATGGAAAAGAACAGTACAGAATGAGTCGCAACAGTTTTGGCAACAGTTAAAAACACTCGCCGCCAACCGAAATCGGTGAAAGGAGTTTGTTGCTGCATTATGCGACCAACTAGTTTCACTTGTTATTAAATATTATATACATATTTGATTGAAACTCTACGTCAAGGAAATAATAATTATAAGTTAAATATGATTTCTGGCATATGACCGCCACGGCTGGCTCTGACGTAATCTAATCTGGAGATCCAATTTTCGATGATTTCTTTCAACAATTGTGGCCGTATGTCGGCAATAACGCGGGTAATGTTATCCTCCAAGTGATCAATCGTTTCGGGTTTATCGGCGTAGACTAGTGACTTATCCCCACAGCAAAAAGGCTAGTGCCGTTATATTGCACGTACTTGGAGGCCAATTCGCGGGACCGAAACGTGAATTTATGCGGTTACCAAACATTTCCTTCAATAAATCAATTGTGGCAGGACCTGTGAGAAATGTTGCGCCGTCTTGTTGAAACCACAGCTCCTGCACTGTTCAATTGATGAACGAAAAAGTTAGTAATCATAGCTCTATAGAGGTCACTCTTGACCTTAACGTTCTGACTAGCATCGTTCTAAAAGAAGTACGGACCAATGACCAAGGAGCAAAGCTTCATCGCTAAACAAAATTCGCTCATGAAAATCGGGATCAACGGATACCTTTTTTTTGGGCGTAATTTGGAAGCGTTGTTCTGGCGTTAGTCTATTCATGTTGAAGTGCCAAACCAAACTAAACATAGAGCATTTGACAGCTGACAAAATGGCCGCCAGTTAAAAAAGTGTTGCCAACTTAGAGTTTTATACCACTTTTTAAAGGTTTTTAAAAGTTAATGAAGGTTTTTATAAGTTAATGAATTTATTTTACACAACTACCTCTACATTTTGAATCAAAATATCGGCCTCAGAAAAACTTTTTTACTCAAAAAAAAAAAAAAAAAATATATATATATATATATATATATATATATATATATATATATATATATATATATATATATATATATATATATGACCAATCTAATTGGTCAGCCATCTTAAAACGTTGGCTACGTCATATTGATGGATTTTATTTGCTTTGATCTCCATTAAACGATTGCAAACCTATGATTGCATAGAACGTAGAAACAATGTTCTATCATATCGCACGCAACTCAAAATTTGTAAATATTAAGGAGAGGCAAGAAACTGTTTCTAATAAAATAGTTATATAATCAAATTCAATTTCAATTTAGTTGATTTTTTCCATTGAGTGATGGGTATTACACGAAATTATGCCTCTTTAACTGGAAATATGCTGTAATTAACTTAACACTATTTTCACAACACACAAATAATATTATTTAGATGAAAGAAAACTACTCAATTACTCATAATCTTAAGCTACTGTCACATTTGTCATATATTAAAAAAAAAGAAAACGTAACCACTCTATAATAGAAACTTTTTATGGAAACATTTCCTTTTTTGTCAGCGTTTCTTCAGAAATTATTTAAAACCAAATAATACGAGTAGTATCAAAAATTATTTAGATTTTAAAATTATTTAATTTAACAAAGTAAATAAAAAATAAAATTTCTATAAAGCAGTGGTCACTTTTTGTTTCAAGTATGTGACAAATTTAACCGTAGCTTTACTGTCACAACTAAACACAGTACTCTTTAGTTGATGATGTAGAAGTATTACTTGTGTACCCAAAAACAGATAAAGGGTAGGCCTAATATATATTTTTTTTAATGCTATAAAAAACTACTGAATATTTTCTCAAATTTCTTTTTTTATTTGAAAGTACAATCCTTCCGGTTAATAATGAAAAATAATTTCATTCAAATGGCTGCCTCGGCTCGCTATGCAGTAGCCTACACGGTCGGTCCAATTTTCAAGCACATTATAGATTGTGTGCAGTTGTATTTCACCAATGGCTTCACGAATATTGTCCTTTAAAGTGTCAATTGTCTCTCGTTTGTTGGCGTAACACTTATCTTTGACAGCACCCCACAAATAATAGTCCAACGGTGTCAAATCGCAGCTCCGAGGTGGCCAAACGATATCGGCTCTGCGGCTGATAATGCGATCTTCAAAAACAGCGCGAAAAACATCGAGTGTAGCTTCGGATGTGTGGCACGCAGCGCTGACTTGTTGAAACCAAATATTGCTAATATCCTCATCTTCAATTTTTATGAACAAAAATTCGTTCAACATGACCCGACAACGATCGCTATTGACTGTAATGGCCACTCCTTGCTTATTGTAGAAGAAAAATGGCCCAATTATGCCTCTGGGCCAAAATCCGCACAAAACAGTGACTCGTCTTGGGTGTATCGACTTTTCAATGTATGTGTGCGAGTTTTCTGTGCCCCAAATGCGACAATTTTGCTTGTTTATATACCCGCCAAGATCAAAATGAGCTTCATCGGAAACGATGATTTTTTTGGCAAAATCATTACCATGATTTTGAAAGTAATGTCGCAATATTTCCAAGCGTTGTTCAAGCGTATACACAAGCATATTCGTTCAGCGGAAGGATGAAACTAATTATATGTCAAATTAGGCATGAGCTAAGTGTTACCATTCACGAAATAAGCACTAGTTGAAAAAAAAACATTAGATGGCGGACCCTATATAACAGTATTTTCTCAGAAGGAGAAGATGGAAGACGATGGTGTAAATGAAATTTTCGTGGTTGTTAGATATTTGATTTGCGAATTGATTATAAAAAAACGATTGTGATAAATTTTATGTTGGGATTATTCATAATTTAGTTTGCGAATATAAGGTTGAAAATGACTACATTATTAAAACTTGCAAGCAAATAAATATTAATGTATTAATAATTATCCCTGTTCTGCATTTCCTTCACCTTCATGCGTTAGTTACCCAACGATCAAAAAATTTAACTGAATAATAAGAAATAGAAGAAGAAGATAAGAATTTCTAAATCAGTGATTAAATAATTAATAAAATAAATACATTAGTTAAATACAGAAAGACAAAAACAAAATTCAGAACATGAGTAAGAGTTATTTGCGGCCGAACTATTCCAGAGTAAAGAAATCCGTCGAGCAGGAGGTGATATATTCAAATTGTATACATCATTGTAGCATACAAGTAAAATTTCTTTGTTTCAAATTCAAGAAGAAATGAAATCAGTAGCAGTGGCATTATTATTGGAAGTGAGGAACAACATGCTTGCATAGCGAAAACTGAGAGGCAATTGAGATGAGCGAACAGATGTAAGATACTTTTTTTTTTTGAAAGCTTTAGTTTATAAAGCAATAAATTTATTTTTACCGATTTCGTATACACGAGGGCGCTTTTAAGTATGTTTTATCAACCAAGTTGTGGTTGTTTTCAGATTATTTGCAGTAGGAAGTTACCACGGTGATTATAATATTCGGATGCCTTAATCAACAGTGTCTTTATCGCTATTGTCTTTCCCTGACAAAGCTTCCCCTCAGTAGATACAAATTAAAAGAAAATTAAAGACTTAATTTAAAATTACAAACTTTTTCAGCGTAAATAAATATCGAATGAAGCTTCGTTACTTAATTAACCACTTGAAAAAAAAAATTAGCTACAATCGTAATACAAATTGAAAATATAGTATTAAAATAAAGCGAAAAGCAAAATACCAAAGTTGTTAAACGGAAAAAAATTTCTAATCGAATCGAGGAGCTGAATAGTGGCGAATAAAACTGTACCCATACAAATAAAAGATATATACAACGAATTTGTTTCAACAGAACGTCTTCATTTGTTGCACAAAAAATAAGAAATTTCCACTAATAAATTTAAGATGACCAGTGAACTTACATTTTTTCACAAGAAATTATTGTTTAAATGTGAGAATTTATTTGTACTTGCATCTCATTTTAATTCTTAGAATGTAGTTCCATAATTAAATGTTTATTATCCATCTTAAATGATAATCTTTTTCAATTATAATGTAAATGGACACAGAGTTAATTAAGCTCTTAAGAATTAAATTTCATTCGCCAACAATCCAATAATACACATGCATACCACTTTCCTATATAATGTCTACTCGACCATTAACCATCTTTTCCATGAAAAATTAAATTGAAATTAAATTTTGGATTATATATCCACTTGTTGTAAAAGGCTACACATTAACGATGCTGCACAAATTAATTAATAAACGTAACGATGAACATGATATGTACAGAGTACATATAAATAAATATTTAAATTGTACATTAAATACTCGTTTGTTAAATAACTACAGGCCGAATAACCATATGGTTCACTGTTTTTTTTTTCTGCGTTGTTTGGATGGTGATGATGATGGGGCCGTAATAAATTGTTTAAATTTAATACCTTTTAATAGGCCGAATATCATTTTTGGTGGTAATTAAAATTTTAATATCGTTGATAATGTTCCTTCCAGTGTTTTGTGGTTTCATTATTGTCATTAAATATCTCTTATTTTATTAAGCATAGCAGGTATGTATGAAGGTACTCGTATGTATGTTTGAAGCAATTTTTAATATCGGTAAATGATAAATTTCACTACAACAAGTGCTTAGCTAGTATTGGCGGAGGCTGTAACGATGACCATCAATTAAAACAGAATAAGTAAGTATATATTATTAAAATATATTTAGGATGTAAACGTTTAGTTTTAAAAATCACACAGAGAGAAGATTGTGTGGATGACTGTTGAAATCTCACAATTGTAAAAACGAAAAATATTTACTATGTGTCTTCTACTACGTGTCTTCTAACAGGGACTTTCGAACGTTGACAATTGATAACGGCCATATTGTTAAAGCTACATCTGTCAAATTGGTTATCATATATACAGTTTTTTTTTTTTGCCAAATTATTTCGACCGGAACAAAACGAACATATTATAAAATTGTCCTGTCGTGAAGAGTACTCGTAATTTGATAGATAAATGTCCACCACAACCAACGAATGTACGACTACAAAAAATTAAGATCAACAAGCCAAAAATGTGGAATTTTCGATTATACTAATTTATAAGAGATTAAAAATAACCAAAAAAAAAAAAAACTCATTACCAGGAAAACCAGAAATATGCTCCTAAAAAAGTGTATTATGCGAATAAAATATGCAGTGAAAATCCGAATATTTGATCTAAAAATTTAAAAACATGCTCTAAAAAAATTTCTGCTTTGTTAATATGAAAAAAGGTTTGTTTAACAAATCAATGTCCTAACAATACAAATAATTTAAAATTTTTGGCAAAATAAAGCAGAATTTTTTTCATTGGTATGTATTTATTTTTGTAATAAACAACAAAACATTGACTTTAATTTTCAAATGTAAAACGTTGTCGATTACATCTAAGCAAGCTTCTGTATATTAAAATGGTATATTAAAATTGTATGTATGTATATAACGGGTGATTTTTTTGCTACTTTGTTTTTCAGTGTAAAGAAAATTTCGCGAAATGTGGCAATATCATAAACTCTCAGTAAGGTTTGCCATTTTACCATAAATACACCAACAAAGGAACATTAAATTTTATTATTAAAAATCGTGCTGTGAGAAATGTGTTTAGTTCATAACGTCCATTATATGGTCGCCATAATCAAGCTACCGAGCAGACTACTCAAATTGTTGTGATCAAATTTCATATGTTTCAGTTTATTGGATAGTATTCCACCAACCCGTAAGCGAAGAGTGCTTACCTAGGATAATATTAGCCATTGATACTGGCCAAATATCGCGATATGTCAATAAATGGCCATGTCAACAATTTGGCTTCTGTTATCAACTTTTCTTTGTCCAAAATGGAAGAATTTTATTTTGATGGGTTGACATGTGGATAAAAAAGGATACCACTTCACATCACAAGCGATGCTATGAACCTCTTGAGAGGCGAGTTTGCTGAGCCATTAATCTCACTTTTTTGAGCAGTCCTTTGACCATTTGATCCCACTGTACTATGTTTTGTGAAGGTAAGTGGAGTTTCTCGTTTACAGAAACAAGGCAGTCACAAATTCGGCATTGGAAAGAAACAATATTGCGGTAATATGGATGAACCACCTATTGCGAAGTCGTGAGCAACATTTACACGAACAATTTTCAAAAAGCAAATGACAGGCATACATTTATAGCTCCAAATAAATATTTCGTTAACTTTTGCAAAATGTTTTCTATGTTTTTCAATTTGAAAGACCCCCATACGATTAAAAAATCAATGAGAATTTTATTTGTAATTTTTCTTTATATGTGTAATTGAGATGCCGGTGTAAGCATACGCCTATAAAATTCTCTTATGTTTATATAATAAACATAACAAAACAACTTATACATATTATGAGATCTTATAATGCGTTTTTACTGGGGTATCCACTCGTCGTTCAATTAGTCGAAAAATTTTTTGGTCTTTACTTTGGTCGAATAATGAAAATATCCAATTTGGAGTAACAAACAACTCGAACAATGTGTGTCAATTGATCGAGCAACTTTTGTATGTAAAATTTGGGGTGTAAAAGAGCAAATGCTTGTGAATTAAAAGAAAAGAATTAAACATGTATTAAAGAATTAAACATGTATAATATGTGTATATCACTTCTTTTTGTTTTCATTGCACACTTTTCGAGCATAATTTTGTTTGCTTTCTCATCCGCCGTTACTGATATGTTGGACATTTTAGTTAAAGTTTGTAAAATCAACTTAAATTTCGCAAGGTTTCCCAATAGCGATAACTTTTTAAAATATATTTCCAAAACCAAAACAAAAGTGTTTGCAATCAAATCGTGCAATCGATTGTTTAATATTTAAACTGACCAAACTGTACCAAGCGATGATCTTTAAGAAGAAGAAGATGTGGATCTAAACGAAAACAATCTTCTAAACGAGCTCAACAAAACAATACAAAGTATTGAAAATTTTAAAAAATCTATTACAAAAAGTAAAAGAGAAGAGCAGACTTTATTCTGACTTTATTCTTCCTACTTCCAATCCTATCTACTCTTTCGCAAATGACAGCAACATTTGTCATTCATATTATTTTGATCGTAGGCTGAGTCACATGGATGGAGATTGGGGCGAAAGGGATAAATATGAATGACACACTCTCAATCGATCTAGCGAAAATCTCCGAGTGGAGTCGTGCTCGTGCAAGCAGTCTCGATTCTAATGCAAGCAAGACTAAATGTTGTTTTTTAACACTCAGACGCGGTGATGTGTTGTCATCTGTATCCATGGGAAATGTAGATATTGGGGAATTAAAAGTTCTTGATGTTCTGGGCATGAGAATTCACCGTGGCGTTCGTTTGACCGATCACATATTTCATGTGTCAAAAGAAGCATTCAAGCATTAAGACAGTGCAAGAAATACTTCCATCTGATCTTCTTAATACTTACAAAAACTACCATATAACCGACCCAAAATGGTATACAACTCCCATGTATGGGCCAGTGCTTCAAAGTCTATTTTGGAGCTTCTCTATCTCATACAGAAGAGGGCAAAGGGACTTATTAATGAAGGTATGGTAGTCAACTCTATCGATTCGTTAGAGTATCGTCGCAATGTTGTGTATGTCTCATTGTTCTATTGGTACTATAACGGAATGACGAAATAAGGAAATTAATTCCTAATAATCACATATTTTCATGTAGTACTAGTAGTATTTCTTTGTAGTTGATTACTCTATGAATCGCACAACGCATTATAGAGAGAATTCGTTTTTTTGTTGCACCGTTCGTCTGTGGAACGATCTTCTCTCTACAGTTTACCTACCTACCACTTACGACATCCATAAATAAATTCAATTCAAACGTCCATCCTGGATTCTATCCTCCTTGCCGTAAACTATTTTCCTAGTATCAGCACAATACTCGACATGAGTAAGGGCCATCCCCTTAGAAAAGAAAAAAAACAAAACTACGTTTTTAAATAAAAAAGCAAATTAGATTAAATTGTTTGGATAATTACTCGATTAATCGAGCAATTTTAGAAGTTTAAAATCAATTAATTTCTTACTCGAACCAAAAGTAAAAGTTGAATAATTGGCTACTATATTTTTTGCACACATACATACGTATATGCAGTATGTTAGTTATTGTCTTATTGAATTTTAAATACATTTCTTCAGTAGGAATAAAGTTTGCACAATAACTGTTATTTTCTTTTTAAAAAAATCTTTTGTTTTTAAAGTATAACACAGGTTTGAAGTATCAAATTTATTTCTAATTTTATTTTTATTTAACTTAGTTTGAGAAAATATTCACTCTCTTTATACATATGAACCAATAAAACATTCAGACAACATTGCCCTACCAAAACATTGTCCTTGAAATTTGAAATTGTCGTTAGTCAAAATTAACTATTAATGAAATAAATTTCCAAATAAATACATAAATTTACCTAAACTACATAGATGTTAAAAATCTTTTTTTAGGAAATAAGCTTGAAAACTTCTCTGCAACTTCAAAAACTAGCGAAACGAGATAAACATTGCAATATGACAACTGATATAATGGGGACATATTGAATGAAGATAATATTTTAAAACTAAATGTATCTTTTTTAAAACTAAGATCATTTGTTAGATTTTGGCATATAAATTCTACTACATTAAATACCTTGTTTTTGCATAATCTCTTTTGGCTTAGTTTTAATATTGTTTACAGTTTTTATGCACGTGAAACTGAAGTCTGCAATAACAAAAATCAGCTTACTTTTTATATTTACATACATTTTTAAGTTCATTTATTGTCATTTACGCACTTTTAAATGCACTAAAAACTTCTAAGATTTTTTCACAATTGTCAGCGTAGTAAGTGATGCCTCAAGACAAGTTCCCTAGCGAGTTATAACTGATTCGAACGGCAAAACAATTCTTTAAACATTTCAACTCTATTTGAAGCTTTGAAGGACACTTTCTTTACATTTGCAATAGCCTTGTTTCCATTTTCGTGTTGACCTCCAGCACTTTCGCATGTAACGTGTGTTAGTTTAGGGTCAAACACGTTAATGACTTTGGCAGCTTTTGTTATATACGGAGTAGCGCCTGTCACAAAAAGCAAAATCAAATTTAAGTTTACGTTCAATAACTTTAACGAATCGGCAAAAAGTTGTTCAACTGTAAAGTGATTGGTTTTGTTGAATTAAGAATTTTAGTCTGATGCTTCTTTGTCACAATGTAGAATAGGATAGAGTAGAATAAGGTATGTTTTATAAAATGAATTTGAATGAAATTGGAATAGATTAAAACATCACATTGCTATAATTTTCAAATTTGTTAAGATTTTTATATATTTTTTTTTTGTTTGTTAATTTGTTTAAGATAATTTCTTTGATTATTAGAATTTTAAAATATTTGGCGAAACTAAAATTTATTTGCCTTTGAACTTTTACTTTATTTTAATTTCACTCGTATTCGGCTCACTTGTTAAGCGGTAATAAACTCAGTTGAGATCTAAATGGCGGAAAAAATATAATTGTCAGAGTTGGTCAAAATATAAAACAAAATTTGTATTTGCTGTAATAAAACAAAAAATTTAAATATTCAGAAAATGCTCTTTAAATAAGAAAAGAATTTGCATATTTCTGGTTTCAGTGACTGAACAATCTTAATAAACTTCTAAATTAATTGAAATAAACTGGGCTACTCATCAACTAAGTGATTAGTTTTTTTTGTTTTAGTCTTAAGTTAAATTTGTTTATCAACTAAGAATCAATCTCTGTCAAATTTGACACTCTTGTTATTATATCTGAGCAAAGTTTTAAAGTACAAACATATGTAAGTTTATTTCGAGAAAAATCTAATTAAAATAATCAGGTTTCGTTTTACTTATAAGAAAGTGATTCTCCGATTTTCGTGATATACCTTTATTATTAACATTATTCCGTTTATTTGATTTGAAGGAGGTGCGGAATTGATTTTTTAAGGACCTACAAGTGTAAGCGGAATCAAAATTTTACTCTTACTACCTATTGCGGTGTTGTCTTCTATAATACAAAGTAATTCGCTTATAAAAGACATATATTCCTGTCATATTTTTAATTTCGAAATAAATGCCTTAAGTCTTTTATTATCATTTCTTCATCTTAATGTATGAATTTATTTGTTTTTTAATGTTTTGTTCTATTAATTAAAAATGTATCTTGATAAAAAGACTTTTTACAACATTCGATGACAGACAAGCAGCAAGACGAATGACAAAGCACATGGTGCCTTAATTTACCACTTAACACTGACATTTCAAAATTTATAATAAAATATTAGAAACATATACAATATATGCAAATATACACAAGCACTTTCCTTTCTCTCATTCTAACGCTTCCTAATATAATGTTTAATACAATCATACACACGAGGGCAGTGCGATAATTCCTTACCTTATTGGATAAAACAAATCTTTCTCAAACTCGATACATTAGTAGTTTTTTAGTTCTTTTACTTCCTCTTAATAATACGATTTTAAAAAGCTCTCAAAATATGTGATTATTTCAATGATGGCGTTTACGTTTAGCTGAAATCTCTCAAAACTCCGAAGTTTTTTTTTTAAATTCGAAAATAACCAAAATTTGTGCCAGATTGTTTATAATATGGCCTTGTCTTGATGAATCGGAACTTTTAATATTATACGCAGGTAGTTGCTTTACTCCTTTTAAAATAATGTGTGTTAATATCAAATAAAATTTACAAGGTTTTTGTTTACAGTTTAAAACGCTCGCTATTGCTATGTGGCTATCAAACTCTGAGAATAATAATGAAAGAATTCTAGGATGTTCACCTTTTGAAATATTTATAGAGAAAGAAAAAAGTAAAGGGGGTGATACATTGGCAAACATTTGTTTGCAAACATCGTCAATAGCCAATCGCATAGATGGATAACTTACTTTTCCTTGAATGCGATTGGCTATTTGCGGTGTGTGCAAACAAATGGTTGCCAATGTATCATCCCTTAAGAGTAGCATTAGTTTACTAACCAAAATATGAAAATGAAGAGTGTTAGCTCTTATTTATACACATATTTTTATTTGTTTCCCTTATGACACTCCAATCATAGTCAGCTAGCATATGTTAGTCTCAAAAACTAGCTCAAAGGAATTGAAATCTCAGTAAAGCTGTTTACCAAGCTTGTTACTTCATATATCCAAGGATAGGGTAGGAAGGAGTATTAGCTTCGTTAAATTAGGCACAAAGCGGCCGGTTGTAATATCGCATGAACAGTTGTCTCTGTGTTAGTCACCAGAATCCAGACTAACCGATCCTGATGATCAACCAGAGGTACCACACAGAAGCAGAATTCCCTAAATTAAGTTGGAAACTAGCCCGCCAGTTTATTGAACCTAGCTATCAACCTGATGTAAAGGACCGATAGCTCTGATAATCCATCGAGAAATAGAGAGCTTTATATACAGCTTTCTATACAGGTGAGTCCAACAATGAAACAAGAATCCTACTCTACCCAAGCCTTTTCAGCGTCCAACAAATACTTCTGCTCAATAGACAGCGTAACGCCCTAGCTAGTTTACCAGCAGCACAGTTGCCCGGGATGTCCCTGTGACCAAGAACTCAAATAAGGTGGTCAAAAAATTGCCGTGATAGTATCCCACGGAAGTAGTACAGCTGTATCACCTCATAACTTTAGTTAGTAACAGTTTATGAACATTACTACTATGGAAAACTTTTCTAATGCATATGATGCTGGCGTTAAACTGTAGGTACCTTTCAATGTGTCTAAAAATATAAAATCAAGTGCAGCCCATCAACTGAGAGAAGTCCTTGTGTTTTTCTATGGAATATTATCAGAATTATTATTATTATTTTTATTATTATTTATACCCAATCTTTCGAAATTCTTCGGAAAATCATCAAAATTATTTTCTCAATTTGAAGTTTTTCAATTTTCTAAAAATTTTCGAACAAAAAGTATTAAAGAGATTCATACTGACAGTTTTGTCTTCTCCAAAGACTTCACAAAAAATGTATCTATCATAAAACTGTGACGTATACGCGGACAAACAATAAGATAGAATTGACCACCATAATCTTAAAAATATATGTTTCGTGTAAACTTGTCTAATAAAATCAGCCCAGCCTTCACCGGATCATATTTTCCCCAAGAAACAAACTGTTTTGATTATCTTTTTGTGTATGTTTTATTAAGGGCCCAAAAATACGTACAGATTGCGTCTAATATTTGCTAAAATATTCGTAATGGTCGCGTGGTTGAGATTATATACCAGGATATTATATACAGCTCGTTTGAGACGCTTATAGTCTCAACTACCTTACATACTCACATTTTCCGATCGTCTCAGCTGAACTGAGTAAATTAACTTTTAACGAATTAAATCGGTAGTGCAGTAGTCCACATCAATTTATTAATCCTTTCTTTGCTTTCTATAATTGACTTTTAGCTTCAAATTAGTTTGAATCAGCCCTCGAAGTTCAGTTTTTGAATTCCGTTAAGTTATTGCTTTTCATTAATTTTGAGACGAAGATGGCTTCCTATTTTACATAAGATAAGCAAATAGACCCAAATTAACTGTGTCGAAAAACAAACATCTTAAATGCATCAAACTGCCCTCGTACGTGCATATATAAATACAAATATAATATATTATTTAAATACTTAAATTAGAAAGTAATGCATAAACCACAAGTTGTTATTTGTTATTGTTGTTTTTTGTTTAATTTTAAATTAAATTAAATTTGAAATGGAAAGTGACACGCAACACATGATTTGACATTTACACGTTCAAACAAATGGAATTGAATTCATTGAAAGCAAAAAATAAATTAGTCTGTTACATACATTCAAACAAACATATGATATAATGAACGCATTATATACAACACATAAACATAAAAGTAATAATTTTTAGATAAATCGTAAAAAAATTAAACTGTAAGAATAAACGATGAACCATAAGCGATTTACAAGCGAATTGGATATAAAATTCAAATAAAAAATTTTAATTTGTACTTATGGTACTTACTAATACAATAAGTACGATAAAACGATGGTGGCCAGAACGTTACAGTCAATGGTGATCGGTATAGACCCATGATTACTAACTTTTTCATTCCTAAATTGAATAACCATGATGTTCAGCAGATGTGGTTTCAACAAGATGGCGCAGCATGTCACACAACTCGTGCCACAATAGATTTATTGAAAAACATGTTTGGTGACCGCCTAATTTCACGTTTTGGACCTGTGAATTGGCCTCCAAGATCTTGTGATTTAACACCGCTAGACTACTTTCTATGGGGCTATGTAAAGTCATTGGTCTATGCGGTAAAGCCACAAACACTTGACCATTTGGAAGACAACATTCGCCGTGTTATTGCCGATATACGGCCACAAATGTTGGAAAAAGTCATCGATTTGGACGTCCAGATTGGACTACATCCGCGCCAGCCGTGGCGGTCATATGCCAGAAATCATATTTAAAACGTAATGCCACAAGATTAACTTTTGGATAAATAAAATTCATGTCAATCGAATTATCCATCGTTGTTTTATAGCAACTTAAAGTTCTATACCTCTATAAAAAACACGCTCTACTATTACTATCGAGTATAGTAAGCTGGCGTGAAAAGCTCAAGCCACGCATGGTGAGCAGGAGTTTATACATTGTACGAATTAATAGTGGTCAAATAATTTTGTGTAAAGATAATGATGTTAGGCTTTAGTTTGTATTTTCGAAACATTTATCGTATTATGAAAAGTATTTGTTTTTAATTTAAAGATAATAAAATAGCGTTTCCGAAAATATAACCTTTGTGGCGCAATCAATACTATTTTTCTATATGTATTGGCTTGAGTGTTGATTTTGTAAAAAGTCCTTGGTGTACGAATTATTAGTTGTTAGGGCTCGTATAATCTTATGTTGCTATGTTATTTACCTTTTGCTCAAACTTCATTTCTTCTTTTTTTGTTATATCGCTGCTGATTGTAATTTAAATATTTTGGAGAAGCGTTTTTTTATTATTTATACGAGAAAAACCATATACGGAGAAACGAAACTCACTTTTTATAAAAAGGGTTATCAATGTTTGTATTGTTCAATTTTTTTTGTTCTTTTTGAATCAATCACAGCCCAGTGATTTTTGTTACTTCGTGGTATAAAAAAATTGTATGTGTATTGTACGTTTAGAATACTAAGGAAAAAAACAAATTTCCCAAAAAATCTTAGTTTTTTGTTTTGTTAAATATATTCAATGTAAATGTTCATCCCTTTTGGAGACGTAATTTCCCCTAATTTGGGGTTAGAACCGAAAATCTGGCAGCAGCATTTACTAAAAACCGTAATTAAAGGGCTCTCTGAATTCATCCTATAATTGGGCTGTAAGTATCTATAATTACAGGCATAATATCGCTTTCCAAATAATTATTATGCTTTAATGGTATCGTAAAAGGTTAGGTTTTTAGGATTAAATAAAAAAAAAAAATTGTCATGAGTATGAAAACTTAGTTTTTATTTTAAAATCAATAATTAAAAGGAGCTATAAAAGGACGAGAGGTAAAAATGAATGATTTACAGGATGTTTTTATTGAAAATAAACAAATAATGAATAACAAAACCGGTTATCCGGTATGCAGAAGTGATCGACTTTTTGTAAACTTCTGTTTTCCACGGTTTAAAATTCGGTTAATAGTATATGCTATAAACAAGATATTAGTAAAACCATAAAATTTCCACCTATACACTGTTCTTATCATTTCCAACGATCAAATATAGCTTTTCATTATTTTAAAAATTTGATTAAGTTATAGATTTTATGATTACTTTTCACAATAAAAATTTAAAATTATTTTGCAATGTAATTTTTTATGAATGCAGCTGCAACTGTAATAACAAAAATTTGATTTAATTCAATTAATATAATAAAAGGTTTTCTTTTCAAATTGAAAAGTATAGTTCTTTTGAAATCAATTTGTAAATAATAATTTTCATTACTTTGGAAACAATAAATACACTGTTTTATTTTTTCTATTGATGCGATTTTTAAGCGTTTTGAACAAAAAAATATTATTACAAATAAATTTGTTACTATTTATTTCATAAATAATTCAAAATGAAAAAAAACCCTACATTTTCAAACATTTGTTCGATTTGTCGTACGCTTCTAAAAAGCCTACATGTATGGATTTTCCTCCACTTCTGGCAACATTGCTTTGACTGTTAAATTACGACTGACTGACTAAGTACAATACGCCGAGTTTTATAGCAAATTGACATTAATTTTGAATATTCTAGCATAAGCTATGACCTTCTATTCAGCTACGTTAATTCAAATGTAAAGTTTAGTACCCAAAATTTAATTGGTAATACTGTTAATAACACAAATAACTACGGTATTAACAGGGTCATCGTAGCCCTGAAACAAACCAATAGAACAAATTCCATAATCAGCTCTTAGCTCTAAATGTTCATATGTTGGTTTACCTTATTTCAGTAACAATTACATACGACTTTAAAGAACTCAAACGTTTTAAAAAGATTAAAACGTAACAATATAATATTTCATGTACAAAAATCAATCTTTGTATGGATATTTGTTCGTAGTCTATAGACAGCAAAACAGTTGAACCGATTTATTAAGGTCTTAAAAACGCTACCTTACGGCCCGTTAAGAAACATTTTTATGCTTAAACCAATATATTAACCATTTGCGGTCGTATTATGTTTATACATAGATGTCACGCTGGTTGGAATAAATTTTGGCTGAAGAACAGTAATACATAATATGCAAGAATAGGTAGGAAAAAAATAATTTATTAATTCTTAATGATAAAATAAATAATTTTATTTGCCATATTATTAAGTTTATTTTAAAATATTTTAAAAAGGGAAAATGCCCAATTAGACTTAAACACAATTTATAATATATTATTTCGAATTCTATGTATCTCCAAAGATTGTTGACTTAATATAATATCAGATCAACATGGTTCTTTGCAGTGGTGACTGAGAGCAGACATACCACGAGACGAATTTATACATATAAGTATTTATTTTTAAGAAGTAAATATATATATATATATAGTATATATATAGTATATATATATATATATATATATACTATATATATATATATATATATATACTATATATATATAGTATATATATATATAGTATATATGGTATATATATATACATATATATATATATATATATATATACTATATATATATAGTATATATATATATAGTATATATAGTATATATATATATATAGTATATATATATATAGTATATATGGTATATATATATATATATATATATATATATATATATATATATATATATAAGTATTTATTTTTAAGAAATTAAGAAAGTAGCTCAAGCTTCTTAAGCGACTTAAGCTGTTCTTATTTGCCGACACAAATTTGTATAATAAAAGACAAGAAATGGGAAAGGGATCATCGGATACGATTAGAGTTTTTTAATAAAAGTATATTCTGTTACATTTCTCCTGAATTGTCTCTGAATATGATAAATCTGTGTCTTAAGTTGACTTAAGCTACTCTTTCATATCGAAACAGATTTATTTTTCATATTTCGTTATATTGTTTAAGTTTAAGATGGATTAAGTAAGAAATTAAACTGTTTTTGTAAGCTGTTTCCTAAAAACCAAAGAACGTTTCCCCACATTTCTAACAATTGAGTTAAAAAGGCTTTTGCAAAAGAGTAATTTACTTTGAACATTTTTTAAATGTTTTTGAAAATTTCTACCAAATTATACTTAATGAACTCGAAAGTGTATGGATCAAATCTTTGATATGCAAAAACTGTATTACAGCTAAGAAATTAAAGTCTTTTGGACACCGACAAGAGGACGAAAGGGAAATAACAAACAAACAAGCAGTTGGACTGACAAAAAACGTACTTTACACAACTGCTAAGAAAAATGAACAACAAAAACAAATACTTATGTATTTATACCGACATATGTATGATAGTATGTGCAGTAGAATAAAGACCCAAGGATGCTTGCAATGAGTATACAAATGTTTTGGGAGTTCTGAAAAAAGATGTGCATTTTCATAATCAAATCCGTAAAGAAGAGTCTGCACTTTATGGTCTGATAATCAACAACAAGAACAAACATGTAGGAAAAAGTCTACTCATACCTACTGTCCTTCTGCCTGCTTCTTCAGAGTAGTATTTAGCATTTTAAGTATAAAAGCGTTAAATGCTCATGATGTTTGCTTTTAAGAAAAAATTATTTGTGTGAGTAAGAGTGAATGCTACATGCATGTGTGAGTATCCGTTTGATGTTCAGCCAACTATTTGCTCTTTAATTTCCGTAAATGCATAAATGTGTGAAAGTGTAAAGCTACGGTCACATTTATCAGATATTTGACGAAAAAACATGACCACTATTTTATAGAAATATTTGTTCTCTTATTATTTATTTTTTGGTTTTTTAAGAAACGCTGACGTAAAAGGATATATTTCCATAAAATATTTCTACAAGATAGCGGTTACGTTTCGTTTTCGTCAAATATTTGATAAAGGTGACCGTAGCTTAAGGCTGCTTTTCACATTAAAAAAGATTAAATTGCATGCGATAAAACAGATTCTCTCGTTAAATTTTACAATTAAAATCTGAAAATTAAAAATTTATCCACAGTCGTCATACTTCTTAATCAAAAAATGCAAAACACACGAGAATTGAACAACAATGGGACTTGAAGGGAAGATTAAATAATATTTAAAGTTTTTGGAAAAACAAATGTGAATAATATCTGATTTTCAATTGAAATACTTGTTTATACTTAAGAATAACAAGAATTTAAAAAAAATATAGGAAAATAAGTTATAATCGGTCTAGCCCGATGTCTATTAAATAAAGTTTCTTTTAAGCTGATTGTGAGATCCTTAGTAAACTCGTCTTGATGATTGCTTTATACAGTCTCTAGACAATGCCACACTTTGTGAAGACCGAAATAAGAAGTTTTCAATATATTTATATAAATTATTTGTGTCAAATTTCAATTCTGTCTTTTTTTACACGGTTTTTAAATAACAGGGCCTAGAAAATAAATCTGATTTCGTTTTTACACGATTTTCTTGATATAACACACTCTAGGAAAAGATCTGATTCTCTCCTACACGACTTTATTTGATTTAGCTACTTGATTGAAATGTCCAAAATAATATATATATTTTTATTAACCGTAATTTAAGAACTACTCACCTTGGCGGTTTTAAAAATTTTGTTAAAACGTTAGCTCAGGTAGTATTTTTTCATTTTATTACTTCTACAAAATTTTTAGTGTTCTATGATGTACAGGAAGATATCAAACTAAAAAGTTGCAAATGTTAGGTAAAGGACCATTTTCGTCAATTCAGGTTTATAGATTTTTTTTAGCTTAAGGCCAGCACTCAGGGAATGACCCCTACTCATGTATTGCATTATGCTGGTACTAAAAAAATAGGTCGTGGGAGGGAGGATAGAGGGAGTAGTGACTATGAATGTTTGACTTGAACTTATACATATCGTAGGTGACAGGAAAAACTTTCTTGGGAAAATCGTTCCACAAATGAATGATGCGACTAAAGAATGAATTATTTCTATAATGCGTTCTACGATTCATTGGGTAATCAACTACAAATGGATGTGCTCTACGAGAAAAACGAGTACTACTTAAAAATGTATAATTATTCAGAATAAATTTCCTTATTTCGTTAGAATACATTCCGTAATAATACCGATAGAACAAACATTAGAGTAGTATTCAATTTTGGATCGGATATAGGTCTTGTAAATATTGAGAAGGTCAGATGGAGTGAAATATTTCTTACACCATCTTAAAAAACCGAGGCACTTGAATGCTTCTTTTGACACTTGGAAAATGTAATCGTTCCAATCTCGAGAAAGTTCGGACAACGATCACAATAAACCAGAAATGTTGCTGTCGTCTGCGAAAGAATAGTTAGAATTGAGTGTGAATTGTGTGAATTGTTGAAAATAATAAAAAATGTTATTCAGGTAATTTATAGGAAATTTTATTCTTAAACATATGCTGGTACTTGCAATAAAATAGGTCAATTCGCTTTCAAGTTATGATGAAATATATTTACATAACTAACATATTATGGGTGAAAAAGATGCCACGCCCATAAAAAAATGTGAGCCCGATGGAAAAAAACTGAAAACGGATTTGAATTCCGCGCATCAAAATCTATACATTCCATATATGTAGTTTTATTTAAAGGCTTTTTTCACTGTAGACCAGTGTTATCGTTCACTTTCCATTTCATTTCAAGTATTAATAACGTGCTTTTATTGTACTTATGTCATTCTATTCTGTCACAAAATTCAGTATATATCTCCACTGAACGAAGTAAATCGATTTACGCTTAAGAAACGTTGGGATTTATTAGAAATTTAGTTCAAATACAAAAACACATCATCTTGGTGGGTACGTTAATAAGCAAAATTGCCATATTTAGTGTTCAATAAACACAAACGTGGTCTTACAGGATGCAAATGCACCCATTACGAGTGACTGCTTGTGCGGCTTGTGGAACGGAGGCATTATTGACCAATATTTCTTTGAAAATCAGGACGGCGCAACCATTACGGTTAATGGAGACACCTATTGCACCATTATAACAGATTTTTTTTTTTGCCCGCCGACATGGTATTGATGTGGACGATGTTCAACTTGACGGTGCAACTTTCCACAAATCACATGCCTCAATCGATTTATTGTGTCAAACGTTTGATGATCGTTTAATTAGCCGAAACGGTGATACTAGTTGGCTGCCAGAAACTACGATTTGGCACCATTGGACTATTTTCTGTGGGGCGCCGTCAAAGACAAGTGTTATGCCGACAAACCAGAGACAATTGAGCATTTGAAGGCCAACATTCGTGATGTTATTACCGAGATACGACCCGATATACTCGAACAAGTTCTCGAAAAATAGTCGGATCAAATGGGGTACTGTGAGGCCAGTCGCGGCAGCCATATGAATGAAATAATATTTCATTTCTAACCGGAATAATTGTACTTCATAACAAAAAAAATAAATATGACAAAATTTCAAACCATTTTTGTTTTATTGCATTTTTAAATTTAAACTTTTAAGTGGCCCACCCTGTATATAAATTCATATACATATATATAACTTAGCATGCATATGATACACTTACTACCGCACTAAGACTTGCGGCAGATATTTACATGTCCCCCGATTCCTAACAGGTGATATTTTTGGTACACCGCTAGCAGATGCTACACAGATGCTGAGGTATTTTACTTTGCTGTCACTACTACTACTTGAAATTTTTATTCTAAGTTTTTATTTTCAGATTGTAAATACATTCCGGTTAGTTAATATGGAATGTTATACGAAGGAAGATCGTGTTTTTATTATTAAAACATTTTTTTTTTAAATGGCAAAAGTTTTCAAGATGTAAGTAAAGTTGAAAATAAAAGTTCAAAAATCGCATTATTTCTCGTAGAAGAGGAGTAAATTGGCCACCAAGATCGTATGATTTGACACTTTTAAATTTTTTATGTGAGGTGTTTTTAAGTCCAAGGTGTAGAGCAATAATTTCACAACAGTTCAAGAGTTTAAAACCAACATTATCGAGCAGATATCAACCATTTATTAAAAAACGTGATTGATAGTTTTGGTAAAAGATTGGGAGACTGCCGCGCCAGTATGGAGGATCACTTGCCCGGCATAATTTTTCATTTTTAACCGGAACATATTTGTAATAAACTAAAATAAAAATGTTTTCAGATTTTTTTTAATTACAATTAAAATGATACATCAATTTTAATTAAAGCAAATATTGATTTGTATAAAATACCGTATTTGTCAGCTTTCACTCAACAAGCATTTTTTCTAATTCAAAAGATGAAAAAAGTTTTCAGGAGTGATATTTTGACCCCCGCTCCACCCAGTTTTTTTCAGGCTGTTAATTTTCAGTTTTCCATTGTATGGTTGGACTTTCCACACTTATCCTAATTTGAAGTCGACAGCTAGTCAAAATTTTAGGCCCTAATTGAGGGCTTTTATTGCCTAAAAAACAACGACCTCGGAAAGCCATCATTAAAAGTTACATCTTCGTAACAGTTGAAAAACATTGGATGATTTTCCTACCAGCGATCCCTAATATCTGGAAAAGAAGCGAACTTATTACTTAATTGTTTCTGCCTTCGTGTCATAGACTCGTCAGAGCGAGAAGCACTTGAAATCATGCCAAAATTGTTTTAGCTCGTTATTCCTCGGAAAATAAGGTAACAAAAACGTGCATGGAACAAAGCATTTTGCGCGATAAACACTTGTAAAGATTAGTATAGAAAAGTATGAGTGTACTTTTTGTCACCCACACTTATTTGTATTTTGAATTACTATTTTTCTAGTGCTGGAAGAAAAAATAACCAAAAAGAACTCACTATATCATGGCACCTGGAAACGGCAAATTGTGTTGACCCCAGATGTGTAGATATGATATACTCGCTTGAAGTTCTTAAGAGATGGTATAAAGGAGATAGACACCATACGGCACTGATGCATGCATCATTTTCTTTATTTTCTAAACAAACTTGTTGTATTGATTTCATATTCACTATTTCCATCCAAAGCCTTAAATATTAAAATATCGGAACTACAGAGTACAAGTGATAAACTAGAAATTACAAAAATGGAATACACTGTTTGTCAGATTTTCAGATTTTGTCCGATTTTTTTTAAGCTTTTTCGCCAAATTCCATTTAAAAAATCGACAAATCATCTTTTTTTTTAAACAAAATTTATATTTTTTTAAACAGTAAAAATTTTTTTGAAAACAAATAGAAAATAATTTACTCCGAATTGTTAGATTTCGCCAAAAGTGGATAAAAATTCGCCATTATATATATTAAGCTAATCCTGTTTAACAAAAACGGAAAGTGTACAATGCCTACTAATATAGTTTATAAATTACTGAAAGTTATAAAACTATAAAATATAATTTTTATGGTTGAAATGCCGGTTTTTCGTACCTTCAGCTAATAACTTACCTGAATACTATCCGATTTTAAGCTTTTCAGTGGATTTGGAGAGAAGAGAAGTAGATCTTTTGAATTGTTTTATACTTCATAGTCTTGAGGAATATGTGTGAATTTTTCAAGCAAACACATTCATGTTTTCAATATTTTTCAAATTTAACGTTTATTCGTACCTTTTATGAACCTATTTCGTTGCCAATTGAAGAATTTTGAATTACATAAGTAAAATGGAATGAAAAATCTTTTAATTTCCATTCCATGTAAGCAACTACAAATTTTTTGTTGCCGAGAAGACAACTGACGTTTGACTGCTAGCTATAATCGACACATTAAAATAATTTCACACATAAAAATACCAAAATAATAATTTTGATTTTTCAGATTTTTTGATCAAAAATAGCCAACAGAATCGCCAAATCGCCATATCGCCAAATCGAAAATTAGGCCTCCAAATAACAATATTGACCAAAATGGTCTTTTATATAAGACTAGTAAGCTATTTTGCCTAACAACAGGGTTAAATGCACATAAAAATTTATTTTGTTTTTTATAAAAATTTTCATAAAAGTTATTTTGGTTCTATTGCATCGTTGGGTTTTAAGCACATATTTTATAAATCGTTGAAGGAAATGGAACCACTCACCTCCTTTTCGGAGTACTTTATGCCTTTTATTACACGGAGAAAAACAGAATTGGGTGTATAGCAAATCAAAGTGAAGTAGAGCGATTTTGTATAAACAAAAGCAATAATTTTGAATGTTGATTTTGGAATAAGAATTGTGTCCAAAGTTCACAGAATAAAACTGCATTGAAGCTATAATCTCAAAGTCATTTGTTCCGAAATAGTTGGCCGGTTTCAATTAAATCATTCTACGTTCATCTCAAACTTAATAAACTCTAAACATCTGCGAATAAACTTAAAACATCTGAATAGGTTTTGCTGTTTGAAATTTGCGAAATTAATGTTTACATAAAAATATAAAAATAAAAGTGAGTTAAGCTACGGTTTCATTTGTCAAATATTTGACGAAAAAAACGTGACCATTTTTTTTTGTAGACAATTTGGGTAAATTACCTTTTTTTCGCATTTAGTGCGAAACGGTTCAACATATCGACTTAAAACTTTGGCCCAGGTGGTATTTTTATACTTTATGAACTCCATGAAATTTGTAGTTAGAATGGAATTGAGTTTCAGTTCCATGCTTAGGAACAGTAACATCAACTCGTCTTTTGACGAGGAGGAATCCACTATGATAGCTACAAAAGTGTCATGTTGACTCTTAAATGTGTCAGTGTAACTGGTTATGCTGATGACCACGTTTAATGGTCCGTGGGATATATGAGAAGACGTTGTGTGATCTTATGAGAATGAACATTGGCGTGGTGTCAAATTGATGCACCCAGGAAAAGCTCTTAGTACATCCCTTAAAAACGGTTGTTGTAATTTTTACAAGGAGATACAAGTTAACGTGTGACTGTATTTATTTTATGGATCCCACCATCAAATTTTTTTAGGTAAGTTAAATATCTAGGTGTCATTCTAGACAGAAGGTTAATTGGAACTCGCACATTGGCGATGTCCAGTACGAGGCGGTAAGGGCCATTTGGGCAAGTCTCACATCCCACGATTAGACATTGGATCTTTCGCCGAGAATGACGCTATAGATATATACCGCCCCATTATCACTTATGTGGCGGTAGCTTGGCAGGAAAGACTGACGCTATGAATAAATTAGACAGGATACACTGATTGGATTAATACCTCATCAAATTCAAGCTACCTTAAGAGCAGTTAGCTCGAATCGTATGATATTAACACTTGTCAAATATTGATCCGATACGTTGCAAAGGCTTTCGTTTAGTAATAAGGTCCATCTGTTTCGGATACCTGCACACTGTGGGGTAATGAATAAATAAATAATTAAATCAAGGATTGGGAAATTGCCAGATGATTGGAACTCTGATGTGCTCAAAGAGGATTTCGCCACTGTAGGGCGGCGATCAGTCAGCAATTTGGACGTCGCTCTAAGGTTTCCAAGTACGACACGCCGGACCTAAAAGAGAGAGCGGCATCTCAAAAGGATGGTGATCACGGATGTTGATGTTTGTAGACTATGTTCACAGGCATCAGAGACGGCAGAACACATATTGTGTGAATGTGGAGTTTCTGATAGGTTTAGATGGAGATGTTTAGATGGACATAGGGTCCCATTGGCAAACATATCCACCATTAGAAGGCAACAGATCTGCGAAATAAACTGTAGACAGGAAGGGGAACAATAGATCGCATGGGTTGCAGTGTCCTGCAAGAGTGCCTTCTCAGAATGATAATGACAAAGTTTTTAGTTATCTATGATTTAAAGGAAGCTAATTAAATAAAAGATAATAAATCTTAAGTTCAGGCTATTTTGGTTCGTTCATATTTTTCGATTTATTTTAATGAATAATTGCAGTAGTATGTTTATGCCGGTTCTAGATCAACATTTTCATACAGAAGTCGAGATCAATGGGCGTGGCATGTGAAAGCCCCGCCCACTTTTGTTTCAGCCAATGAGTGTGAGTTATGATGAGACGTCATCGTTTTGCGGTAAAAGAAGTGTGGGCGTGTTTGTTGATTAGGAAATAATGTGTGAGTGAAAGGGATGGATATATATGTTATAGAGAAACTCCGCCAATTTTTTTATTAAGGGGGTGAAACATTGACAAACATTTGTTTGCAAACATCGCGAATAGCCAATCGCATTCAAAGAAAAGTAAGTTATCCATGTATGCGATTGACTATTTGCGATGTTTGCAAACAACTGCTTGCCAATGTAATGAAATGTTTAAACTGCCAGAGACTGGATCACACCAGAAAATGTTGTAAAAGTAACGAGCACTGTCGATAATTTGGTGTCACAGAAAAATAATGAAATTTGCACTCGTAAGTACTGTGTTAATTGTAAAATTGAAACTCACCCATCAGATGATCCTGGTTGTTCTACTTTCTGGAAGCACAAATCAGTCAAACTATATCAAAATGTCTAAAAATTCCACCTCACGTGAAGCATGGCAATTTTTAATGATAATTTTACTTTAAAATTACTCAAGCAATTCAATAAAAACGAAAAGGAAAAGCCTACTTACGGAAAAATTGCAGCCAACAACAAAACCAAGACTATAATAAGACTTAGTGTTGTTGTATCGTATTAATCCAATAAATAAATCAATTCTGCACACCAAAAATAATCCTTCAACAACAGAAACTTCTGACCATAGTAAAATCCATCAAAATAATAACCAAAATAAACACTCAACATCCAATTACTCCGATAAAAAAATCATTTCAAAATCGAACAATCACATTAACTCAACGCCCAAACACATACAAGTTGAATCAGAGAGAAACTCTACTAATAATCAATTTTCTAATCAAACTATAGAAAGTTATATTTCACAAATAATTTCTAAGTGCATAAATCAAACAAATAATAATACCAACTCCATTTTGGATGACAACTGTATGTTCAGCGATTTTGAAGAGTATAGTCTTGCTGCTGTATTTAGTAACACTCAACAATCCTCCTCAAAGGGCAAATACTAACATTTAATTTTCATGGTTTCGGACTTCAACATAACTATTCTCTAATGGAATATGCAAAGTTTTATTAACAACAAATATGCTCTTGAACTTTTAGTTACAAAACATAAACCAAATATGAAAGTACTTCCAGAAACACATACAGTAAAAAAAATATACATTTACAAATTTACATTTAACGGGATTCCAGGTATTTCGTCATAATAACATTGATAATGTTTATACGAAATCAGGTATAGCAATTCTTGTACAAACAAATTTGAACGTTACAAGGCACATAAAATCAACAGGCAACCTACTTTTACAGACAATAAAAATTAGAAGCAAGGAAGATTTTCGTATCACGAATATTTATAGGGAAAGTAATGTTAATTTATCAACATCAATTTTAAGTGATATTGTCATTTACTAAAATACTCACCATATACTTAAACTGCCAGAATACATTATGGGGCTCGTCTTCAAACTCTCCAAATGGAGGAACCTTTGAAGAATTCGCCGATAATAATAGCTTAGTTGTATTAAATGATGGGTCACCCACCTTCCTTAATACTAGGAATACTTTAACTGCCGTTGATATTTCAGTGTCATATATTGATTTTATTCCAAGCCTGACTTGAAACTGCCTACCAATTCCTGGGGTTGGCGATCATTTTTCAATTAAGATTACTAATAACAACGCAATCGTAAATAGAAAATTTTCGTATCGTTTTGTAGACAACAAAGCTGACTGGCAACTTAAAAAAAAGCTCTTTTTGAAAAAACATCTAATATTAACGAAGAGGCAGCTCAGTTAAAACGTAATCTGAGAAGAATAGCAAATGAAAGTATCCCGTTAAATAATAAGCCTAAGCATAAGAATAACTCAAGTGGGTTCAATTCTAATATATCTGAGTTAATATGTTCGAAGCAGGAATCTTGGAAAATTTTCAAAAGGACACGTAATACGAGTAATTTAATAAAATATAAAGGATTATGTGCTAAAATTAAAAGAGAATACAAGACAGATAAAATAAAAACATGGAATAAGTTTCTTAACTCTTAAAATCCTTCAATGGATGTTAGATTTCTTTGGCGTAAAGTCAATAATCTAAGATCAAAGCGTATTCAGAATTTTCCTAACGATAACAGCTTAACACATCCTTTAAACATTGTTGAAGGCTTTGCACATTTTTGGTCCTCTCTTTTCTTTGATTCAGCTTTTGATCCTGAAGTAATGTTAAAAACAATTTTAATATCGATAATCTTGCAGCAATAAATCATCAAATTGTAGTAATAATTCAGAAAATAAGAATACCAGAGCTCAATGATATATTGAAAAGTTTGAAAGGGTCAACTCCATTGCGTGATAAGATTACAAACGCCATGATAAAGAATGGCCCTGACGTTATAAAATCAAGAATTTGCGAACTTTAGAATAGCATACTATCTACAGGAGTATTTCCGCAAGATTGTAAGACTGCTGTCTTATAACCGATACCAAAACCAGGAAAAAGTTGTAATAGTATTGAAAGCTCTCAGCCTATTTCTTTATTCCTAGTTATACCAAAGGCACTTTAGAAAATTTTGGCTAAAAGGTTTTGGAAGTATGCGTGACATAATTTGTCTAGTTTACAACACGTCTTTATACTAAGACTTGGAGTAAACAGCATTTGTCATCAGATTGAGGAAATTCTGCGCCGTAACATAAAACATGGTAAGCATAGTCTTATCCTTTCAGAAGATGTTGAAAAAGCTTTTGATAGAGTTGTGTCACCTTTTGTTTTAATGGAGCTACATGAATGGGGTACTCCAAAATATAATCTTCATATACTGAATTCGTTCCTCACAAATCGCGCTATTACTGTAAAAGTAAATGTTTATTTCTCAATGAAACACTCACTAAATAATTGTGTGCCACAAGGTTCTCCGCTCTCTGTGGAGCTGAATTTCTTCACGTATGTAAAAAAAATAAACTGCATGATTGATTCAATTACTACCAGAGGCGTAAATATCGAAATTATAGACGAAATGCGTATTTTAGGTTTGATATTTAATAGAAATTAGAAAGATTAACAACCTGCTAAAACTGATCTGTTCAAGAAATAAAGGTCCACAGTTAGAAATAGCTTTAAATATCTCTCGTTCTTTAACAATCGGGACAATTTTGCATATTATAACCTTATATGGATGCACTTGTAATAAAAATGTCGTTAAAATTAACGCCTGCATCAATAACTGTTTCAGAACAGCCTCTCGAAGCTGATTACATGGATTTTCGTTCACTTTTGGTGAAGAGTGCAGTTAATAAGTCATCTAGGGCAATTACTATACCATCTGAAGGCTGCATGAATCTTTTTTGAAAGTAGTCAACTCTGGAACAAGTTGTCCAACATCTTCCACTTACATCATTATCGCTATTTTGAAGAACTCAAATATATCATTACTACAGAAGTCAACAGCAGTTAGATTTTCTTATACAATTGAATTGCTTTAACAAAATTAGTACTGACCCAGCTTGCTTAAAGAAACTGTTTTCTCAGAAACTGTTTTCTCAGAAAATGTCAGCTTTCTCCCCAAATGGGGTCTTTTATACAAGCGGATCTTTTCAAAATAATAAAACTTCCTTTTCCCTAGGAATCGCGACTACCTGATAACACAGGAATCTTTACTGCTGAAAATGCTGCTATAAAAACAGCCATTGAACTAACCACCGAACACGATGGTAAAACTTTAATTTGCACTGACAGCTTAAGCGCAACTAAGGCCTTAATTAAAAATCACAAGGACATTTATAATAATATTTTTCAATACTTTTCTCACTTTGGAATTCAAGGCAATGAGAAACCAGATTTTTTTGCTAAAAGAGTTTAAAATTTACCTCAGATTACAGAAATAACCTGTTTAATAAAGGCCATAACAAATCCGTTCAGAGCAGCTTTATGTAACACATCAACCAGACCTAAATACAAAAATTAATCCACCTAGATGTTCCAATTGCAATACAGTACTAGATATTCCACATTTACTAACAACCTATCCAACCTCTAGAATAGAGCAACCATTGGAGGATATTCTCAGTTATGAGACTAGTAATAATATTACAAAAATCAAAAGAAGCCTTCACCAACATAATATTAAGAGTATATAGGTCCAAACTTTATGAATTGTTTTTAATTAGTTATACTATAACCTTAAATTTTTTTTATTTATATATATTCATTCATTTCAACGTGAATATGTAAATGCAATACGAGCGCATATGGTCTTGCTATCGGCGCCTTTTTTATATTTTATAACTTCACTTTGAAAAATATTTTCTTAATAAATAAAAAAAAATTTATTTCTTTTATTTTAGGATTAACGTTTTTTTATTGTGGAGGAAAAAAATATTATAATTTTTATCTTAAACCAAATAAATTTTTTTTAATACAATATAATAAGTTTAATTAAATCCATGATTAACATAGCTGTGATTAATGTTAATAAAGTGCAGTTTTAATTTAATATAACTAAAATTCTGGTTGGATAAGAAATAGAGTGTTTATTAGTTTGGTGTTTCATAAAAAAGGCATTTTATTAGAAAAAAAGGTTTATACAAAACTATGGTTTGGATAAAATATTGGCACATCTATTGATTAAGTATGGTTTAAAAAAATTCATTTTTAACTAAAAATTTAAAAAATATTTCGTATAAATGCAGAAACTTTTTAATATATACATTTATTTATTTTTTTAATATCAACCACCACCCCCTCCACCACAAATATTCCTCCCCAAATAGGTTCTTGATAAGAGACATATTTAATAATAACCAGAGGCAGGAGATATTTTATCTCCTTCTCCTCCTCCCCCCCTCCGCTTCCTGGCTTTTATCAATTTAATTGACATCGTCTTCAAAATTGATCTGTTACGATCTGGTAACGATCTGCTTTTTATCTGCTCACAATCTGGTAACAATTTGGTCACTATCTGCTCATGATCTTTACACGATCTGCCTTATATCTGCTCACAAAGTGGTAGCGATCTGGTCACTATGTGTTTACGATCTACTTACGACTTGGTAACAATATGATCACGATATAGATTTTAAAAAATATTAGAAAAACTTCCCTATTTTAGAGGTAAATATAAAATTTAATATAATAATCTTTTATTTATTTATTTTTTCTTCATACTTCTTATTAGTTACTTTATATTAATTTACAGTTTTTTTCTGTCCACATTCATATACTCGTATGTATATTAACATAATCTTCTCTAATATATCTCTTATCATCTAAATAGCTTAATGTTAACGTAGTAATATTATGTGCATAAATCTGATGTACATTAGACCTAAATGTATACCTTGAATCACAATACAATTTATTACTCTTAATTTACTAGTTACATATTGTTTTACATCCATAGTTTTTTTTATTTCCTTATCAACTTGATCAATTTTGACTGAATACATTTTAGCTCTCAAGGCAATGAATTCTTTGATAACTTTACCATTGCATCCATCTTTCATCAAGCCCAGCACTTATTTGTTGCTTAGTAGGAAATTGCAGACATTATCTTATGCATATCCAAATGTATCGAAATGTGTTCTAATGTCATTTCGAATATCACCGTAAAGGCTATCTGTTTTAATATCGTAAATGAAAGAATCAGTATCCATATAATTAAGATTAAAATATTCACAATATTTCCGTTTCATATAATCATAATGAAAATTATGAATTGAAATGAATTGAAAATCCAATATAAATAGGTTTAAATGGGGCTTGCCCTACAGGCTTTTGGTGTTATAATATCTATAAAATAAACATACTTTTTTTTTATATGGAAACTTTTTGACATTTGCGGTACAATATACAAAAACAAAAATATTTCCTGTTGTGTTTGTAAAAAAATTAGCTATGCAGACAACCTCACCTTATCCAATTTCACCATGAACAACATAAACAGTGGAAAGAAAACAAACCACCTTTTCACTTATACAGTTATTGAAAAAAATTTACTTTATATATTTCCTTGATTTTTATATTTTTTGCTTCCAATCCTAACACGGAATTAACACAAGTTACCAATAAATAAAGATAATAAAAAGAAGATCTGTTGAAACGAATTTGAATTAATTCATATATGTAAGTAATTCAAACATTGAATAAAGTAATTCAAAGTACCGTGTGAAAGTAGCATTATATGTACATGTACATGTTGGCACATACTATATTTGTAATCCCAAAATTTTGAGAACTGTCACTTTTCCTATAATTTCCAGTTGATCAGTCCTTTATTAATCGGATAGCGCATATACTTCAGGTAAATAGTTTAAAAATTTGTAAAAAAAACCGCTTCACTTTTACTTCATACATTATTTCTTTTACAATACTACTATGGCAGTAGAACACCAATACAAGAAAATGCTAAGAAAGGAAAAACAAAAAAGTAATTTAATTCGCTACGTCGAGACACATAAATATTATTTATTGTACTTTTGCTACTTTTAAATGAATAACGCAACTACAGTATTCAATAAAATCCAGAAAATCTGAAGAAAATTACTTATGGGAGTTCTGTTCAATAATAATTGTAAACGAAAACTTTTAATTATAATTTTAAACGCATTTTGTGTCAGCTGCAGAAAAATTTTAAAAAATATCGCTCCCATATTGTAAGAGTGTCATAAATCAAAATTATTTAAATTAAAGTTTTAATAGTGTTAGCTTTCAAATAGGCATTAAAAATCTATATATCGGCTGTTTTTTACAGTTATATAAGGTTAAATTATAATGAAACAAAGAACTATATTTTTTAAATCAAAAAAATTTGGACCATGTGGCCGCCATGTCGCAGCATATGTGGTCCCATTTCGCCAATAACTTTTCGAATGTTGATTCATGTGTTCAATTTTCTTTAGTTTATCGACGTAGACAAGTGACAAACAAATTAATCCAAAGGGGTTATATCACACGATCTTGATGGCCAATTAATTGAACCATTAGTTTTTTTGAGTAAATGAATTCTATCGCTCGCTGTGCGGCATGTGGTTCCGTCCTTGTCGGAGCCGCATGTCAGCAAGATTAATGCCAGCTACTTGAGGTACAAAATCAAGCATGTTCTTGTACTGTTCTCCACTGACAATAACATTTTGACCATCATCGTTTTTGAAGGTATATGAACCAATGACTCCACCAGCCCGTAAAGTGTTTCGATAAAAGCTTGTGTGTTATCTTCCCTACAAATGCGTAGGTTCTGCTTATTTACGTACCCATTCAACCAAAAATTTGCTTCATCGGAAAAAAAAATTTTAAAGTTTGACGAACAGTACCATTATTTTCATAAAAAAGACAATAATTTGCAAGCGTTGCCCAAATGTTAGTCTATACATAAAAAAACATCAAACCAAACTTAACAAGCAACTTTCAGCTGTTAAACGGTATTACCAACCTCTAAAAAAAAACGATTTACATATGTATATTATGAACCAGATATGAATTCTCTTTATTCCTGATCCTATCCAATTTTTTTGTCACCTGTAAGCTTTAATAAAGACAATGCTAAGACAAGTTTTGGTATATCTGGTGGGCCATCTAAAGGTTTAAATTTTAAACAGCGGTTATTTCGAATTTGGCAGTATTTATGTCATTCTATTCTGTCACAAAATTCAGTACATAAATCTCCACTGAATGAAATGATTCGATTTATGCTTGTGCAATGTTGGAATTTATTGGAAATTTATTTGCAAAACAAAGACAATTGGTCGGAAATTGCACAAAAATGTCGTACAAAATTTGGTCGCGTTGAAGGACCAACAGTGCCCGGTATACGCAAAGTTTTTTTACTAAAGTTTGGTGCTCAGCAAACTCGTAGTGTTACAAAAGCCAATGCACCCTTTATGAGTGACTGCTTCATCTGGCTTGTGGAGCGGGGGCATCACTGGTCCAGAATTCTTTAAAAATGTGTATGGCGCAACCATAACGGTCAATGAAGACACCTGCCGCACCACGTCAACCGATTTTTATGTGCCCGCTTTTCGTGGTATTGATGTGAACGATGTTTGGTTTCAAGAGGATGGTACAACTTGCCACACACCTCATGCCACACTCGATTTATTGCGTCAAACGTTTGATGGCCGTTTAATTAGCCGAATGGTGATGTCAGTTGGCCGCCAAGAACTGAGATATGGCACCGTTGGATTATTTTCTGTGGGGCGGCGTTAAAGACAAGTGTTATTTCGAGAAACCAGAGACATCTGAGCAGTTAAAGGCCAATATTCGTGATGTCATTGCCGACATACGACCACGTACAAAAGTGCCCTATTGCACTTTCATTATATCTATATACAATATATATATGTGCTCCAATTTTCAACAAAGTCGATTAAGTCGTTTACAAGTGATTGAATCATAAACAAACTGAATAAATAAAATTATTTCTCATATGACCTAATTTGGCCCTTTCTCACTAGATTTTAACATTTCCCAGGTAAAATTTTGTAAAAGAAACCTTTTGTAAAAAAACCTTGTTTTGAAAAGAAAAAAATCATTTTATAAAAGTCACTTATTTTGCCTTTTTTCCCCGATTTTTACCCATCCTAGGTCCAATTCCAAACTTTCCAATTCTTTTTTCCACCTTTTGTCCAATTCCGGTATAAACCCCCAAACATTTGAAACAATCAGAAAGACACTGTAGAATCTGTCGTTTAGCTATATACAGTCTTCAAACAAACACACAAACATTTTTGTAAACATGTAAATAGCTTTTATACAGTATGCTTTCTGGAAATCTTATTTAATGTGAATAGATAACGCTGCTTTAATTGCTATCGTTCTCCACATACACAAAATTCAATATATAGTATGAATGGAAGCTGCACACCCAGTTATCTAATTCACCCAGTTGCTGGCGGTTTATGTATATTACTCACGACATTGTTTTAACCTAATTTAAAATCTTTTACTATTATCATTCTCAAGATATACAAAAATCGATATTTACTTTGTATAGGAGATACCACACCTACTTGTCAAATTCCTCCCAGATTTTGAGTGACAATGTGTGGTTGACTATGTATTTAAACAGACCAAATTCTGAAGTTTAAACTGCAATCGTTCACAAGATATATTAAAGTCAATATTTACCTTGTATGGGCGGTGCCACACTCATCTGTCCAATTCCTCCCACTTTTCGATTGCTGCTTTATATTGACTGTGAGTCTATTTGGACCAAATTTTAAGACTTTTATGTTACCATTTTAAGGATATAGAAACATAAATATTTACTATGTATGGCATCGCCAAGTTGTAACCTTTCAAATTTATGTAGCCTATGGCTCCTTCCACTCATACAGAGAGATACCCTAAAAATTTCAGCAAAATCGGTTCAGTTGTTTATAGACTTCAAACAAACAAGCAAACAAACAAACAAACAAAATAACACACATTCATTATTATATGCACACACATTCATTATTATATACATATCTTCTAATATAATGTGCTTCTCAGTTTTCGATGTTATTATTTAGGCTTTAAAGTGTAATATTTCTTTAAATTCGGACAAATACATTTGGGCCATAAAGTTTGAGATATATTTGAGCAACAAAGAGAAATATTGGTCGTTTGTCGTTTTTTCACACATCAAAAATTTTTACTGTGCTTCCAGCGTAGTTATTGGTTACCTTAAAAGATGAACCAAAAATATTATTATATTATTTCTCATCTTAAAACGAGTTAACGCTGTTTCATAAATGTAATTATAAATCACTCGAACACTCGTATTTCTAAAATTTTGGAATTAATAATCTGACTTTTATTCCCCTAAATTTTGATATTGAAAGAAACAAAAATTTTGTGATTCAGATGCACATGGACAAGATAAAAATTAGGCTGATTAATATTTTATTATATTTCCTTGCAATTTATTTACAAATATATTTAATTAAGCAAAGAAGAAAAATCGAAAATATATCGCCTATAGGTATAGTCTATCCACTACCTATCCACGTGTTTTAGCTTCAAGCACTCATTAATAAGAAGAACAACTACTTTCGAATAATTTTCTGAAATTTATTTATTTTTGGTTTTTTCTTTTTTTTGTGATTTAATGCAGTAATTATTATTCGTAGAAGATTTTTCGTTTATTTTATATTTCTTAAACACATTTACTGCTGTTATGCGCTGAAGCTTATATTTAAATTAACCACCACAAACAATCATTTATAATGTATGTAAATCTGTGTTTGTGTTGGTTGACTATAAATCCCATGAATTCCTTACAATTGCCTGGTGAGCCGACATACAAAAACACCACCGTTATCAAGATGCATGAGGGCGAAAAAGCAAATGAGTTGCTAATATGATAAAGGCCAAATATTATACTGACATTGAACTCGAGCTGAGTCTGATAAGAAGTATAGTGGTACTTATGGATGTATATGGATAAACGTATATAAGTATACTTCTACATAACCATAGAACATGTCATCCTTCTGCCACATAAGAAATGGAATTAAATGTTTAAATCATCAATATACAACAGTTATAATTATAATGAAGGCCACAAAATTATAATGGGGACAGAAAGAGAATTTTGCAGGATGCTTTTATGTCCTATGACACCTTAATTGGTTGAGGTATATTTGGCTTATAATTATGTTTGTAACGCGCAACACAATTGTTATAATACGTACTTTTATATACACATACATACTCGTATATGTACCGATTTGATAAAAATTGAATTAACTAAACTTTATAGCCTGGATGCATACACAGAATTAACAGTATTAACGTTATTTCAAGAAATAGTTAACGTCTCTTCTACTTTGGATGACCTTGGAGTGTTCAATTCTAATGACCCATAACTCTTAAATTATTTGGGGTCAGCATAACTAGTGCCATTAATAAAAGTCATCGGAGTCATTTAATAGATCTCATTTTTAAATCATATGTGCCTTTCAATTACTTTCTGAATAGAAATCATTAAAGGTATTCGTTGAACCTGCTAAACTTAGCAACTCGTAAATTGTTTGCAATTATGTAGCAACACTATTAAATTGTTTTATTATTTTGCTTAAATTATTTTTTTACATTTCAGTCGAAAAAGTGTTACGGTGGTTAATTTTTTTGTATGATAAATATAATAAACACAAAAAAGTCATTATGTTACCTTTTTATTTTATATATTTAAGAGCCCAAATTATTGCTTAGAATTTTAACAGTCTTGTAAAATATGTTTCATACAAATTTTGCTCTTTAATATGTAAAGTTTAAGAGGCTTAAGAGGATTAAGAGGCATTTAGCAGGTTAAACGAGAACACCAAATAAATTTTTAATTTTAGATTGATATTTGGACGCCCTTATGAAGACAGTTTCAATGGCCAGTGAACAGCAATTTGTTGTAATCAAGCACATATCTTATATATATAAAAATGGACTGTGGCTTATTTGGATGCTTAAAACTTAACCGTCTCATGCACCAAGCTTTGTTAGAGCTGCTATATATAAATAAGATAAAAAACAAAGAAAAGTTCAATTTACACTCAAAGCGTAGTTTTTAGAAAATGTTGTACACATACAATATGGCGCATAAATGGAGTAGAGAAGCCAATTTTATTTATTAAAAGAACTATAGATTTACACAATTTTTGATTATATCTGAAGTATTACAATGGATTTATACTTCTATATCATCTTCCATATGATTATTTCATAGTTTTCTCAAATTTATATATATTAAGAGCACTTTTTGACACTCCACCGTAGTTCTAGAATCCTCAGAAATTGTGTATTATATTTCTTTTAGCTCTAAACTCTGATTTTGTAATTCATCGGGCAGCTCAACTTTCTTCACAAATATTAACAGAAATGTTCGCTCCGTCAATGTTCGCCTAAACAAACTCAAGAATTTGTTGCATTTCTCTTGCTGTTAAACACTTTTATCATTTCATAGTTGACTAAATGTACAAAGAACTAAGTAAAGGGCTGGAAAAGATTGCATAAGTAAAGAAAATTGTAATAGAAAATAAAGGGTCCACCAAATAATTTTTTTTTTTAAATGCTATAAAAAAAACTGCTGAATATTTTCTTAAATTTCTTTATTTATTTTAAAGTACAATCCTTCCGGTTAATAATGGAAAATAATTTCATTGAAATGGCTGCCTCGGCTGGCCATGCCATAGCCTACACGATCGGTCCAATTTTTAAGCAGATTATCGATAGTGTGCAGCTGTATTTCGCCAATGGTCTCACGAATATTGTCCTTTAAAGCGCCAATTGACTCTGGCTTGTTGGCTTAACACTTATCTTTGACGGCACCCCACAAATAATGGTCCAACGGTGTCAGATCGCAGCTCCGAGGTGCCAAACGATATCAGCTCTGCGGCTGATAATGCGATCTTCAAAAACAGGGCGCAAAACATCGACTGTACCTTCGGCTGTGTGGCACGTAGCGCCGTTCTGTTGAAACCAAATGTTGCTAATATCCTCCTTTCAAATCAAATTTGAGAAAATATTCAGTACTTTTTTTTATAGCATTTTCAAAAAAAAAAAAAAAAAAATTATTTGGCGAACCCTTTATAATACATAAATACATATAATAAATTTATTATGTAGGGTGTCAAATAGTCGAATATTATCTTCAAATTTTTAATGTTGCTCCAAAATTTTATAAGGTCTTATGGAGGCCAAGTAAACTAAACTAATTATACGATTTATGATAAGCACAGGAGCATAAAGACACAAGTTTATATTCGAGTAAAACTCAAACCTCGTATGAGTTCCTTTTTCACAATATTGTATAGGCTCTTCTAAGAAATCAAAAGTGCAGAGTATAGTATAGAAACGAGTATTGTTATCAACGATTCGTAACACAGTTAAAATTGTTTATGGTTTATAGCAATAAAAAAATAAAAAGTTTTTAGATTTGGATGGGAAATAGAATGGAGTCAGTGTGGTTGACTCGTTATTAGTTGCCATTAGAATCGTGGGTGGTATTCCAATTTATATGTTTATATGAGTTGTGTGAATTCTTGACACAACAAAGCTTTTTAGTTAATATTCATTATGAAGATATAAAATTTTATTGACCACGTTTTTTCGCTAAATAAAACTTATGTTGCACGCATTTTTTGTGGTTATAAAATATGTCATATGTATGTATGTATACTTATAATAAGTGTGTTTTATACAGACATAGGTACTTCTTTTAAGTACATACATAATATAATACTACATAAGTACGTATAAGTATGTGTATACACTAGATGAACATACATGAGTTTATATAACAAAAAGTATACATACTAGCATGCATACTCCTTATATTGTAATTTATGTCACACTTTTACTTTTCACGTATTTATACCACCCCGATATTTAAGACAAATTTAATAAAGGTAACCATGTTTTACTAGAAAATATTTTTTTAAAGAATAGTAACACTAAGTGCAAATATGTATGAAACCATGTATGAAACTCTACACTATAACATAATTTTTAAAATCGTCGCAAGATGACAGTTTGATAATTTCGTGTTTTTATTTGTTTCTAGATTCAATGCAGAACTAGCTCCCCTTACAGCAATCTAAGCGTTTTGATTAACTATAGCCAAATTTTATTGGCTCGACAGCCACAAAAGGCACACAACATCAATAACATTAATAATAACTTAAAAGTGAAAAATTTGAATGTCGTGTACCGGTTATAACGTCTTTCTATACAGATTTCTGAACTTTGAATGTTGATAGCGACCATATTTCTGAAACCGCATTTCTCGAATTGGTTGTTATTTACTAAGTTTCTTCTGTCAAATCCAATGAACGTGTCTAGAAATTGAGAAAAGCAAGTGATAAAAATTTTGTATCAAAATAGGTGTTCAGTTCAGGCAACATTTCACATGCTTTAACTACTTTATTTGTTTTTCGCAGTGTGATGTATTATTTTAATTTCACTGGTTTAATGTACAGTGAAACTCAAGGTCTGTCGAAAACATTGCCGCTGTTCTTGAGAGTGTGCAGGAGAAATTTATCGCTCACCAGAACTCAGTCTTTTGCAGAGCATAATTTAGACATTTTTGCTTAGTTACTTGGGTCTGCACATATACAATGTTCAACTGAACCAAGAACTAGAGGTAATCGACCATAGACAATAATATGTGTTCGCTAAATGGGCCCTGAAGTAGTTGAAACTACCTTAATTTGCATTAAAAAATAACTTTATCAATCCATTACACCAAAAAAGACACTGTTTGGTGTCAATTTTGTTCTGGATGGCGTGGTGAGATCGTGCGAATTGACCCCATAAGTTTTTTTCCATGGAGTTTACTTATGTCGCCCTCAATGCCAACATAACCCATGACATCGGCAAAATTCATGCTCATTAATGCATCACTATAATGGAAAGTTAGATGTTTCATATGCACGCCACCCAGCCCTTATAACGATAAATGTAAATGATATCTCATAGACACTTTCGGCTGTATTCAAAAACAAAACAAAGCACATTTCATACCTACTTTAAGAAAAAATTCACTAAAGTATTATTCACTAACGAGCTTTAGCTTAAAATTCTTATTTTAAATCAAGATTAAATAAACAAATTTTAAAGTTTATTCGACCGTACTCTGAAGCTTTTTTAAGAACATTATTGTGAAAAAATAACATAAAATCCACAGTTTAACGAAAAATAATGGATAATGGACGTACTTTATTGATAAAACAATTGATCAGAAAAATTTCAAAATGTAATAAAATATTTATTAAAGGAAAATTTCAAAGCATCAAAGTAGGAAATCTAAAAAAATTAAAAAGAAAGAAGCGCTCATTTCTCCTTCCAGATAAAAATTATCAACAATAATAGTTTCAACATGATGCTGGAGACCTTCAAGTCCTTGCATGTTAAACATGGTTTGTTCAAAACTTGCTCTCATTTTCCTGGATACTGTGGATTACATGGTAATGAGACAGCGAATGCATTGGCTAGAAAAGTATCCGTGACATCATACATATATTGGCCCGGAACCTTAATGTGGAGCACCACTGACTACCATGCTCCATCTAGTCGAAGATTATTAATGTGCAAGATGCTTGGTATGCTTAAGGGGGACTTAGAACCACTCTAGATCAGCGATCAGTTCTAAGGGCGTCGTTCTAAGGTTCTTAAATTTGGAAGGACAGATTTAAAACTCTTAACGTAGTTTCTTACATGCCTCTGTGAACTAAAAGCGCATCTGAAGAGAATGGCGGTCACAGATGTGGATGTTTGTGGACTGTGCTCACAAGCATCAGACACAGAATAACACTTATTGTGCGGTACTTGACATACTTAGACAGAAATGTTTAGGTAGACATAGGGTCTCACTGAGTGACATACAGTGACACAGAAAAGTCTAAATACGCCCTAAGTTATTTCAATTTTGAGTAAGTAAGGAACCAACAGAAATTTGTTTTATATTAAATAAACTAACAATAAGCACGGCTAATAATAATTAATAAAAAATTTAGAATATTCACCATTGTAGTTTCAGATCTGCTTGTGCATTAGAAAGGCAGCAGATCTGCTGAACAAGCTATAGAACGGAAAGGCACAATAGATTCCATGGTTCTCAGTATCCTGCAATAGTGTCTGATCGGTATAGACAAAGAAAATTATAATGACAATAACGCCCTCATTTTGATTTAATATCTGTTGAAGAAGAAATAAAAGAAATTAAAACAATTAAGACGTAACATACTTTAAAATTAAAAAACAAAGTGGCCTAGCGAAATACTATTTATTCAAAAAAAGAAAGGAATTTATTCGCAAATTAAAATTTTATTTGTTTAATTATGTAGGTGGATTATAATGGTTAAAAGTAGATATAGTGTCAAGGTAGAGTGCGGTACCCTCTACTGTTTCATTTAATCTTGAAAGAAAATAACAAATTTAGAGAGCGATTGCTTGGTGACGCAGGCTAGAAACTAAAACCATATTATCTTCACCGTTATAACGATATCAAAAAGATATATACATATATTTTGTTGCTTTTTTCTTTTTCTCAATTATGACAAATTGTAAAATTTTTTCCTTATCATAATTTACAGTATGCCAAATCAATATTCGTACATTTTTTCAGAAAATATTTTTTAAAGCCCTTTTTTCAACTAAATAAATAACGAAAATAATCTTTTTTATACGATTTTGCATTAAAAAAGTTTTCTTTCTCAAAAGAAATATACGAAAAGTATTTAATCAAAAATTTTTTGAAAAAAAAAATAAAATTCAAATAAATAAAATTTTCAGTTTGTATGAATTTATATTCTTCATATTGTAAATTAGAAACAAAATATATATAGCATTGCCAGTTTCGAATATGAAAAAACTTACAGTGTACTTTAGTTAAAATAATGATTTTGGATAAGAATTTCGAAAAAGGTCTATTAGCCTTAAAGTATATTTTAACTAATTTATATATCATATTCAAAATTAAAAATTTTTGTGAATATAGCCGTTTGTCTTTTTTAAATTTAAAAATAGAAAGTTCTTAATGAAAGACATTTTATAAGACAATTTAATAAAGGTAATTACACTTATTTGCCTAAAAAACATAGTGACATATTATTTGAATAAAATAACATGGCGCATTGCAAAATAGGTTTATAAGAAGCATTTTTTTTTGTTTTAAGGAAATTAAAAATATTAATAATATATTTTTGAAATAAATCTAAAAAGTTCATTGCTTTTACAGATATTATATACATACTTAATTATTTTTACTAGAGTAACTCTTCCTGCGTTGCTGGGAGCCATTGTGTTATAAATTTTAATCGTAAAAAGAAAAATTAAAAAAAAATCCATAAAAATAAATAAGAATTAAAAAAAGACATAAACATTAATAATTTGTATTGACTAGCCGCTATGACCGGTGGTTGAAAATGGCGGTGTTCTTTACCTCAAAAACTAACATGGTCACAAGTTACGTCAAGTTTTACAAAATTTTGCAATCAAAAAAATGTATAAGGCATTGCCAGATAAAAGTTAATAATAATAATTTTAATTTATGTTGGTTTTGGGTGAAGCATTAATATAGACCAAGTTCAGAAACTGCCATTCGATTGATGATGTGTTCTCTAGATGTACGAAAATCAATATGTATTATGTATGGGAGGTGCCACACAAAGTATGCAAAGGAGTAATTAAAAACCGACTCTCTCCGATACTTGAATCATTAAAAATTTTACCCGATCATCAATTTGGCTTTCGGAATAATCAAGGGACCACTGAGCAGTGTCACAGAGTTGTTAGAGTAATTAGTAATGCATTAGAGAATCAAAAATACTGCTATTCAGTATTTCTTGACGTTAAGCAAACTTTTGATAGAGTCTGGCATAATGAGCTTTTAGACATATTAAAACAACTACTTCCAGCTCTATTTTACGTCTCGTTAAAGTCATACTGGAACAATCGTAGTTTTATGTCAACGATAAAAACTCAGAAATTGGCATAGTAAAATCAGGCCTACCACAGGGAAGCGTACTAGGTCGTATTCTCTTTACTATATACACTGCAGACGTACCTACAAATAAAGGTATCATGACGGACGACACTGCGTAATAGAAGCCAAAGATTCAGCATTTGAAGTAACAACTTTTGTTCAATTATAACTCGACCTTATAAACGCATGGTTAAAAAGATGGAATACAAAAGTCAATTCATGTTATTCATGATAAGTCAATTCATGATACTTATACATTTAAACAGGGTGCCCGCCTGTTTATCTAAACGGGGCTATGAAATTATGTCAAATATCTCGGTCTGAATATTGATAGACGATTAACTTGGAAAAATCATTTACAGTCGTAGAGAAGGCATTGATATGAAAACAAAAAATATGTACTGGCTACTTGGTCCAAACTTAGAACTGTGTTTAAATAATATGTTAACACTTTATAAAACAATTTTAAAGCTAATCTGGACTTGTAGTGTTCAGTTATGGGGAACCGCATCATATTATATTATTCAAAAATATCAGTCTAAAACTTTAAGACTTATAAAAAAAGCACCCTAGTTTGCTAGAAATAATAACATCCACAGCAACCTTGATATTTTCAAAGTTAATGAAGAAATAAAAAGTATAGGTGCAATTATATGAACAGACTTAGTAACCATGAAAATTATCTTGCAATAGTCTTTTAGGTGATACTAATGAAGCGGTTAAAAAGATGATACATATTAGATTTTCCTTTCCGAATTAAAAAAAAAAAAAAAATAATAGTAAAGTAATTATAAATGTAATAAAGAACTATTTTATAAATGTAAATTTATTCATTTTTACGTAATAGCACAACTTAACTAGCAAGAGATGTAAATCAATACTTACATTGGTTAAGTTTATTAACTTAACATTTCTGCAATATTTAAGTGTTTAAAAACTTTTCTTATTATTTATTGCAAAAAAAAAGATTGCAAATAAATATGCTATAAATATATTTACTTTGTATTAGAGATACCACACTCACTTTTACAATTTCGCCTATTTTTCGACTGATGATGTGTATTGAGTAAGAAGTTATTTAAACCAAATTCAGAACCCTCAACTATCACCGTTTAAAAGATATATAAAAATCATTATTTGTCTTATATGGGAGGTGCCGCTCCCACTCATCCAAATCCGCCCACTTTTTGTCTGATGATTCATATTGATCAAAAAGTTTTTTGGGCCAAATTCGGTAACTCTTACTAATATCGTTTTTAAGATTTAGACATATAAATAGAAATATTATATGGGCGTGTCACCGCAGTGGAAGTTCACCTTTCCATCGCATGTATTGGTTTGTAAATCGGTTTAGTGGTTCTTGAGTTATAAAATGACGAACACAGGATAACTTATTTTTATATACATATGTACGTACATATATAGATTATTTTAAAATACACTTTCATCGCCAAAACAATTTATTATTTCAGATGCGTAAAATTCGGCTGCAGAAAAATCACCTTCAGGTTCTGCACTGGTAGCCTTAATAGTCATTAAAAAAATCGTAGGCCCTTTGCAAAAAGTCATCACGTGTTGCTCCACTTTTTAAGTTTTCACTTACACCACCTCACATCGAGTTGCTATCCTCGACAAATGTGCTTTTTTAGAGCTTTTTTGAATTCGTGTGAAATACTTAAAGAGAACAAGAAAGAGATTCGGATGAATGATCAAAAACTTGAGACAATTTCAGGAGTTACTCCATTTGAATCAGAAAGTGTAACTTCTTACACATGAGCTTTTAGTGATGTAGTTGGATTTAAAGCGTTTTTCGAGTATCTCAACTACGTACATATATACTTGCGACATTTTATTAAAAACTTAGCTGTTACGAGCTCAGTTTCGATTTCAAACTGAGCATACCTTAATGATATCTGTACGCCTTTATTGCAGGCGAAGAATATGAGCTGAATGCAATTTTTGACTTATAACGTTATTAAGGTCTTTAAGTGTTTTTATGGCAATATCGTCTTCAAAAAGATATTGGATACCATTTTAATATTATTTGTGGAAAAAGCAAAAGACCCAACTAATGCGTATCAACGCTTTTTGTATACAATAGCTTAATATATATAGTAGATTAGTTAAATTAAATTGTTCGAACTAAACAAAAACAATTGTAGAAAATTCAGAGTTTACAACTCAAAAAAAGCGCATTAATTCGATTTTTTCTAATTTCAAAAAAGGTTAACGTATTGAAACAAAAGATTCTATTTCCTATGAATTCAAATTACTACGAATTTGAATATACGATTTTTTTAAAGAATTTTTCAGGAAACTAACATTCCATGGAGGAACAGGTGGACTTCTGTCAGTCAGTGAGCTGAACCCGAGTCTATTTTAAGACTGCTGTTAGGTTTGGACCATTTGGTCAAATTTCTTTTTCAATTTGCTTTAACCACGAAACGGTTCAAATTATGTTAGCTCAGGTGGTATTTTTCATTTTATTACCTCTACGAAATTTTTAGTGTTCTATGATGTAAAGGAAGATAACAAAATAAAAAGTTACATGTCTTAGGTAAAGGATCATTTTTTTTATGAATTAGCTTTAGAGAACAAGCAAAAATCAAGTTTTCTCAGTAAATGAATCACACATTATTTTTCGTACATACAAATGTACTTGTTGGAAATTTGAGGTCAGGAAGTAAATTGGCTGTCGAAGGATGAAATGTCAAGAATTGAGCTGTCAACCTCTGACACTTGTTTAGTAAAAAATTAGAAAATTTTAACTATTGAACGCTACACTCCTTAACAAAGAATTTTAATTGTGAAAATTTACTATTAAAATGGTGAAAATTTTACTGTATTATTCGCAAAATTCGAGCAGCTTTTCGTCGTTATCAGTCTTCTTTTGAGAGCGCTGTGCGTAATATAATCGCTAAATTTGAGGCTCACGGTACTGCCGCTGACAACAGATCAAAACAGTAACCTCGTAGTGGCCGTAGTGACGCAAACATAAGCGCTGTACAACAAAGTGCTGAGAATAAGCCTGGAACTTCAACTCAGCGAACATCAGAGGAACTTTGAACAATATTTTGCACAAAAATCTTCATCTTCACGCTTATAAAGTTCAACTCGCTCAAGTATTAAAGCCAGTCGAACATTGTTTGCGTCGAACGTTTGTGTATTGACTGTTGGAAAAACTGAACGAAAACGCATTTTTCAACAAAATCATCTTTAGTGATGAGGCCCATTTTCAATTAGGCGGTTATGTAATCAAACAAAATTGTCGCATATAAGGCTCACAAAATCTACAAACAGTCCTAGAAAAACCATTACATCCAAAACAAAGTTACCGGATGGTGCGGTTTTTGGTTAGGCGGCATCGTCGGCCCGTATTTTTTTAAAAATGAGCAAGAAAACGCCGTCACCGTGAATTCTCTGCGCCATCAAACTGTGATAACCAATTTCTTGTCGCCACAATTGGATAATGTTGAAATCGGTGACCTTTGGTTTCAGCTGGACGGTGCTACAAGCGATGGCGATGTCAATTGGCCGCCTCGTACTTGTGATTTAACGTCGCTGGGCTTTTTTCTCTGGGGCCATTTGAAAGACCGAGTTAACGTGAACAAACCACAAACAACTGATACTCTGAAAGATGAAATTCGGCACTTAATTGACAAAATCAGCGAAGACTTGTTGCGAAATGTGGTTCAAAATTTTGTGAAAAGAGCGGACGTCTGCCGACGTTCTGAGGTGAACATTTGCATGACATCACATTCCATTATTAACTCCCATATTTATATTTGATATTGGTATGAATAAAACAGAATTAGTCAAACAAAAAATGTGTTTTTAAGCAAATAACAGATGATATTTTTGGTACACCGCTCGCAGATGCTGCACAATGAAACCAATGCAGTAATTTCATTGAAAGCAAATATTGATGTGAAAACAGAAACCTTTTTTGAAAATAATCCTATTGAAAAAAATAAATGTTTTATTTTTTTCGAACTATAGCGATGTATGTCAGCTTCCACTCAACAAGCTTTTTTCTAATTCAAAAGATGAAGAAAGTTTTCAGAAATGATATTTTGACCTTTCAACCCTGCTGTGAGCTTCAAAACGACCCGTTCTACCTGATTTTTTAGGCAGCGTAGTTAGAAGCTTTGAAAAGAAAATCATCATTTGGCGAGAGAAAAATCGTATTTTGAAAACAACAATCATCATTTTTTTCCTCATACATACTATATTTTTACAAAAACATCGAAGTAACAATAATTAGTATAAACTTAGCATGAACTACATACATAAAGTTACAAAAATTTATATGCAGATTTTTTTTTCTATTTGATTATGCAATATCAAAAAAAGATTCGTAACATGCTTGAATGTATCACGTATACTAATTTGAAATTGACAGCCAGCCAACGCTTTAGGCCTTACTTCGCATATTTTGATGGCTTTTATTATCTAAAAAGACCACGACCATGAAAAGTTATCGACTATTCATTAAGAGTTAGTTGTAAAACATTGGAAGATATATACATATATTGTCTCTGCATTCGGGATATAGTCTCTTCGAAGCGAGGAGAAGCTGAAGTCATGTAAAAATTATTATTACTCATTATTTCCCGGAAAATAGAGTAACTGAAACGTGCATCGAACAAACTATTTTCCACTATAGAGACCTGTTAAAATTACTATAGAAATGTATGAGCCCAAAGTTGAAGTTTCTACGTCTTTCCTTTTTTTGTCGAATTTTACTCTCCCACACTTATTTGTATTTTTAAGTATTTTATTTCTAGTTATGGGACAAAAAATAACAAAAAAGAACGCA